>JABXJD010000149.1:0-107500 GCA_013375575.1 Percina caprodes
ACTTTCTGATAACACATTTGAAAGGTAACTAGCTGAAAATCTCTGTCTGTGTTTGTCCTTCTGTCTCTTAGAGAACACTGTCTGAATGCAGATATCCAGCCATGCAGATAAAGCCTGGGTGTTCCAGACAGGCGTGGGCTCTGTGTGTGTGCTCTGTGTTTGTTTGCAGACTGTTTGCACAGAATATGCTCCAGGGGCATTTCATAATTAAATAGTTGGTTTTGGACTAATTTATTGTTCCATGTTCCATCCAACACCACAACTAATAATTATAAAATCATAACAAAAGTTATATCCGCACATAAAACTGTCGCCTAACAAAACAAAAAACATGTTGGCCCTTGGCTTGGCATGTCTGACCAAATTTGGCCCGTTTGGAAATCTAACTGGGGAACCCTGCTATACAGTATTAAGTTGCTTTGAGCTGTAGCCTACATTCAGCACTTCTAACAGAGACAGAATATAAACTAATTTCGGAGATTATTCCTACACAGCGCTGTGCAATGTTAGAAAATCTCAAAGCTGAACTGGGCAGACACAACACTTTTCATCAAACTCACTCCGGGTTAATTAAGTATACTGCTAACTAATAACATTACCCCCGCGAATCAAATCCCCTACTTCACCGTTAACTGTCAAGCCGCTGAACCTGTATGGAAATAAACACCTCTACGACACGAGACAACACCGTCTCTCTCTCTCTCTCTCTCTCTCTCTCTCTCTCTCTCTCTCTCACACATACAGTCTGGTTCCGGTGGTTGATTAACGCAGATATGTGATGATTAGCTCTCATAACGGACTGGGTGGGTAGCACACTTCCATGAGGCTAATGTCTGATTACTCCACATTGTCATTGTAATATTTTGTAATAACATTCTGAATCTGCAACTTTTTCTGTCAGGTAAATCACTAAGTTAGTAGTAAGGTATCCTGGATTTTGCATCCTTTTTGTTGAGATTGTTGCAGCCCAAAATGCCTGAAAAAAAGCATTTGTAAAAAGAATAGTGTGTTTGTTGCAATGAAGTTGCGGGAGACAGTGAAAGGCCTCTGGTGATACCCACCCCTAATATTTACAAAGAAGTGCACAGGTTAAAGATACCCTGTGGAGTTGTTGGCCTCCACTAGTGCCATGGAGGAGTTTTTTTTAATGTTTGTTCCTGTATTGTTTGCCCCATGCACATGTATAAGGAACACACATCCACGCGAATGACATAATGAACAGTCCTGCCTATGGTTTCACACCATCCCAATGTGTAACAGATGTCTTATTTTTGGTTTACGAACAAACAAAAAGGTACATAGACATGACAGACAAAAAAGAAAAGGAAGACACCTAGGTACATGGATAAGCACAGGTAAAGCAGGAGAGGTGGGCAAAGAAAAATACAGAAAAATAACTTATCTGTGAACAGCTAAGTTACGGGAGAGAAATGTGCTCTGGTTTATTGGTATTTCTTTTTTGTGATCACATTTTTATTTTTTTATTCAGAACAAAAATGTAAACATAACATTCAGTTACAGTTACAAACAACACACTGGGGCATAGGAACGCGTCCCAGGGCCACAAAATCACTGAGAGGAAAAACGGGAGGAAGGGAGACAAAACAATACATGCAGAAACAGACACACACACACACACACACACACACACACACACACACACACACACACACACAAGGGACCAATCACACACACAAACAAAAGAAAAGGCTACAGCATTGACTTCAAGGACTCAGCAAAGCTGTACCAAGTGTCCAAAGTTTTCCCGGGGGCGCCACCCACACGAGCCGTCAATGTACGTGACATCCAAAAAAGAAAGGATCCATGAACGAACAGATAAGTCATGAGGTGGCTTCCAACGGGTTGCAATCATCTGCTTAGCAGCTGTAAGTCCAGCAAACACAGTACGTTTTTGAGCTTTAGAAAGCTGGAAGGCTGACAAGTCATTCAGAATCAAAATGTTGACAGTAACAGGCACAGTAACATTGATCAAGGTGGAAATTTTGGATGCAATATTGTTCCAGAACTGACCAACAGGAGAACACTCCCAACATATGAAGAAATGTACCTTGAGCATTAATTGGGCAGAAAGTGCATAAAGGACTGTTAATTATTTTCCTGTGATGCATTTTCACAGGGGTGACATATGTCCTATGTATGAAATTGTAGTGAATCTGCTGATGATCTGGATTGCGAGATACTTCTGGAATGTTGAGAGCGAGGCCTGGGCAATCGCATGCCCAGATCCTCTCAATAGGAAGGGCAGAACAACCAGATATCACCAAGAACTGATAAAGCCTGGATACCATACCACAGGTTTTAGGCTGCACAGTAAATAACTTCCGTATAGGATGGAAGGGCAAAGACCTCTGGCAAGGGACACCGTATCTTGAGTGCTGATCTGAATTGCAGGTAAAAGCAAAATGAGGAACGTGGCAGACGTCAGAAAAAGGTAACAAGCCAACCTCACCAAAAATTTCTTTTAGGCAATGAACTCCCCGTTGTTCCCACTGAGGAGCTGTTGTTGGCCTCCAACCAATCAGGGGTTCTTTATTATTGAATGAAGGGGAAAATGTGTGCCAGTTACAAGCTATATAGCAGTTTGTTTCAACTAATCTCCAAGTTTTGATAAGAGATAATGGGTTTATTGGCATTTCTTTGCACCAATCTCAATCGTCTTGGGTGGCGCTAAGCATCGTTTGTCAATTCCGAACAATGCGCGACCCCAGCCATAACACAGCGCCTAGTTGGGTGGTACCGCTCTCCCCATAGGAAATCAATGGGACGACCAGCGCAGAGCTGGTTTGCTGCCCATATACAGTATGTAGACTGGTCATATCTTTTATCGACATTGTAACGATGGAAGTTAGAGCGACAATCGTAGGTGCGTTGAGTGAACGACGTCAGTGAGTGATTGGTTGACTCAAGGAGGGAGAGGGAGCAATTTCAAAGATAAGGGTAGCGCCTGTGTGAGGGAAAAGCAAGAGGAACAAGACACAGGAAAGATAATGTAAAGTGAGTTAAAAGTTTACAAAGTAACAACAAGTTTCTTAAGACACGGTGGCTTCATCTGTTAAAACTGTTGGTACAGTAAAGGGTGTTACAACGTGGAGACTGTGTCACACACAGCTCATCTTTATGTTTACCGTTATGTTTTCTTTTATATTGTACACTGTACACTCGTTATGTAATCTCACGGAGTGACATCGCAGTTGCGATTTAATGAATCGGGCAGCTCTTCTTGAATATGTCAAAAGTAGATAAATAAAACCAAAATATGGCTGCCAAAAATGTAAAAGGAAAAATAATTATTTAGGAATTTGGTTGTACAAACCCTTTACAGAAAATGCCATGTTTTTTGATAATGTGTGGTGATAAAACATTTCCTTTAATGTGAAACAGGGCTGACAAAAAACAATAATCAATTAAAATACTTACTCAGGGATTCACGTCTTTGTTGCATTGCCCCTTCTAAGACTTAGTTCTGCTTCTGGGCTTATGGATAGTTGTTGGTGTTCACAATTATTAGCTGAACATATGCTCCCAAGCACATCCACCATAATACTGCCATAATCAGCTACAATCATCACTCCAGAGCATCCTGTTCCAGCTCACTGCCTCTCTATTCTTCCATCTGCCTGTGACATAGCTGTTTGCATAACGTTGCTAACATTTCATGTTTCTGTGTTTTGATAAATATAGCGGAGCTCAGTGCTATTTATAGAAGCCCCGGCATGCTATGCATCTAAGACGGGGCTTGTTTGTGGTGGGAGAGGAGATAGGTGGGAGTTGGGGCGCTTGAGGATAGTGTGACCCAAATGACTGAGCTGGAATGATTGACCTTGCTGCCACACTTTCTTACTTACTTACTTACTTACTTACTTACTTACCTAATGCTCCCGCAGGAATGTGGTGACACAAGATGCATGTCTTAGCTGCCTTTGTTCTGTGGGGACAGGGAAGATTTGGAGTATTCAAGAATGTCTATTAACTACAGAACTAAGAGCTTGTGCATTTTGGCCATTAGCCTGTTTTTGCACGAGGGGCATCACAACATGCATCTATCTCCAGAATAGAACGTAATAACATAACACAATATTTTAGGGATCTCTTTGAAAGTGTTATTATTTTATTAGATAAAAGTTTTTTTTAATGCAATGTGATGCATTCAGTTTCTTTTACCAAGCCAACTGCCCAGGGATAGAGCTGCCACTAATGGTTTGTCTCGTGGTTTGTTTTCAGTGAATACGTTCTTTATAAAACTATTCTAACCATTCCACCATCTCTTTCTCTTTGTTTCTGCCTTTGTCGGACTCTCTCAGGATATCATGTATCCAGTTCTGTGGTTGGCGAGGGGGAGAGGTGGGGGAGCCGTCACCTTCTACAAGAAGTCTATGACAACGAGTCAAAGCTCTACTCTGAGCCTGCAAAAAACTGCACAGAACCAGGTAAGACTACCTGAGATGCTTGGTGAGATAAATGTAAATGAAAACATGTCACAAGAGCAGGCAGAACTTTGAGGTTTCTGAGAGACAAAGCAATTCAAAGAACCCCATGTGTGTCTTTCAAGAGGGTAAGCGAGCATCCGTAAAACGTACCGCCTATGGGGAAATTCTAAGCATGTCACCTTGTATCTCACGTTATGGCCCCGTAGCACCTGTTTTGTAAAAATAGGCTAACGATTGTGTCATAACCACGTGACTTACTGTCGCACAGTACAAAAATTACTGTATAGTCAGGAGAAGCTTGCAGGCGATCCGAGGGACATGGAGGCAGGGAGAAGCCCATAGAGAGTCCATGAATGCATCAGAACCAAATATTGTTTTGATGGATTGGAAATACTTCGGTATGTGGCAAGTGAATTCATATGAACTAAAATTTAACCATAAACATATTTCTCTTGGCACAGCTACCAGAAGACTTATAACTGTCAGACAGGTTGCTCATGTCACATTTATGTTGTCAAGCTCAGTTTAAGGCTGTACGCTCAGCCATCACTGGAAAAGTGCTTCTTATTCACTTCCACTGGTCTCCTTTGAAGTCACTGTGTCCATTTCTTTTACTGTCCATGGTGTCTTTGCAAGCGAGGTAGAGGTATTAATCTCAGTGCAATGCAAACATTGGTGTGGGGAGTTAAGAATTTTCTTTGGATAGAACAACCAGTTGATTATGTCAAGAGGCTCTTATTACTAGATGACATATATCTACAGTATCTTATTTGGAGTTTCAGAACTTATCAGAGCCAAAGCCCAAGAAACCACGTTTCTTCTTTATTCTGTTGGGCATAATTGGGTCGGGTGTGGCTTTGCTTCCATATTGTACTTTTTGGAATTGGGACAGTTATGGACTGCTAATGTGGCAGATTATTGTACAATCCTAGGGTCCACATTAAACAAAAATGACACCACTGTCACGATTGCAAAGGGAGTTTATTTACTGACTTTTTCTAAACATTATTTTTCTTTTTAACATTGAATGTAAAATCTGTGGGACACATCTCTCTGCATTTTCCATGTAGTAGGGAGCCCGCGAATCATGCACTACAGTGGCATAGATCAATATCAATTCCTTTGTTAGGAGAGGAGTGAAAGTAAGAGCGAGAATGCAGCGTTAAGTGAGTGACGTCAGTGAGTGTGTTGTCAAGCAAGGAGAGCGAGCGAGCGAGCTGTCCGACAGAGAAGCATATGTGTGGCTTTGAGGAAACAGCGAGAGAAAAAAGAGATCCCTAAGACGATGTAAAGTGAGTAAACAATTAACAATAAACAATAAGCTTTTTAAGACATGGTGGCTTCATCTTTTGTTAATACTGTTGGTGAAGTAAGGGGCGTTACTCCCAAAAAAACATCAGCCCTGGATGGAATGTCTCCTCAGCTGCTTCCCGGCCGGTCTTGGAGCCCGAAACAAGAAAAGTGTGACATCTTGTATCAAATTTGTATAACCCTTAGTCAGAAACGTCTGAATCCTTTATTATAAATGCTCAAGTCTGATTTTATATATCCTTGAGTCCGAGTCCAAGTACAAGTCATCAGTCCGAGAGTCCAAGTCAAGTAACAAGTCCAGAGTACTCCATTATTGACACACACACACACACACACACACACACACACACACACACACACACACACACACACACACACACACACACACACACACACACACACACACGCGAACACGCATGCACACACACGCACGCACACACTCACAGGAGAGCTGGCATCGAAAAAGCTGAACTGAAGATGAAAAATGAACAGCACTCCCTCTGGTAAAGAGCAAAAGACAAACAGAGAGAGAAAGAGAGAGAAAGTGAGGGGGATGTTGACATTAAGATATAAGCTGATGAAAATCACAAACTTCTCCCAGGTAGAAATCCTCTCTGTGCTCCTTTAGACTGAACGCTGCCAGCATCACTGGGCTTTTATCCCTGAGTGTCTGCTAGTCTCTTCCCAGTGTGTCCCAAAAGCTCTTATGTGGTATGTTTGCTTTTTCAGGGGCTTGTGTGTGTGCGCGTGTGTCTGTGTGTGTGTGTGTGTGTTTATTTGTGTGTGTGTGTGTGTGTGCGTGTGTGTGTGCATGTGTGTGTGCGTGCGCATGTGTTTTCCCCATGGCGCGGAGTATGTTAGTGTTTTCCATGTGGAATCCTGGGGTTTTACAAGGCTGACGTCCTGCCAAGCATTCTCTTGATCTTATTGTAAACACACCGCCCCCATCTAATGTCTGCATGCACACGTGCTCCTCCTGCCTGCAGTTTGGGCTGCACAGACATCACATTCTGCAATCTGACAGTCTGAATTTGTACGGACGAGTTATATTTAGACAGCACATAGTTTATAGCCTGTTTCTGTTTAATTACACTTTGTCTCCTGAAACACTAATGATCTTAATAGGGATTATTCCTACTTTCCTGCACTAAGAGGGCCCTTTACAGCATGTTCCTTATACCCCCTCCCTCTCTCTCTCTCTCTCTCTCTCTCTCGCTCTCTCTCTTGCGCGCTTGCGCTCTCTCATTCCATTATCATCTGCTCTCGTCCCCCTGGAGCACTTGCTGTCTCCTGCTTTTTCTTTGTGTTTTTCTATCTATCTATCTATCTATCTATCTATCTATCTATCTATCTATCTATCTATCTATCTATCTATCTATCTATCTGTCGCTCAAATTAAACCCAGCTCACAATATTCTTTAACAAAACACATGATTACATGAAGTAATGAAGTAAAATATAAATGATAACAGTCATATATCCAAAAATAATTCTATCACTTGATGAATATTGTTCATAACATTCAGTTATATGACACTTTTGTCATATAATAATTCAAATAATATAATTGTTTTTAAAAAATCTGGTCATATCATCATATGATATCATCATACTAGCAACTTAATCAGTGAACAGAAAGAGGATATTAGGATAAAATGAGACTAAAACTGGTAAATAATTTTCCTCTGTAAGCTTCTTTTTTTACACATTCAAGCATCAAATACATTTTAAGTCATAGAGAATTCTTCTTGTTCACAAGAAAATATATTCAATTCAATTCAATTTTATTTATAGTATCAATTCATAACAAGCGTTATCTCGAGACACTTTACAGTTAGAGCAGGTCTAGACCACACTCCAGAATTTACAAGGACCCAACAGTTCTAGTAGTTTCCTCCAGAGCAAGCAACAGTGCGACAGTGGCGAGGAAAAACTTCCTTTTAGGCAAAAACCTCAGACAGACCCAGGCTCTTGGTAGTCGGTGTCTGACGACCAGTTGGGATTAGAATGAAGAGTGGCAATAACAGTCACAAAGAAAATAGTGGTTTGTAGTAGTTCTTTGTAGTAGTTCATGGCATAGCAGGGCACTGTGCGGCGTTACAAGGCACAGCAGGACGTAGCAGGATGTAACGTGGCATCGCAGGACGTGTAGCGGGACCATGGCAACAGCTGCTAACATGATTTCGGAGCCTCCCTGATCCAAGGAAACATGCTGGGCAAAAAAGAACATAAGGACTCCGGGGAATAACTCCCCAGAGCTAGGTTCCCGAACCCAAACTGGAACCTGGTTCCACAGAAGAGGAGCCTGGCTCTGGCTCCCATTCTACTTTTAGAGATATTAGAGATATTAGAGAAACAAAGCATGTGCACACACTGAGGAGATACAAGCATCTTTGTGCATGCTGCAGATGTGATGTGCATGCACATATTCCCCTAAACAAGTATTTGATCCTCTATGGACAGTCTAAGCCTTTCTGTTCTCAAAACAAGTGAATGCTTCAGACGGAGCGGTTAATTGTATTTGCACCAGCACAAAATTTAGGTGCAGCCAAATTTTTCCTTGCGTCGCCGTTAACCCCACAATTTCAAGGTCACCTTTTTATCATGCTCCATATACATTCATATATATTACGTAAATGATTTTAAACAAGAATTAGGTGTGGGTAAATACTTTTTTTTATTTGGAGCACAATTTTACTGTATATAAAAATAAATCAGCTTCACTGAACAAAACATGTAAAAAAAACAAAAGTCAGTGTGCAGTCTTTTCCTTTGTTATAGAGATAAGGAGAGTACTCTCGGGGAATAAGGGAGTAGGGTATTTGCTGGAATGGGCTGCGGGTGCCTCTGTTGGGAAATAAAAATTCAGTTAGCTAGTCCTATTTGTAGTGTCGTTTGCTTGACAGCCCTTCTGCAAATACGCAACAATGGAGCTTGTGACACGTGGCAGCAAATTCCCCAAAATAATGTTGTTCCTTCTGCTGTTGGCTCAGGCCAGCTGGGGTCTGCGAGGCTCCGTCAAGTGTGCACATCTTCAAATGATTTGTTCTGATCTGGATTCAGCTTAACATAAAATTATGTTTGTGGGAGATACATGTGGTGGGATGCAAATAACATGTTAATTGTTAGTTATCATCACCAATTGGTCAGATGATTGGTCAGATAAATGTTTCCCTATTATTACCCTTTGTTTTTGGCCTTTTATAACCCTGGTACATACATTTCAGTCTAATATTACTAGGGTTGGGCATTGTTTTGATTTGAACAATTCTGATGACAATCTCCGATTCTTTCTTACGATTATGGTTCTTATCGATTCTCGATTCCGATTCTTTGAGGGGTGGAGTTGAAACGGATTACATGCTTATTTCACACATAAGGACTTTTTTTTTTTTATTTAATGGTAATTCGTTACTTCCGGTGTTCTCAAATGGCAGCCTTCTCTGTAGCTTGTATGTATACTTATATATCTCTTTTTGTCCTTTTAACAACTATGGTCCCTCTCTACCACTTCCACTAATTTGTATAACAACAACAATTAAAGCTGCAAGCAGCGATGAATGGGCCCTCGTCTCCTTGCAAGTTGGGTGTACTGGCGGACGCTGCTCTTTACGGCCATGCATTTGCACTCAGACACTGCAAATCGTCATAAATGAAAAGGAACTGTCTGCTGAGTTCAATGATACATCACACAATAGTGTACAAGAAACAGTTCATTAGTAGTAGGGGGGGGTTAGCTTAAAAATATGGGCCAGGGCAAACCATCACCAATTAAAAAATGAACTCTTTGTTGAGTTCAATTAAACCTCTCACAAGAGTATACCTTAAATGGTTCACAAGTTATAAAAGGGGGTGTTGTGGGGGTGTGGCTAGAGTGTAGGGGGTTTCATGTAATTTGGAATAACTTTTGCTGCGATACAACCATTCCTGTTTTTCAACAGCCACCTACAGGAAGTTGGGCATTGTGTTAACTATCAAAATTCTTTTGATCACGCCATAGTCAACAGGATCCACGTCCAAGTTTTCATGCAGATTAGACTCACGGCCCAGGAGGAGTTAGACAAAGTAGGTTTCCCTTACATCGCGATGTGGCTAATTAATAAAGAAAATTCTAACAGCACCATCTAATGGACCTCCATAACTTGTGCATTGTTTTAGCATTGTTTGATGACTTTTTGTCACAAGGATCCAATATATACGCACGTTTTTGTGCCAATTGGACTCACACCCCGGGTGTAGTTAGACAATGTAGGTTTTCCATATATCCATCAGCAAGTCAGCCAGCATCCGGTGGTCCCCATTTACCAGCCGGCAAACCACCAAATGAATTGTGTCAAAACAGTCTATCAATTATCAATTGGCTTTAGACTGTCATCCTCCCCAGCTCCAAATGTGGTCACTTCTGGCTCCAAAATACCTGGACGGCAATGGCTGAAGTGCAAAAAGCTGGCTTCAAAATGGCAGTCCACAAACCAATGGGGGATGTTACCAGTGCTATGTCCATTATTTCTTTACAGTCTATGGTACAAACACACAAGCAAAGATATGGATGTGAAGCAAACAACTCGGCAGACATTGTTTTTTTTCCAGCTTGTGTCTGGTATGTCTGTCACTTTATTTTGTCTTTTTTCATTCCTCTAAGGTCAAATATGAACACACACACATGTAAGCACTATGTCCACTTCCCTTCACTATCACACACACACATTCAGCTATGATTACACATTATACACATTATAACAGGGGTGTGTGATGGATTAGAGATAATCGTGTTTACAAATGTCGGCTTTCTCCTCTCTGTTCATACACCACCAACAAACTACAACCTCTGCCTCATTAGAGAGTGTGTGTGTGTGTGTGTGTGTGTGTGTGTGTGTGTATGTGTGTGTGTGGTCCTCCGTGACTCATATCTATCTCATCTAATTCAATCTTGCTCCATTATAAGCAGCAGCACAGATAGATTTGGATGTTTGTCATGATGGTGGTCCAGCAGACCCATGACCTGCTTTATCAGTTACACTTTATAGATCACATTCCTGTCTATCAAGTCTTAATTAACCATACAAAATGATTTGTTACAGTCTGATTATACTACAGGGACATCATTTAAAGGGTAATGCTCTATTAATCTTTTTTTTAAATGTTTTTACATCACGGATTGTCTGGGCAGTTCAGATGTTTCGTGACACACTTCAGTTTTACTTTCACTTTTGACGAGAAAAAAAATCCTCACATTAAAATTTTTGACTAGTGTTTGTCAAATCAATATTGTGCAAATTCTTATTATTAATTTCTTAGGGATTCTTTTCACTTTATTTCATCAGGATTAGTCTATAATATAACAACAACATTTCATTTCCGGGATTGTCCCGTTGCCACCGTGAATTCCGCCTGATGTCCCTCATTTTGGCCGGATGGCCGTTACCTTCCGCTTTCTTTGTGTTGGCATTTTAAACTCTGGTGGATTAATGAGGACTATGTTAACTGCTCCTCAGATCTCTGCAGGGTAAATCCAGACAGCTAGCTAGACTATCTGTCCAATCTGAGTTTTCTGTTTCATGACTAAAACAACTTTGAACACACACGTTCCCCCAAAACAAGTTCCTTACCAAGGTTATATTGCAGCGGTGCCGTCTGGTGCTGAGTGCCGCCCAAGATAATTGTGATTGGTTTAAAGAAATGCCAATAAACCAGAGAATGTTTTTCTCCAATCCAGGAATATTGTGTGGACTAGCCAGACCTTCCTCCACAGTGCTGTGGTCTGGCAGTGCAAGACTAACCAAGATAATCCAGTCATTCAAACATATTTGACATATATTGGAAATGTGAGGCCAATACTGATATCAATATTAGGGGAAAAATGTGTCAACCATACATATATCAGCCAATCGTAAATAGTGTTACGTAACTTATAACATAAGCAAACAATCTTGATATACTTTAGATCACTTAGATTTAAAAAAAGAAAAGAATCGTCAAGAATGAAAATACTAAACAACATTTTAGAGTGTAAAAAAAAAACTTTTCAGTGCCCCCTATTTGGTGTGTCTGTACTGCAGTTTCTTCATAAACATACTCTTCACTGTCTGAGTTTAGCTTGCAACCGGCAGTAACTACAGTATTTCTTTAGCAAACATCCAATGTAATGTTAACATACGAGATAAATAATTGCGTGTTATCTGCCTGTTTTTTTGGTTTATCCCTGTTGGGTTTTGATTTGAAATATGACCGTTGACCTGGTCTGGTCCAGTGTCCAGATTCTACGACTCTAATTTGGTCAATCTCAAAGACTGCTCCTTTAAGTTTGTGTTTGTTTAAATGGTAGACCAGGATATCAATACACAGGATACGCTCAGTTGAGTTGTATCAAATCTTTAGTGAATTATATTGCAAGAATATAACAGCATATGCTTACGGACACAGTTCTCCTTCAAGAGTGTCTCTCTCACCCTACCAACACTTTTCAGGAACTGGTCCCAACTAGCTTAAAATCCTCACTACTTATCCTCTCCAGCAAGTTTTCTTCCCAACCCTGGGTCGTGTTGTTATCAGTTGGATGTTGTCCAGGCATCTTGGTTTCTCAGCCCATAGTTAAAGCAAGGTTGCGCAAAATACCTGCTCCCCTACTCCCAGGCCCCTGAAGACGGTTTGTTCGTTATCTTCTGCCAACCCAGGAGCGGTGGACTCAAGGTCACCCTGTACCTTACTTTTTTACTTATTAAAAAACAGCTTCCTTGGCTCTCTGATCCTCCCTGATCTAAGAGTCTTTTACTAAGCTCAAATTATTTCCCCAGTGTTCTGGTACTCCCTTTTAAACTAGATAGCATTCTCACAGTCAGGAAGAGCAGAGGGCCAAGGTCAGCCACGACTAAGGCTTCTACACAAAATATATTTTCTATATAATAATATATTGCCGCATCTAGTAGAACTTTTAGTGGCTTTAATTACTGTAGAGCGCATATGTTAAACTTAAGGTCCGCTGGCCAAATCCGGCCCCTCGCTGGTTTTGATCCGGCCCGGATATCACTTTAGTTCACAATAAATTTTTGCTTGCATGGTTGTGCGCCAAACCAAAAAGATGGAAAACAGCTTTTAAAACTGTATTTACGCGACACTCAAAGCAGAATTTAGCAATATTTGGCGACTTTGAGAAATTCCCACAGAAGCAGTGAGTTTACTGATTCAGGCTGTGAAACAGGCTTTATGTCAATCAAACTGTAAGTGAAAATATATGGGACATACATAAAAAAAGAAAAAAGAAATTTCAATAAAATAAAATAAAAATATTTATAGTTTATATCAATAAATGTCTGGCCCTAGATGTAATTCTCATTTTCCAATGGGGCCCTTAGTGAACTTGAGTTTGACACCTCTGCTCTAGAGACTTACAAGAACTGGTAACGTTAGCTAACATTATTGAAAGGCAGAATTATAGTTTTTAGTGCAACAGGTTGGTTTTTATTTGTTGATTAGGATTCATTGATAAAATTAAAACTGCTCTGGACACTTCACTCTATAAAGGTTAGTTTTTATGTTACGGGGGAAAGCTGTGGGATTTGAGCAACACCTGTTTATGAAAAGGTGTCTCAAAAGGTTCTGGTCAATTATCCATGGAACCCCAACAGAGGATCAGTCCCGATGTTTCTAGTGACCTTTTCTATAGCACCGCCATCGGGCCCACATTTTCCCTTTTACCTAACATATACCAATATCCGATGTCATTGCCATTAAAGTTTCAGAACATATTCACCCTATCCTGAGGATTAACCCTTTTTTAATTTTGGATTCTCCATCAGCTTTTCTCATGCATTACCCTAATGTCAAAGAGTGGCTTTCACTAAGTCCAATGCCAATCATATCACCTCCAAATAAGCTATAACATGTTGTTT
Source organism: Percina caprodes (assembly GCA_013375575.1). Taxonomy (NCBI): domain Eukaryota; kingdom Metazoa; phylum Chordata; class Actinopteri; order Perciformes; family Percidae; genus Percina; species Percina caprodes. Next base: position 13,649 of record JABXJD010000149.1, read on the forward strand.
GTTGCTTCATATCCCAGTCAGTGTTGTCTCCAGCTGCAGTTTTCTCAAAATTCAAATGCTTTGTTAGTTCTTTTAAGAATACATGAGAGAGCTCTGCCTCGACTCACAGCACAGCGGGATAAACAGCATGTATACTGCGTGCAGCTAATTATCTACTTAATGGGACCATTCTCCCTTTTTCCATTACTGCACACTGAGGCAAAATGAGCCTTTAAGACAGAGTGAGAGTCTTTTTGGAGACTCTTGAGACTATTTTGGCAGACTGGAGTAACTGGATCTCTGACACCATTCAATGCCTTTTAGTAATAGGGAGGTAACTTGATTTTTAAAATCTCTAAGTATTGTTCACTAAAGGGTAAACTTAGCGTCTGTTAAATAGGGAGTAATCAATGAATCAATAGAGAGATATTAAGGACAAAGCCTTTGTCATTGTGTGGATGTTAGCATGCTGATGTTAGCTTTTAGTTTAAAACACCACTGCTAGCAAAGGGACTTAGACAAAACAACAGGGGCTTTCTCAAATTATTAGGAATACCCTAATGTATTCTGAATAGTCAAATAATAAATCACAAATTTTTGTATTAGCTATCATGATATTGTAATTTGGATCAAAGTTTGGATATATGGTCATCAACCTTTAGCTCTGCAGCCAGTGGAAAGACAAATTAAAACTCTTGCTCTTCAGTTGTTTACCTTTGACAACCACTATTAAATTGATCAATTCTATAATCGATCTAGGGCTTTTTTAGGCATTGACTGAATTGCCTATTAAGTATTGCGTATCGAAAAATTGCCTCGTCATTCAATACCCAATTTAAATACCTAAGCAGTAAATCTCATCAACGTAATTGAGCCAACACAGTGTTTCCCCTACCACTGACCCCCCGAGCTTAGCTGGGGCAAGAGCATCAATAATATTTGTAGTTTTGGAGCAAAATTATCAACCGAATTTGAATAGCGTGTAGGTGTTATGGAAGGTTGGTGAATGGCGGACCCAAACTGCAGAGGCAGAAACTGCAAACCCGGCAAGGACTCAGGGGCAGTCTCATGGAAACCGGAGACCGGTAACCATAAACCAAAACCGGGTAATACAAAAATAAGAAACAAGTCAATCAGAAAACAAAGGAACACTAGCACGAACCTGGAAAACTAAAAAACAACAATACTAACTGGAGACAACACACACACAATGACTAGGTAACACAAAGACTAAATACAAAGGGTAACGTGGTAACATGAGGCCAGTGACACAAGGGCTGGGAAACAGGTGGAAACATCAGGTAATCACAAGAGGGAGAAAACACAAGAAGTAAAACTACATCAGGAACCACAACACTAGAAATATTGAGACCTTTTGTTATTACTAGGTCACAGTATTTGTATAGATACCGGTATAAAATAATTTTTAACGATACCCAACCCTAATTCCATCATACTACAACATATCCATCATATCAGAGGTGGACAATGTTGACTGAAGCAAATTGGATTTTTAATTAAAGGGCAAAGCCATTGTTTCTGGGTTACTGGACTACCAGGGCTCGGGGATGCACGGAGCTGGCTGGCTGCTGGCTGCCGGAATAACTATAGTATATTTACAGTTTGAATTTTGTCACAGCACGTATATCACAGTTACCCTAATGTCTTACAAAGCTAACAATGTTGTCTGATTTCAATTTAATGCATTCTTGTGAATTTGAGGGCTCTCATTAGCTGCTATATAGTGTCCCATTCAATCCTATGGGAAAAGACTGCAGCTAGCTAGCTACACTTTCAGCATAACTATAGTATATTTAGAGCTTGAATTTTGTCACGGCACTTATATTACAAAGCTTAGCTAACACTATTGTCAGATTTCAATTTAATGCATTTTTGTGAATTTTAGAGGTCTTGTTTGGAGGATGCTAGCGAGCTGTCATTGATAGAGCTCCATCCATCTTACCGCACGCACTATCAATGAAACTTGCGAACAAGAGGCGTTTATTTCCCTGATCGTTTGTTTAAATAACTGAACACAAACATATACATTATAAGATTAACTGGAACCTGTGGTAAGAGATTGCGTTCATAACGAGCTTGCTGACCGAGCTCTCACTCACACACCTCGGCCATTTATCAGGAAGAGGGGAGGGAAAACAGCGAGCTGCAGGCCCTGGAGCTCCATCAGGACAGCGGCGTTTGGTAATCCAAAAACCCAGAAACGATGACTTTGCGCAGGTATGGAGCGCTGCAGGCAATTAGCCATTTCATAAAAAACAACATGCATTTGACCTCTACATGATTTCTCGCATAAAAAAAGTCTCAGAAGTGAATTTAGTAATGAAATAGAAGACAAACAATGTAAAAAATTCCTGAGATCTGTGCAACCTAAATCCAAAAGACTAGCTGATCTCAGGTCAGTGGTGTAGCCTATGCAAATGTTGGGGCGTGACAAAGACTAGAGACCAGAGCCAAATAAGGAGGAGCCACATAGTCAACTATTAGCTTTTAGTATTACTATTAGATTTTCAGGACAGAGGTGTCCGTGGGATTTTGAGGTTGTATGTATCTATGACACGGTAAAATCGGTTTTGCATTCTATCTGGAATCTGGGCCCGCTGCTTCAAGGCATAAACCTATATATACAGTGGTGCTCAAAAGTTTACATACACATGCTTAAGTTGACTAAAAGAGGAATAAAAATCATGTTTTGAAATTTATTTTAATACCTAAATTAAAAATGAGGTAAAATCCAACCTTTAAGGACACCAATTTTCTTTGTGAATGAATAACGTATTGTAAATAAATAAATGTTCTTATTTAAAATACAGGGGTCATAAGTATACATACCCCTATGTTAAATTCATAGAGGCAGGCAGATTTTTATTATTAAAGGCCAGTTATTTCCTGGATTCAGGATATTATGCATCCTGATAAAGTTCCCTTGGCCTTTAGAATTAAAATAGCCCCACATCAACACATACTCTTCATGCTTAGAGATAGGCATGGGATACTTTCTATAAAATCATCTCTCAATGCAAATCAAACCAGGTATTAGTCTAACTGAAATAAAACCATGCCTATCTCTAAGCATGGTGAAGAGTATGTGATGATGTGGGGCTATTTTAATTCTAAAGGCCAAGGGAACTTTATCAGGATGCATAATATCCTGAATCCAGGAAATAACTGGCCTTTAATAATAAAAATCTGCCTGCCTCTATGGGAATTTAACATATATGTATACTTATGACCCTGTATTTTAAATAAGAACATTTATTTATTTACAATACGTTATTCATTCACAAAGAAAATTGGTGTCCTTAAAGGTTGGATTTTACCTCATTTTTTAATTTAGGTATTAAAATAAATTTCCAAAACATGATTTTTTTATTCCTCTTTTTAGTCAACTTAAGCATGTGTATGTAAACTTTTGAGCACCACTGTATGGGTGTCCGCTTAACCAACTGAGCTATCCGGTCTTCCTAAAGGCACATTTCTGAAGACACAGCTACAGCTCAATTTTCTGAAGAAAGAAACCTGGGCAATTAGATTCATTTAGACATGATAGCCTCTACCTGATCCAGGCTAGATATTGTGTGGCGTGTGGTGCTTGGCAGGGGATCCAGCCCTTAACACAGACTGTGTGTGAAGGCAGGACAGGGGGGTGAAGCCAGCTCCATGTTGGGAATGAAGCTTGTGTGCTCATGTGGGGATGATTATGTTCACCCCCTTGTGAGTGTGTTTGTATGTGTGTGTGTGATTAAATGAGTGTGTTTACCAAGCCATCTGCCACTCCAAGAAAGCTCACTAGGCATGTCAGAGACTGCGGGTTAGTGTGTGTGTGTGTGCGTGCGTGTGTGTTAGGGATGGAGGATGAGGGGGCATGGTTGATTTCTGTTACTTCATTTCCTGTTAAAGAATCCCACCAGCAAAAAATAATCCCAAATCTTGGACAGCAATGGAGAGATTATCAAGGAGAACAAAATTGGCAATTTTTGCCAAACTACTAACGTTACTTACTCAATGACAATAATCTTTCAGTACTTCAACAAAAAAATTTTGTTAAACATAAATTAAATGTAAAAGCCATTACAAAAGAAACAAAATGCTAATATATAGTATCCTTGGAACACTGTAACACTGCTTTTATTAAGTTAAATTTCTGTCAATCCACTGTGTCGTGAAGGCTAAGCAAACTCACACAAGCATTTGTGAATTTGTGCCCACAAAGTAGGTTTTTGGGTAGAGAGAAACTCCCATCACCTTGCTAGTAATCCCTCTAGCTTTGTTGTTGTTGATACTTTGTACGGTGTAATCTTCTTTAAATCTGTATCAGAATGTTGCTAAGCATAACAGACCGTTGCCATGGCGGACCATTTATGTTGAAAGACCATAAGATAGGGTAATACATTTTACCAATATATCAGCAGCTTCACATACACCTACAGTACCAAAGAATACAAATTAACTTGTGAGTTGATTGTATGTATGTTAATTGTTATCTGCGATGGCTAGTGGTCAGTGTCCGCAGCCAGTTTGACTGATGATTGACAGCAGTGATGAATGTCCAGAGGCTGGTTGGATGCTATATTTAGAAAATCTTTCACAGTTACACAAATGGAAATGTCAGTGATTAAAATGATGCTTTTGAAGTTATATATATATTTTTCAACATTAAATATATATATATATATATATATATATATATATATATATATATATATATATATATATATATATAAATACTGTATATTGATATATAATACAAAAGGAAGGTCATTTCTCTTACTTTGCGAGTCTCTAGACACACCAGGGCCACATTTATGTTGGAAGACCATAAGATAGGGTAATACATTTTACCATTATATCAGCAGCTTTACATACACCTACAGTACCAAAGAATACAAATTAGCTTGTGAGTTGATTGTATGTATGTTAATTGTTATCTGCAATGGCTAGTGGCCAGTTTGACTAATGATTGACAGCAGTGATGAATGTCCAGAGGCTGGTTGGATGCTATATTTAGAAAATCTTTCACAGTTACACAAATGGAAATGTCAGTGATCACAATGATGTCAAACCCCAACCGGTTTGTGGTTTTGTATTAACAAAGACAATCATCAGGGATGCCATAGTGAGGACATTTTTTTCATAATTTGTGACAACACTGATTTACACTGGACATTTTACAAGAAAAGAATTTTCAACGATGACTCACAGAGCTCTTACTTTGATCTCTGGGCTGTCTGGTTAAGCCTCTGTTGCAGAGCTGGGCACCGTGTTCCGGCTGCAAGGCGGCCGCCGGAGTTTAACATTTTACAGATTGCCTCATTTACATTAGCAGGTTCCCAATTAAATTTTGCCAAATATGCTTTTTTTACTTTTCGCTTTGACACCAAATCTGGTCGGTAAACTCTCCTTTTTACGTGACTCTTCCTACTCTGTGCTGCTGCTCCATGGAACAGGCACTTCAGTTTATTAGATTAGATTAGATAATACTTTATTCATCCCACAATGGTGAAATTCCCTTGTTACAGCAGCACGTTTCTACAGTGATAAGTAATAAGTGTATAAGTACAACACGGCCACGACTCAAATGATGTACCACTTAAACAAAGTGCATCCGACCCTGGTTAATGTCGATGGCTGTACATGCGGCTCTCAGTCTCAACCTAGCATCGAGGCGGCAAAATTACCCAAGGGATCTGCAAGTTCATTAAGATGGATATGCTGCCCTTAAGTATTGTTGGGGGCAAAGGTTTTCGAGAACTGATCAATTTATTGAAACCAGCATATCTCATTCTGTCGTGATGTACCAGAGTTGCTCTAATTACAGACTGCAGGACGAGATCTCGTCCTCCAGTTGCCCCACGGCACGTCCCAGAAGCATGCGTGAATCGGCCCAAGTCTATTTTCAAGTGAACCGCGGGGCGTTCGGACAACCAGGCAAGAAGTGAAACAGCGAGAGCATCCAGTTAATTTACCAGTGCAATATCAACTTACGCAAACACATCTCGAAAGACACTCAGAGATTTTTTTTGTTAGTTGAAAGAGAATCAGTAGAAAACTGCACTTTAAAATGTAACTGTCATTCTTGTTTTTAGGGGTCCCTTTTATATTGAATTCAATTTTCAATTTCTTCAATAAAAGAACATTGGAAATGAATATTAATTAAAAATTAAAATAATTTAACATGCAATGTGTTTACTGAAAGCAGCCGAAAAGCAGAACAGAGTACACTTTAATATCTGTTTATTTATTGCAAATAATGTTGTTATTGCGATATTCAACAAAGTTATCGCATATTACATATTTTCCTCATATCAAGAAGCCCTATCATCTACCTCGCTGGCCACAGTCTGTGCAAAATGCATTTTAGGGTGGTTGAGTATGTCACATCTGCAGCCAGCACAAACAAACACTAAGGAGAGAGCAGCAAACCCTAACCTGGCTGAAGTCACTACAACAGTGGCTATAGCTCTGTGTGTGTGTGTGTGTGTGTGTGTGTGTGTGTGTGTGTGTGTGTGTGTGTGTGTGTGTGTGTGCGTGTGCGTGTGTGTGTGTGTGTGTGTGTGTGCATGCTTGCATAATGGAGTCAGACAAATCTGCAAATTCTTTCACTGGTGGGAATAGACCCTCCTCCCCCTACTGCCATGGCAACCAGTGAGCTGTGTGACCTGCCAGTGGATATTGTGTGTGTATGTGTGTCTGTCTACTGTATGTGCACGGTGTGTGTTTTACAAAAAGGAAGTAGCTGAAGAGAACACAAAACATGTCCAATGCATATTTCAATTCTGCACTTTTCTCTGTCTCCTTGTGCATGTCAGTTGTCACCTGGATACATCTCTCTCTCTCTCTTTTTCTCTCTCTCTCTCTCTCTCTCTCTCTCTCTCTCTCTCTCTCTCTCTCGCTCTGCCTCTCTCTCAGTTGGTAGCTGGTAGTATATGTACGTGCACAATGCCAGATGGCATACCAGAGGTCTTGCAGCAGTTCTTGGCTGTCTCTCATGCCTCGGCGTGCTGCTCTGCATTCCTTCACTCCACGGGGGATGTTTACATTTCAAAACTCTCGCAGTGGAAACCAAAGAGCAGGAGCTGACAGACCCGAGTCAGAGGGTTCAGGAGGACAGAGACAGGGACGTGGACCCTGGAAGACAGAAGCTAGAATAGAGAGGTTTTGTCATGGAGATTTGCTTCTGATCTCATTACCTCCTGCCAGTACTAGAATCCTAGACTCGGACTTAAGTCCAACTCAAGTTGCTATTCCTTGGACTCGTTAGACAATTTGACTTGCGCACTCACAACAGATTCTCACTCACATGGTGTCAAATGTGACACCAGGTCAGGTGCCTTTGGTGTCATATTTAGATGCACTTGGTCAGGACTCTTGGCGTCACTTTTTGTCGCTCTGGTTTTGGGACCCATGGTGTCACTTTTTGACGCTCTTGGGATTTGCGTCTACCCCTTTGGTATCATATTTAGATGCACTTGGTCCGGACTTTTGGCATCACTTTTTGGCGCTCTGGGTTGGGACACACTTAACTGACACGAGGCACAAGAACGAGACAGTTAGGTTTAGGAAAAGATTGTGGGTGGGGTTACAAAACTGACATTTCAGTGACATGCGGAACAAGAACGGGACACCAACCCCTGTCTCCTGGGTGAAAGTCCTGTGTTGTCCGACCCATTTACCTCAACCAACCTTGAGGTCTTTTATGCTGAGTCTTTTATGCTACTCGCTATTTGTCGCTGTTAATATTATGTCATCTTACAGCTCCGTGGTCAAGCTCTTGCTATGCCTGGTGCATTCCATTCAGACCCTAGGTTGGATTTTTGTATGGGTATCTGACGCTGAGAGCCGCTGACCAAGCGTCAGTATTTTACGAGTTGGGAGTGAGAATGACGTTTGGGCTCGAGCACTCATGAAATAGGACTTGGAAGTTGGATGAAGTTTCTAACTACTTTTTTGCTTACAGTGATGGAGTAGTGAAGTCCTGGACAGCTAGCTAGCTACAACCACCTAGTTTGCTAACTCGCTTTGTGAATAATAAATATTGTAAGAGACAATTAGTGCCCTTGGTATAAATAGGAACCAATCTTTGGTTCCTCAGATGCAACCCAGAAGCACATACAGTTTTTGACCACACAGACACATGCACACCAACACCACACAAGCATACATACAAGCAGTGATTTTTCTGAAAAACCAACTAATATCTCATGGAAAAAAATTAACAATGGTATTAACTGCAAATATTACTTGGACTTTCATTCATCAAAAAGGTAGGTAGGTAAGTGTGTCAATTACTCTACCCCTTGAACGGCACCTCAGGCTTAGCCTCTACAAATATGTCACCAAGCTTTTAGCTTAGTTTCACAAGGACATGCAGATGAACTGCTGGTTAAACGCTGCATCATTTAAGGGTGTAGATTTGGGAAAAATTCCCACATTTTGTTGGGATATCAATTTCCAGTAGGCCTATTTAATTAAAGCAATGGGATGTAAACCAGATCAGACATCTTTTTCACCAAGATCCTCTCTGAGAGGATAAACAAAACTTGAAAAGTTTGTTTTTTTAGATTGTCATATAGATGTCTGATAAATAGAATATGGCATGGATCTGTGTATATCAATGTTACAACAGCTCGCTCCTCCTCTCCTCTACAAATTGGCTTATTTTCCATCTACACTCAAATGTTTTTCATACTAAATCAGTAAGCTTCTCTCAGGATGCTGTTGCTGTTAGAGGCCAGAAATAGAGGATTATATTATGACATAACGACCCAGCTACACACACACACATACACAGACACACACACACGCACACACACACCCCTGTATCTATCTCTATACTCTTGTTGACAATCTTGTAAAAACTTATCCTAACTGTAACCCTCACAACCCATGGACATGAGACTTATTTTTTTTTTTTTTTCAGCTATATTTCCCCTCTGAAAAAAGGAGACAGCATGATTTTCTGTCATATGATAAGGCAATTTGAAGATTAAACATTAGACATCATGGCTATTCCTATACAGTTCTTCAACCGTGTTTGTGTGTATATGTACAGTAGCTACATACTTCTGAGACATTACATCTGGCTCTGACAACAACAAACTAAAAGTACAGTATATAAACTACATTGAAATAGAACAGCCAAAAATATAATAAAAACTAACTGAAAATCCAAAACTATTTTAACTCACACATCAAATGTTCCCTGCAGCAAGAGAAGCAGGGTTATCATGTAGTGAGGACAGCTTAAAATATACATCAGTGGGGAAAAACAGCCGCTGATAATGCTACAGATCAGCCAAAGTACAGTGGTACAACACACACACACACATGTAGACCGTCTACAGAGTGATGTCCTGATTTCCAGCAGAGATTACATGGAAAGCAAGATCATGTTAGTCCGGAAAACAAAAGGAACAGTAAAGTAACACAGTGGTGTGTGTGTGTGTGTTTGTATGTGTGTGTGTGTGATGGGATTAATATCAGGCCCATCTGTTTATATAAACACTGATGGCATATAAGCTATATAAGAGATGCACAGGCTGGTGTGTGGGGTGTGTGTTCATGTGTTCATGTGGATGAACAGTATGTGTTGGTGTCCTGTGTTCGCTACTGACGATAATGGTATAAAGAGGATAGTGTATTCCATGTCAAGAGGGCACATGCTAAAGAGAGGGCACATGTAATCTCCCTTTTGGTCTGGAGGAGGATTGTGCTGTTGATTTCATGGTATTAACTCTTGTACGGAGCATCTAGAGAGAGGCATAGTACTGTAGAACATACAGCGGCAGATGCCAGAAGGTTGGAAAAGCAAATGAAAACATTTTTTACATCATTTTTACATCTGATGTGCCAAGAGTTGGGGGTCGATAGCATTTTATTTATTTTAATTCCAAAACTGAATCGCCAACTTTAGCTATTGATTAGGATGGGGTCAGAGACGATCTGTGCATCATGCTTGGTAGACACACCAGCATAGCAGAGCTTCTCCTCAGTTAAATAGATTAACGTTGCATTTGCTTACATTCAGTCAAAAGGAGTTGTCGATAGAACAGAGGATTGGGAGATGTCAGATGGTGCACTACTTTGTGCACAAGCAGATCTGTTACCATCGCAGAAAACCCCTCGCTTCTAATACCCTGAATCTGTCGTTTAAATAGTAATGGCACTTGGTTAAAATAGCACTTACACCATGCAAGTTCAGACAACACAAAGAGAGCGGAAGGCGACGGACATCCGGCAGCATCTCCATGGTTACTTGCCGTTGACTTGTGGAGCGTTGTCTGCCTGTTTATTCACATAAGGTGCACATTGAGGCCAGGCCCGAAGGACAACAATTAATGAGAGCCGAGGAGTCTCTGACTCAGTACACCAAACTAGGCAGCGCTGATCAAATATGAATCAAAATGATATTACTGCCTATTTCTCGCTTCAAATGTTTTAAAAAACATATTTTAGTGTGCTGTTTAGCTGTAAAATGAGAATGTTTGTGATCAAGTTGAGCCAAAACCAAGCATGGCTAACTGGCTAACTGGCCGGAGAAACCTTCTTCGTAGTCATATTTTCAAATCTCCAGTAAGCTGTTAACACTGACTTAATGTAGGGCCCTATGAAGTCTGTCTTATAGCATTTTTTAAATTCTGAATTGTGCTATTACGTCCATTATTTGGTATCACTGAAGCTATTGGGCTCTACATTAATGCTGCCATAAGTCTGTGTTTGGCCCTAGATGGGCCCTCGACCAAAAAAGACACTTGCCACCGATTTTTCTGGGGGAAACCCTGCAGAGAGAGTTGTGTGGAACTGATAATCTTAGTTAACTTTGAATCAACTCATTTGATGATGGCTCGAATGTAACAGACATTCATTAATATAAAATAGCACTGTAGCTTTAAGTGTCTGCAGCCTCAGTCCACAACTGACTGATTTTTGGCATCGGTGAAGTCAGTGCATTTTATCAGTAGGGCTTTAGTGACATCACCAGATTATTGTATGTATATATAGATAGATCATATTCCCAGATTATTCTTGTAAGTAAGAAATTGATTGATTGATTGATTGATTGATTGATTGTTTGAATATGTTTATTTTGAATATGTACAGCAAGGGTTTTTTAGGCCAAGGACCCGTTAACTGAAAGAGAGACTGAGCAGGGCGCCCCTAAAACACATTTAAGGAGAATTCTGGCCAATGTTAATGTTAATCTTGATCCCTGACCTGAATCGGTGCAGGCAACACTGATTAGCCACAGCTGTGTGTACAAATTCTCCTTTAAGTTGCATATAAAACTGTGCCTATAATAACTTATAGGACAGCCTAAATATTCATTACTCATACCTTTTTAGTGCATAATACTAAGCTATTAAAATAATAATTGTTTGCATGATTTCCTGTTTTAATGTTAAACATGCATGTGGCACACTGAATCCTTAGGATAAACTGTATCTGTGTAGTGTTAATTTCATCAGACGAGACAAAACTAATATGTTCGTCAACAACCTTTTTTTCCATGAGGAAGACAAGATGATGACAAGACTGCACCAATGTCCAAAAACTCAGACTAAGACTAAATTCACATGCATTATTGTTGATGAAAAAAGACGAGACTAAAATGTTATGCATAAAATAAAAACGAAAATACAATCTCTGTCTTCGTCTACAATCGTCTCTATCTTTTCATCATGAGATAGAACTAGTGCAGTGCCCATTTGGAGCGTGTGCCTGTTCCAAACTGGCCAATTGCTTAGTTTCCCAGTATTTTTTCCACACTAAACGCAGTTTAATCAGGCGCAGCTGGGCTGCAGCTCATCTACAGATTTGGCATGTCCCTTTTTTTTGTCTAGCCGTCACACATCCAGGTAACAATGTGGCCCGGGTGGGGGAGGGAGGAAGCCCGGTTCAGTTGGCAACAACTGCTGGCAAAAAAACCACGTGCTGTAGATCCCAGGAGCCCTGGCTCTTATTTAACATGTGTCTGTGTACAATTGTATTTGCATGAAGGAAGATGCTCGATATGAAACCAGAGTTTAACAAAGTTGCATTCAACAAAAATCATTCAACAATATATTGTCAGGTAAAATTTACATTTAACCAATATTTGAGATGTGTGAAACACTATTTGACTGAAATGTTATCAGAAATAATTTATTTAAAAAAAGACTAAAATGTTTTGACTAAAACTTAGATACCTTGAGTTCTTTTGACTAAAACTAGACTAAAATGACGAGACTTTTAGTTGACTAAAACTGGACTAACAAAAAAAACACGTATGAATGACTAAATATGACAAAAACAAGGACATTTGGCACAAGACTAAGACTAAATTAAAAATAGGTGATACAATTAACACTATATCTGTGAATGGCTACCTTGGTGGCAACCTTACATATAGGCCAGTAAGCCAATCATTAATGTTTTTGGAATTAGAATAACGAAGCTCATTGATTGCCAGGCAAAAGGGATGGGATGTGCTGGGCAGGAGGTAGAGCGATGTGAAAAAAAAAATCAACTTTCAATAAATTATTGATCAAATACATCAATAGTGATATTGATATTGCTGGGTTGACTATTGGGGATTTCACAAAATACTTACATAATAACATTTTTGATAAATAATCATCAATAACGTGGATATAATGACTAAGTGGGTAAAGGCAAATATATTAGATTAGATTAGATTAGATAATACTTTATTCATCCCACAGCGGGGAAATTTACTTGTCACAGCAGCAGCATTTTCTACAATAAAAGCAATAAAAACAAAAAAACAACAACAAACAAACACACAAATAAACATACAAAAACGCAAACAGCAGACAGTGAGCAGACGGTAAATGTAGTGACATCAAGTGAAGGTTGCGTAAAGTGCGGTAGAACAATATTGCAGAGTGAGTGACGTTAAATTAAATGGAATATGTAATTAAAATAGTATAGCATATATATAAGGAAGTTCAGAAAATGACATCACTTTACCATAATGCAGCCTTTAAAACCAGGGAAAGACGACACTAGTGTCATATTGCGATATAACGATATCCAAACTTTAAGACTATATCCAGCCTCATATATCCATATCGATATAATATCGATATATTGCCCAGCCCCAGCAGGAGGGATGACTGGGAGTGTGCCGACTGGGCCAAGCAGGGGTCCGAGGCAGGGGAGCAGGGCTGACACGACCAAGGTTGATTATAGGATGGGATGCAGCTCTGCATGCTCCACTCAATCACACAGACAAACAGGGAGAGAGAAAAAGATTGACTGCAGGCTAGGCAGCGGTTGAGGCTGTGACAAAAATCTGCATTTACTGTGATATGATAGGTGGGCAGTAAAATCCTTTTGACAAGAGGGCACATGCTGTATGAATGACAGTACCGTAGGAATGAAAAAGATAAGTCATAAGAGCCATTAAAGCTACAGTGTTACCTACACAACATAGGGGTAATATTATGGACACATAACATACTCCATCATCCTCAGGTGAGACACTGAAGAAACATTATAATGATTGTACGATGCTGTATAATAAGAGTCTCAGGTCAGCGTGGGTCATAATCTGATTTCTTGCTGCCCACGTCTGCTGCCTCACTGATTAAATGCCAGCATTACCATGTAACCTTTAGCTGGGAAGTAGCGCACACACACACACACACACACACACACACACACACACACACACACACACACACACACAACAAGTTTTCAGTGTTTAGTTTCCTCCATCTGAAACAAAAAGCTCAAAAAGCAGTCCTCCATACCCTCCGTACACAGATACAGTGAAGCTAGTACCTCACCCAAGCAGCATTCACAGAGATGAGGTGCTAATCTGGTTTTCTGTGCAAGTAGGCTTTCTTCTTCTTCTCCAGCAATTAGCGGCAGACTGCTTAAGTTGAGTACTACTTAAGAAAACTGGTGTTTTAACCCAACCCACAATCTTTTTTCTAATCTTATTTTTAAAGCATGACAGTTGCCTTTTTTTGGCTAAACTTAACTGCAACGGCCGCTGAAATGAGCCACCCCTCCCGGTGATCTGTACTAGGACTCACGGTCACTTATTGTCGGCTTAATTAAACTGTAAAGAACTCAACTGTCATGTGACCAGTTGTCACGTGACCAGCTGGCAGTCGTCGTTATTTCTTTGGGTATCATATTAATTGTGCGTAAGTTTCCATACAATATGATACAAACCCAGTCATGAGAATGTGCCTATTAAAGACATGTTTTCCAATTTGTGCCCATATGAATCTTTTTTAGAGAATATATAATGGAGAAAAACGATGCTTGGGGTGATTTAGAAATGGTGTCATATAGCTATTTATTAAATTTGTATTAATTGTTTAATTTATTTTTTATTTATTCTTTTTTTTCTCAGTGTTCATTTCTAGAATTGGTTGGCAATGTGATACATACATTTATACAATTTAAACAACAAAATTTCTTCCAGCAGTCCTCCCTGGACAGAAAGTGTTGTTTATTGCTCTAATGTGTTTTCATAATCTCCATAGGCGGAAGTAGATGGCATGAACTCGATCCATTTTGTGCAGAAGTCAAATGATCTAACAAACGTCCCTTTTTCATAGGAACGCTCACAAAGCCTCAGGAAGAAACCCTGGGTTGTACATTGTGATTTAAACCTCCTCTCTCTCTTTTTTCTTTTTTCTTCTTCCAAAATTGCTTCATCCTACGAATATGAGTCCTCCCTGAAGGGGAAAACAAGCTCCTGGAGACGAGAACATTGGAGCTTTTTTGACGCAGAATGTACAGAGAGAAAGAAAACCTATTCCCGGTCAGAGCTCATTAAAAACCTGTCCCAGTGGTGAAATTGTCATAGTGGAAGGACAGTGATTTATCGGGAATGTGTCCTGTCAGGGGTACTGTCAAACCAGAGTCTGGATCTGATATGGTTTTCTGCTGGGTTTCACTGATAAATGATGCGAAGAAGAAACATAGACCAAAGGACAGTTGAAGACAGTAATGTGTGGTTGTCGCCTTTTCCCCTTTGAAATCAACAGTGGGAAACTAATTAGAAGACAATTCCATTTGAACTTAGTTTTTTTTAAAGTAATCTCTAGAGGAAAAATATAAGGAAGCAAAAGAAAGACACTTATCTTGTTTTTTATTAGATAAAGTAATGTACAAATCATTCAACAAGCAGCCAACACATATTTGACCAGAGGCTGGCTAATTGGTCACTCAAGCAATAACTTTCACATTATAAAAATAAAGACTAGTGCAGTTTTAAAGGGATACTTTGTCAATTTCAATCCAGATCTGTGTTATCTTTGTGTGGGTGTCGTGTTTAGATGAACAGTGTTTTGCTTCCCTCCATGGCGACAGTCCATAGAGCATGGAGCAGCCAAGGTGTGCTGAAATCTCAGCGGACCTCTGTGACGCATATTGACCACTGCTGCAATGCTCCCCTGGAAGCTCTGTGCGCTGCAGCCATGGATGGAAGCCTCACACCGTTCATCTGCAAACACTGCCCACACTGCCATGTGAGCTGTATTTAAACCAGCAAAATATCTCTTTAGGTTTTCCAAAACGTTCTAAATTGCCCAAATGAAACCTGCCTTTTTGATGTACTTTGCAATTGTCTGAAGATTGTTTTTGTGAAAAACTCTACTCTATGATAGCGAGTTGACTGTTTGTGAATTGTTAAACTTATCCTTGTCCACCTAATGTAGCTCATTGCTAATTGTAGCTGTGGTGCTAATTGTGTCCTAAGGCTGTAGACACTTAGCACTACCAAACTGTGACTCTTAATCTTTAGCACTCAGAGCCCCCTTCCCTGATTGTGAAAAAAGCAACAGTCTAGCTTATTGTGTCCTCTCTTACATTCCTGCAAAAGTTAGTTATGACAATTCCAGCTCGGAAACTTAAAATTAAGACGCTAGTCCAGCCTTAGCAATCCAATGAGCAGCATGTTGAGAGTGAGTTATCATCAAAACAACAAACAACTGATTTCTTAAGCAAAATGCAAATTCTCCTTACAAATAATCGCATAATCACACAAGCTGTGTGTGCACTTCATCTGAATATGGTGACAGTGGGCTGGGGTGCAAAACACATGCCAGCCACCCCCCTCCTACCACACAAAACCACATTTTGTGTGCCTACACATCATGACATTGTGCACACAGTCCAGTGACCAGCAGCAACAGACACTTCAGAACCATGGGCAGTGAACAGCGATCACGGCATTTTGAAACCCATCACCACAAACAAGCAATATTATTAATTAATAATATTAGATTGGCACAACGGCCTATTAAAGATATAAGTATGTTACAGTTTATTTGGGAAAACATGAGAATTACGTAAATGTGAATAAGTAGATAATAAGTAAATGTGTAGATTGATCGGTAATTCTGCATGGCAGACGCTTCACAGCACAGTGGTCTTAGCAGCTGAGCAGACAGAGCAGAGCAGCTGAGCAGACAGAGCAGAGAGGGTGACTCGGCAGCCCGCTAACTTGTTGCTCTAAACAATATAAGCTGCTGTGTTTAGGTAACAAAACGTGCATGCATGCAGGCTGAAATTCAACTCTGCGGCTTTGTCGGGATTAAGCTATAAGTAGAAGGAAACTCTTCTAGCTGCTAGGCTAACGTGCAATGGTAAACACCACATAGCATAGGTTGCAAACTGACAGCGCGAACGTTGTCAACATAACTCACTGAAAATCCAAAATACTTCCACACCGGCGACTTCAGTGAAAGAGGGAATTGAAGTTCCGTCGATGGGTCTCCTGCATCTGCAGTTGCCATCCTATTTTTTGTCTGGCTGTAATGTTAACTCGTATGTTTTTTTTCCGCTTGGCAAAACGTGAAATGGGGGCATGCAAGGTGAAGTGGGCGGTTGCAGTCCTGCTGGTCTGCTCGCGTTCATGCACATTCATCATGCCTAGTTTAATAACTCTGGATTTGGCTACTAGTGAATGTAAAAATTATTTTAAAAACATCACGTTTTAACAAGGACCCTTTACATGTTCGAGCTGGTAAGTTGATGTACCCCCAAAAAAATTATCCACTAAAAATATAAAAGTTTTTTAATTTTGTTCGATTACGATTTAAAAATTAAAATGTGACACCCTTGGTGTTTTCCAAAATAAACCATAATGTTTCAAAACATGTTTTTTTAATAACTTACCCTTAGATGCATTACTTCAAACCAAGTCCAATTAAATGTAATTGTTGGAGGAAATGCTTTTTAAAAGCCTTGGTTTTCTGCACCAAATTAGGCTTCGGTGTAGGTCTTTCTTTGCCGATTTACTTCATCTTTTCATTCAAAGTTCTTTTTGGGGCGCCCTGGTAGCTCACCTGGTTGAGCATGCACCCCATGTGCCAGGGCTCAGTCCTTACCGCAGTCCCGAGTTTGAATCCAACCCTCGGCCCTTCCATTCCAACCGTGCTGCATGTCACCCCCCATCTCCTGTTTCTGTCCTGTCAATTAAATGCAAAAAAGCCCCAAAAATAATCTTAAAGCTAGTGCATAGTTTCTGTCTCCCCCATGAAGAATTTTAAGTAAACCCCCACTCCTCCTCCACACAGTTGCTAGTAGCCAAGGAGACATGTAGGATTAAAAAAACATGATGGATTCTTCAGAAGAGGCAATTATCTTCACTTGAGTTTCTGCGCGAAAGTCACCGGATGCCACAATTTTCTGAACATTGTCATACTGAGAAATACAGAGAGAGCTGTGTAGGGTTGATCTTAATTAGCTTTTCATCAACTCCTTTGGCAATGTAACGGACATTCATTAATATAAAAAAAGTTATGCACTAAAGCTTAAAAAAAGAGAAAGAAGTTAATCTTAAACATGTTAAAGTTGCAACAATGTCCTCCTCATCAGCGGTGATGTAACTTGCGGCTTCCTTTGTGAACCAATAGGCTATCTAGCTAGTTTATTGGCCGTGCTCATGGATCTATGGGCAGTGCTAGCCTGTGAAATAAAGTTAGTGACAAAACCTGCCCATTTAGAGTGAAGATGGGATCGGTCAATTTGAAATTAGTTTCTCATTGAAAACTATTATTGCACAGTAGGTGGGTAGAGGAAGTCTGGGGGTTGGGGGTTGGGAGTTGGGGGATTAGATTGTGAAGTCAGTGCATGTGTGAGTTCAAAAGTGGTTATGGCTTTTGGAAAGAAACTGTTCTTTTTTAATATATATATTCAGAAATTATACACAGTGACAAACAATTACAATCAATGCACTGAGACCTGGGAACGCATCCCAGGGCCAAAATACATAGAGAGGAAAGACAGGAGGGAGGGGGACAAGTCAACACATGCAGAAACAGACACACACAAATATATACATAAATAGACAGACACAAGACAAGTGCAAGTTAAGGTAGAGGCTGCAGCACAAGGCTACATCCCAGACCTCAATGATTCAGCAATTCAGCGATGCGATTCAGCGATGCACCATGCGCTCCATTGATGCACGCCGTAGAGAGTTCCATAAAAAAAACATCCAAAAAGGAAAGGGTCCATGCAAGGATAGATAGATCATGAGGCGGTTTTCCAACGGGTTACAATCATTCTCATTTCTCAGTGCAAAAAAAACTACATGGCTTGCAAGGATGGCAAAATATTCCCGTCTGTGATCTGTTGATTTATAGCCTGACCAACGAGTTGACCATACATGTGCTTGCCCGTCTGCCCAGATCGGATATGCACAGTCAGTCAAACCGATTTGTTTACATCTGTAACCACCGCTCATCTGCGAGGGAAGGTGGTCTCACACTGCTTTATCGTGAGAACTGGAGGTTTACACCCCTGCCCGCTCACTGAGATCCTCCTCAACAGGCTTACTGCATGTCCCTAGACTACATCAGACACTGTGACTCAATTACTGACTTTAAAAACAGACTTTAACATATCTCTTCAAGATGGCTTATGGACTGACTTTATTTTTATGAGATGAGGTGACTATAATTTTAATGTCCTTTTTTGTTTGTGAAGTGACCTTGGGTGTTATGAAAGGCGTTTTAAATAAAATGTATTATTATTATTATTATTATTATTATTTATTATTATTGCTCAGCCTTCTGTAAATGTATGGTTGGACCACCAATCACAGGGCTGAAAGCACAACATCTTCTTCCCAGCAACTGCAGAGGCAGCAAAATTCTGATAGGTTGACAATTCATTTAACCCTTCACAATTTAGGGTTTATATCCTCAAAAACACTATTGTCATATTATTAAATGATCAAATAAAATGACAGAGGGCTGCTCAACATGGACAGTCAATTCGATCTCCCCATTTTCCTTGCTTTGCTTTTGTTTTTTTGTTTTTATTGTTAACTGACATTCTGCACTTTGTTGCAGACATTAAGAGCCATCATAAAGACATGTTTATTTGATTTCATTCAACACTGATGTTAGTTTGCGATTTACAGGAAAATGTAAAGACAGTTCTCTTCTTTGTGCCTCTCTTCGTGCTTGCTCCTCATTTTCTTTAATTTCTACACCTTTTAATGTCTAATGTCCGATGCGTTAGGTAATACCACCCACTTATTTGTAAGCAGTTGTGGCAGAAAATAACTGCAACCACATGCTGCCATTTGTATATGTGTGTACGTGTAGTTGCCTGGTTTCTTATGCACTAAACTGTTAACCATTAGCAGGCGTAAGGCCACGGGGTTGAGTATTTTAAACTTACATCATATTTCTCCCTCGTACCTGGTGTGTACATGTACATTGCTGACTGTGTCTAAAGCTGCTCAGTTTAGAGAATGCATACTGTTAATGAGGTTAAGACAGTTTGCATTGTGTTTACGTCCCAATGCATTACAATTCCATCTTTATGAGAAAAGACAGCTACAGCAAGACTGGCATACTTATTAAAGAGCCGTGGTCTCACTGTATGTGTGTGTGTGTGTGTGTGTGTGCACAGCCCCGAATATAATAACTATAGTAACTTCTATTTTGTAATTAAATTACTATGTTACATGTAACTAGTTACTTCCCAACACTGTTAATAACATTTTCCTCTGATGTGACAAACTCAGAACACATTTTTGTATTTGTTTTACCAGGGATTTAACTTCCCTCTTTCACTGATACATTGAATAACTTATGTTAAGCAAGTTCATCCCTGCAGCACAAAGGTATTTAACTGCCTGTAACTCGGTTAAAGAAAGTTCATTTTGAGTTGTCCTCAGTTTAGGCTGAAATTTAGGCACATGACTCGTAATTTCTATTAATCATTAGAAGCCGACAGAATTGAAACAACTTATAATACTACAGTAAATATGTATTATTTGAAATCCGGGAGCTGACAGCCCCATGTGATGCGTTCGTCCAATCAGGTGCAGCTATCGCGGTTGGAAGTGGGACGAGCCTGTTTTCTTTTCTTGTCAGTGGTCAGTGAAGAGAAACTAACTGCTGGTGGCAAGCCCACTAGCGTGCAATGCTGGGAAGCGGGTTCAATCCCTTCCGTGACATGTACCATGACCACGAAAACACAGGTCTTCCCATCCATTTTGAATGGTGGTAGTGCGTTTTGGCATGCTGCCGTGGGGATCGCAGGGGGTAAAAAAAAGCAGTGGCCTGCCATGAAAAATTTAGACCGATTCAACTTCTGGAGAAACACAACTCAATATCACGCTGTGGTGGCCAAACAAGCGGTGTCAGACCTGCCAGTCAGTTTTGAGGCGATGTGAGAGTCCCGTACATCACTACCATCATCGCTGCCACAAGACAGTTTTAAAACACTATGAGGGTAAAAAAAACTAAACACAAGCACTGAATTGCCCATTTAACAGCTGACTATTACCTACAACAACAAAGCATTGTCCCCCCGTCTCTTTTCTTTCTCTCTTTCTCTTGAAATGAAGCTGCCTTCAAGTGCGGTTGGCAGTGTCGACATTTACAGTATAAACGATCTGACGAAAAACAGTAACTGTGAAAATATAAAGTCTACTTGTTGTTGTTGTTATGGAGTTAAAGAACACAACAGGACATCATACAAATGAGTTATTCAAGTGATATTCCCACGCCGCACAACCCCACGGCGAATTGACGGATCACTTTTTCTAGTGTAAATGGGCCCTAACAGCGCTAACGGCTACATGCAAAACAGAGCGTTAGTGCATGCACTAACTGCTGGACCGGCTTCCTAAACAAAGAACAGAGAAGGTCAGATTACAACACACACAGAGGGAGTGTGACTTCCTTCTCTGCTTAGGAATCCATTACTCCACTATTTCTTACATAACAAATATTTGTTTACTGGCATATTAATGTTCTGAATGTTGAGTACAGCCCATTTTTAAAAGCAAGATTAAAAAGATAAGTTTCTTGAAGGAGTGCTTTTGAGTATTTGACTAAGGACCTGGCTGCTGTAATACAGACAGTCAGTCAGTCCCATCCCTTTTTTACTCTGTGCTCTGTTCATCCTGTTCTGTGTAAAGCCGTTCAGAGAGGCTGCACACTGCACTTAAACCAACAAATACCAGATTATAAATTTTCAGAATCAGCTTTAATGCAGCAGCTACTGTAAATCATATTGATTTTTTCTTTTCTTTCTGTAAATCCAGAGATTATGAAACTCTTTTGTTTCATCCACTGTTTGACATCCACTATTTCACAGAATATTTAACAAGATTAGTGCAGTATGAGAGGGGGACTTCAGTGCAGTGCTGATGCCAACCTGCTCCAACCACCATCACCATGAGTTTGTTTAATCCTAAATCATAATGGATGCTCATAGATGACATAGATTGTTCTTAACATAAGGAAGAAGCATTTTGACATTTACTTAGCAGAGGCTTTTACCCAGAGTGGCAGCAGGCAACAGTCACATAAATCCTTTCACACATGACATTCACACATGACATGTAACCAAAACCACAAGTTCAATGTTGAAAGAATAAAGGTTGAATAATGTTTTTAGATAGAATCATGATACTTACTTATACTTATCACTGTAAAACCTTTCACATTAAATGAACAGTAATATACTGGCAGCAGTGTCGCCAGTAAACTGCTGTTTATTTACAGTATGCATTTTAAATGTTAAGGTATTTTACTGTACTTAGACAGTTTCTTATTGTATTATTTGAATTTACAGTAATATACTGGCTGCAGTGAAATTCCCGCCTTTTCCTTTATTTTCCCAAAAGGCATTGGTATTGACAGTAAATACCTGTAATCTGTCACATTCGCAGATAGTGTTGTAATATTATTTTCTCCCAGAATGCATTGTCATTTACAGTATGATCCTGTATAACATTAAAACAGTAAGATACGTTTTATATAATAGATAATGTTTTAGCTGTACATTTACATCAAAGGTTTACAGTGTATGAATACTTTTTAACTAGGGACATTTGTGTTTTTGGATTTGAATTCTTTGGATTATTTTGGCTCTGTTACAGTAATACATATTGCATAATTATTGCTAAAAGGGGCTTTGAAACCGCCGGGCTACATGGCCAATATATTGATACCAGTACATGATGCTGGATATTGTCCTAAATTTTGGATATCGTAACATGATATAAGTGCTGTCTTTTTCTGGTTTTAAAGGCTGCATTACGGTAAAGTGATCGCATTTTCTGAACTTACCAGATTGTTCTAGCTGTTCTATTTATTGCCATTACCCACATAGTCATTATATCCACATTATTGGTGATTATTTTTCCTCAAATTTTGGAAGTTAAGCTTCAGTTCCTATAATAAGTAAAAAATGAAATGTATATCCAAAATACAGAGCCTCAGACCTTTAAGGACGGGATCCCAGCGGGCCAAAGGGGAAGTGGTTTGGATCACAGCGGTAGAGGTATGCGGTTGCCACCCATGTTGACATGCACAGATATTGTTCATTGTGCTGAACTCCTAACGGCAACTGCAGTAGGAACTGCTTTTAATAACGCTTTGCTTTTTTGGGAAACAGTCTTGCAGATAGGCAGTTGTCAGGGCGGTTGTGAGGGTGGTTGTCATGGTGGTTGTCAGGGTGGTTGTCATGGCGGTTTTCAGGACGGTTGCCGCGCAGCTGTGAAAAACAAACTCAGACTCTCAGACCCTTGAGGACAAAAATGTCCCCATTGAAACCCTGAAGTTGGTTAAAATATTTAACAAAGTGAAAGTGAAAATAAATATTAATATATAATATTTCATAGCATTTTTTTTAAGGCAGAGATGTTTGTCCTCTAATGACACCAGAGTAACTTTTTAATTTGAGGCACAAGGGTTAAAATCATATATTTTATTTGTGTTCAAGTATTTTCTACAAATAAAGCATTTTGTAGAAAACATAAAGTAAGACAAAGTTCCCCAGTGGTAAATGTAAGGTAAGATATGAATTTAGTTTCTGGGTTTGGGTTTGATAGTGTTGTCTGTTTTGTAAGGCTTGATAGAATTGTCTATTGTGTTTGTTAGCATGTGTTTCTATTAAAATAGTTCAGTGAGCCTCTAATCTGTGAATTGAAAACTCCTCATAGCTGCTCCAACAGAACCAGTCACACCAACAGACCAAGACTATTGTGGTTATTTTGGGGATGTGGAATTGGCTAAAGTGGTGTCTCATTAGTATGTAAATAGGCCTGTGTGGGGTGTGAGTATGTATTTGGGTTTGTAAAATTGTTACTGTATTTAGGAATATGCATACAATAAGTGTCAGGTGTGAGACAATACAGAGACTGAACTTTATTGTTGTCTTCCCTGCAATGTGCTGTTTCTGTCTTTGTGTGTGTGTGTGTGTGTGTGTGTACACGCGCGTGCACGTGTGTGTGTTGCACTCTTTTTGTCAATAGTTGTCCTTGCTGTGAAGGTTCTGTGGGAAACACATCCTCTGTAAGAAATGGCCCATCAGAGAAACTAAAATTCTTTGAACTGAAGGCCCAACAGTTCTAGTAGTTCCTTCCAGAGCAAGCAACAGTGCGACAGTGACATGGAAAAACTCCCTTTTAGGAAGAAACCTTGGACAAACCCAGGCTCTTGGTAGGCGGTGTCTGATGGGCCGGTTGGGGTTGAAATAAAGAGTGGCAATAACAGTCAAAGTAAAATATAATGGAACAGTGACTAAAAAAATTGTTTGTAGTAGTTCATGGCATAGTAGGGCACTTTGCGGCATTACGAGGCACAGCAGAGCGTAGCAGGGCCCCACAGCGCGTAGCAGGATGTAACAGGGCATTGCAGGACCTGTAGCAGGACAGCCTCCCTGATCCAAGGAAACATGCTGGGGGGAAAAGAAGATAAGGACTCTAGGTTAGTAACCCAAGAATAGATTTCCCCTTCAACAAGAAAAAAGGATCTCCAGACTCCATAATACAAAGTAATACTTGCACATCGGTGTGCAGTGTATCACCAGAGGTAGTGGTGACTTGAAGTTGAACTTATACTATATCTAAAATAACTTTGTAGACATAACAATGGATTTTGCCACTAACTTGTTTTTTTCTTTTCGATAATTTCACTTTTTACCCGGCAGAGGCTGATTTACCAAGGGATCCTTTAAAAGGTGTAGCTACTTTACAGTTGATTATTAGCTGATATTTAATCCGGCAAGTCACAGAGCTGAGGTTTTACAATAACTGATGGACAAACAAGCAGTGGAGTAGTAACGAGTCACATTTACACGTGTTCTTTGATTTGATGAGGACAAAGAGAGGCTAGGGCATCAATGTAGAATTTAGAAAAAGGTTTAATGAAACAGCATGATGAAAGTGATATGACAAAGACAATTAGACACAAAAACAAAACAACACTGCAGCTGACAGTGATCTGCATGATATGTTCCTTCTTCAGAGACATATCAATCAGTCCCGAATCATTGTAAGTTTCAGATCTATATTCTCTGCACCTGGGGTTCTTTTTCTCCGGGTGTATTTACACCCATTCTCATTGGTCCGCCGTTGGCCGGGCGACGTGTAGGATATGTCTTGTTGGCTTCTTTGCTGTCCAATGAGGAAGGACATGGCTCTAAACTATGCCCCTTTGGGTTCTTCTTCGGTCATAGATCAAAAGGTTCTATCATGTAAATGAGAAACTCACAAAAATACAGGAATCAACATTCTATTATCTTAGCCTAGTCTAAGACACCAGTGGGTTAGAGACAGAAGGTTACTTCATGTTCTATATGTTAAAGGTTGGGTTGGTGTTAAGCGGTGGAATGCTAATTAAGGCTAGATCAGTATTGAATCAATCTGACTGCAGCGTAGGCCTATACATAAAACAGAAATACATTGTTTACAGAACATTATTTTTAACTTTTTAAAATACAACAATTGCTAACAGAGAATGAGCTGAACAGCAGGCTGGGTCTAACGTTAGCGGTCCGCTGACCCGCTGCCACTGGGTCTAACGTTAGCGGTCCGCTGACCCGCTGCCACTGGGTCTAACGTTAGCTGTCCGCTGATCCACTGCGGCTGGGTCTAACATTAGTGGTCTGCTGGGGAAAAAATGTATTTGTTTCAAATTGGTAACATAGATGTAATGAGTGGCACATAACGTGAAGTAACATGGCATTTTATTTTGTTTAAGTTTGAACATGTCCAGTGGGGCAAGTAAATTTCTCTTCCACTTGCCCTACAAAAATCCAATTGTCCCGGGCAAGCAGACAAGCCTTAATGTCAAGCCCTGGCTTCCAGGAACATGTCTTCATCATTGCTGGGGCCATTAACTACCCAAACCTCAGGAATTATCTTCCCAGACTTTTCCAACATGTTAAATGACCAACTAGAGGAAAGAACAATTTAGATCATGTATTCTAACAGGAGCATCCCGACAAAAGCCCCAAATCAGAGGCAAATCGGTGTTGGCTCAGTGCTTACAAATTAGCGCTTACAAATCAGCGCCCAAGACGTGCTATGTGTGAACTGTAGAAAGATGCGAGGTGAGAGGCTCTCTGGTGCATCGCAGACACATCACAGATATCTAGAGTAGCAGGCTACATATCTGGAGCTGCCGGGGAGTCAAAAAGCCAATTAGAGCACAAGACACTGGTTGAGGGGAAACCTGGTGGAGGGGTTGCCTGTAACAATAGAAACTTTACTGTATGTGTAGCATTTGCAACATGGACCTAAGTTGTTGTTACATGAAGAGGAAGAAGGCTATAAATGGTAAAGATGTGTGGAACGGGTGTGCCAAAGACAACACCCCCTAGTCCTTATTTTCTTTTTCTTCTTTGTTTTTGTCCAAGTCCACACACCAACGTGTAGCGCTTGTTTCTGACATGGACATCCATTTTTGAAACAAAATCCTGTCTTGCACATGGCATTACGTTATTTCCTGTGTCATTTTCTGCATGTGTAGTTTGGAGACCAGACACACACATCGGGGATTCCTCCTGGTGAAATACCTGCTTGGTACACGTTTGACCATAACAGACATAGAATAAAAAAAGTTCTATTTTAATTTTTCATTCCAAGCTGGCTTTTCAATGGCATCATGTGAGATTCTTAATTTTGTCCGTTGTTTCCCTTCCTGTCACTCCCCCTTCTCTCTCTGTGCTGCTGTCAGTTCCTATGAGCAAACAGGCCTGTGTTGTGTTTGGGCCACACAGGGCAGCCTGAAGCTGAAGCCGCCTGACTCACAAGCTCTCGGCTGTTGAGAGAGAGAATGTCACTGCACATTGGGTTGCCTTCACGTTACACAAGCCAATGCACAAACGCACACAGCAAAAAAACATCCAACGGGAAAGTACACACCCACATACTCACAGCACACAGACAATACGCACACTCACAGCACACAGTCACACAGCTATTCTTAGCCTGGCCACTCGTATGCAAATTCATATGCAAAATGCACATGATGGCTGTGAATGACTATGTGGCATATTTTGGCATGTTGTGATTAGCCATTGCTGTCTGGACAGTGATTGATTTGTGCTGTCACCTCTGTCAAGTCGAGGATGGGGGGAAAGATTGGCGTCAAACTGATATCTCACGCAGGACTGCTTCACACTGAGCATGTGTGGATCACTAAATTTAAACTCTTGGGCACTTCCTCCTTGGTTCAGCTTTTTATTTTGGCTAGAGCACAGCAGTACCATGCACCCTGAACTATGTTAGTTTACATTCACAAAAGTGCTTGTTTTGACACTGATATGCTCAGATTATTATTCTTAGTGTCTGACAACATTATGGAAAGGATCTCTACAGAGTCGACCTTTCTGTTAAGAAATCAAATTTACCAATTCACATGGTGAAATACACGTTAAAATTATTTTTTAATGGAGTCTGGTGGGTTAGCAATAGCACTTTCTGAGCTGTTTCTGGTTAAACAGAAAGGATTTTGCTCTTTAACAAAAAGGTGTCAGTTTGGATCTTCTCCCGACACTTATAATAGTAATCTGAGCCTGTCAGATACAAAAACAGCACTTTTAGTGGATGGAACGGACAGGGAACATTTGCCCTATAAAGCCCAGGTTCGCAGCTGACAGTTTCAGTGTTCTTGCTCAATACTGAACCAATATTTTTTTTCACATTAGTCATTCAGACACCAATGCATGGGGGAAAAGGGTCCAGTTTGGAACAAATATTAAATCACCCTTTAAGTAACTCAAATTAATTGCACCTGTATGCCTTCAAATGCATAGAGCTGTGGTGTGATTTAATAACAGTAAAAACACCAGGATCTGTTCTGAGACACCACTCACAAGCTCTGTGTGTTTGTATGATAGCTCAGACAGAATAGTGTAATTTAAAACTCTCGCCAAAATGCAACCTAGGGTGTTTTTGTCAATGTACTAAACTTTAGTTTAAAAGCATAATTAGGATGGGAAGGCCACTTTTAAGATATACCTGTTTTTGTCCATCCATCCATCTTCATCCGCTTATCTGGTATCGGGTCACGTATTGTTGTTTTTTGGTCAAATGGCCTTTTGAATGGGAGTGCTAGTGGCACTACTACGATAGCATCAAATATCGCTATTTTTAAAACAAAGAAGGCTTGACACAACATGAAACTTTGCTCGAAGCAGTGCTGTTGAGTCTGAGTCAAGTCTCGAGTCCCCAGTGTTTGAGTCCAAGTCCCAGTCACCAAAGAAGAGTCGAGTTGTTAAGGTTGGGTCTTTCTATCTACATTTCTCCACTCTGGCACCTTTAAAGAGCTGATATACTAATAAATTTAAAAATGTCACCGCTGTCACGATTGCAAAAGGGGTTTATTTACTGACTTTTTCTAAACAACATTTAGCTGTGCTCTTTTCTGCATTGGATGTAAAATCTGTATAGGCAAATGTAATGGGAAAATTACATTTAAGCATGATTTCATATGTCCTTCTATAATAGTCATGTATTATCCTTATAATTATTCACAATGCTTTTCAGTTTGTATAACTTTTAAAATCCCTTCCCTGTATGTCCTCCCTGAAGGAGAGACAACTGTTAGTCTCTGCATTTCTTCTCCAAGGGCAATGCCATGGAGTCTGAAGGAGACATTTGTTCAGTGCTACGCAAGTCCAGGGTCAGGACCATAGCCTATCTAAAACATCCAAAAACATGTTTTGTTTTTGTTCAGCTAAGATAAAAGACTGGTAGAAAACTTTGAGGCATGAGCAACAGATGCATAAATACGGGAGAGTCTTGTCTGTCTGGTAAAATTAATTGTTTGGATAGGATTGGACGTGTTCTTCTCGGGAAAACAGGATACAAGACAGGGATGCTACTGTTTTAATTTCTAAAGATGTTTGTCACACTGTTGATGTATACGTTGTGAAAACTATTCTCTGCAGGGAATAATTAAATCTCACGGAAGTCCAAACCTTGACTCAGTTGTGCAGCTGTGTCTTTATTTTGTTTCAACAAAGTCTCCCTTCCAAACATGTCCTCTCTCGCTGTACAGAAACTTCCACGACACAAATGTCTGGGGCGCATCTCGCTGCATTTTCCAAATGTGAGTTAGGAGCCCACGAATCATGCATAGATCAATATCAAGTCCTTTGTTACGAGAATAGTATAAGTAAGAGCGAGAATACAACGTTAAGTGAGTGACGGCAGTGAGTGTGTTGTAAACCAAGGAGAGCGGTAGCGTTGCCCGACTGAGAGGCGTATGTGTGGCTTTGAGGAAAAAGAGATCCCTAAGACCATGTAAAGTGAGTAAACCATTAACAATAAACAAGAAGCTTCTCAAGACGTGGTGGCTGCATCTTATGTTAATATTGTCGGTGAAGAAAAGGGATTACCCCCAAAAGAACCTCAAACCTGGATGGAACATCTCCTCAGCTGCTCCGAAACAGGAAAAGTGTAACATCTTGTATCAAATTTTCATAACCTCAGTCCTATAATGCCAATGAGACCCTGCCAGAAACCCTGAGAACTCCCATTTACCAGCTCTCTTGTATCTACTTTCCACCCAAGTCTCTCAGGAGATCTTGCAGTGAAATTAAATGTTTCATATTTTGTTTCCTTTTAGTTTTATTCAGCATATATATATTTTTTCTCTCTGCAGCAATCCATGAGTTTCCCAGGGATTACTTCACCAACCAGGAGCGTATTGATGGAGCAGTGGGTCTACATGTCCTTTGTGTGAGTGTTACCTGCAGAACTCTATACACTGTACACACTTAGAAAAGGATGCCAATGCTCAAAGAGACCCTATGTAGACCCCCCTCCACAGACACACACACACACACACACACACACACACACACACACTTGTTTTGTTGTGTTATATAGTTGTTATATATCATTGTTTTGTGTATGTAAGAAAAGTACAGTATAAAGTACAAAAACACATTTTACAGACAGCACTTTTTCTCAGCCGCCTGAAATGCCTGTTCAAAATTCCACAATTAATGATGTCACTGATTGAGAATGCCAGCCCAGTTTTGAGTCAAAATGTGATGCTGAAAAGGAGTATAAAAGGGGCTCTTCAATAGAGTCCCTCCAAATCCGAAGCTCTTGCTTTCTTCATTTGTGTTCAAATCAATTATAACATTGTACGATGAAAACAGCCTATTTGAAGGAAATCACAAAGCTAAGATTGCCAAAGAAAGTTTGACGTTATGTACTGTATGTGCCTCATTCCTGAGCAAGTAATTGTATGTTTTGAGCACAGAGAACTATATTTTGCAAGCACATTACATTACATTTTGAACAGAAATTAACACTCATGTAGTTCGACTTTTCGCTGCTACTTAGTGCTAGATAAAGTTTTCCTACACATGCAGAGGGAACTACAATATAACTAAAAATTAATATTATTATTATTCATCTTAAATCAATCAGTTGATCAGATGTCATCATTGATTGACAGCATTTCTCTTGTTTCTTGTGTTGACAAACTTGACCAACTACCTATCAGATCTGGGGGGGCCACAGGGTCTTCCAATGAGCTTTTCCCTGGCCACCCCAGGCCCCAGTCCAACACAACACACAGATCACTTTGTCAATGGAACCATTTGGCAACTTTTAAAAAGTAAAATTTCCATTCAGAATCTTATTGGTGTCCATTTCGGCGTCTCATCCACTCAAAATGTAATGTTACTACTCTTCTACGCAAGCCCAAACAAGAGTGTGCAGCTTGACTGTTGTTTTGTTTCCGGTCTAGCTGGATCCGGTGTGGTGTTGTAGTTTGCTAGGCCAAAAAGAACATTAATCTTGCAATAAAAAAATTGTACGCCATTAAAATGTTTTTGCGTTAATGCCGTTAATAATGCGTATAACTGACAGCAAGTCAAATATCCAAATGTCAATTTTAGCCTAACTATGTATGTCTGTAAGTTAGCTAAAGCATTTTTTTCTTACCAAGTCATATATCCAAATTTATACTGTAACCTCAGACATAACGTCAGACATAATGTTAGCTTAGTGTCGAGATCCCACAGTCTCCCCATTCTCTCTGCTGATTCCTCACATCTGTATCTACTTTTGTCTTCATTAAAACTCAGTTTTTCAGGTAGGCAGCTTATAAAGACTCAAGTTATGGGTTCTTTACATTGTTGGTAGTGAATATCACCACACAGCAGCTTTAACGCATTTTTCTGTTTGACTGATTGTTCAAAATTGACGAGGAAACACCTTCACGCAATACAAGTCAATGGAGAGTAGAGTTGTTTTGCCTCCATTGTGGCCAGGAATTAAATGTGCTCTGTCTCCATAGGAAAGAGAGCCAGATCTAAATGGCTGAGTAGCTAGCTTCCACCGTTTCCAGTTTTATGCTAAGCTAAGTTAGTTAGCTGTTTGAGGGAGCTTCACGGACATCAGAATTAGAATCAGAATCAGCATCAGCTTTATTTGCCAGGTATGAGGACACATACGAGGAATTTTTCTTTGGAGCATTGTTACTCACACTGTGCTTACACATACAAAACAACCAAAACAAAATATACACACTAATATATACATACTATAAACAGAAACAATATAGAGGCATGAGTGCAATGAAGAGTTCAATAAATTATTTAAATGTGGAGCATAATGTAAAGGATACTGGGATAAATAGTATTATGTTATTATATTACAATATGAACAGTATGAACATATGCACAGTTCTGAAATAGGAGATGAGAATGATGAATTAAAAAATAATAATAAGTGAGATGAATGATGAATAATACTAAATAAGTGGAATAATAAGTGGAACCAGTAAACAGGTGCTGTAGAGGCAGTATTACTGGGTTATTGACCAGAATTGAATTAAACCTGACACTGTGGGTAAGAAGTCAGCTGTTCATCAGAGAGATGGCTTGTGGGTAGAAACTGTTCCTGGATCTGTTGGTTTTGGCTAACAGTGCTCTGTAGCGCCTACCAGAGGGGAGAAGCTGGAACAGGTTGTGTCCGGGGTGAGATGGGTCTGCAGTGATGGTTCCTGCCCCTTTCCTCACTCTGGAGGAAAGGGGCAGGAACCATGAACCATGGACGGAGGGCAGGTTGGTCCTAACTGTCCATTGTAGTCTGCTCCTGTCCTTTTTGGTGGCAGACCCAAACCAGACAGTGATGGACGTGCAAAGGACAGACTGGACGATGGGTCTGTAGAAGTGGATCAGCAGCTCCTTAGGCAGGTTGAGCTTCCTGAACTGGCGCAGGAAGTACGTCCTCTGCTGGGCCTTTTTGATGATGGTGTCTGTGTTGGGCTCCCACTTCAGGTCCTGGGATATAGTGCATCCCAGAAACCTGAAGGATTCCACAGCAGACACAGGGCTGTTGAGTATGGTGATGGGGGGGAGGAGTGGGGGTCTTGTCCTGAAGTCCACGATCATCTCTCCTGTCAGTCAGGAAGTTGGTGGTAGTAGGTGGAGGCTGGCACAGTGACCTGGGAGAGTTTGGTGCTGAGGATGTCCGGTATGATGGTTTTGAACGCCGATCACAAGAGTTGTATCGATCTTCTCATTTAACCCCGGCACATTTCCCAACATATCAAACCTTTGCTTTAAATAGGATAACATGATCATACTGCCATCTACTATCACGGAATGGGTGGGCAACCCTGAAGAGGGGGCCTTGGATAGCAGACACAAACTAGGTTAGCTTAGTCAAGTGAATGGTGATTTGAGAGCTTGAGGCTGTATGTGGGCTGTGGGCTGTGAGATAGACAAGGTTTCGTTCCATCTCCTTCAATAAAACATGCTTGACTTTATTTTTCCTGATATCTCCTGAGCTCACTATAAAGTAAAGTAGCTAAATAAGCTGTATGTTATCTGAGAAATAAGGTGGATAAACTCCTGCTTCTGGGAGGCTAGCTGTTTATGAAGGGTCTTTGACAAACTGAAAGTGTTAAAAATGTATGGAAGTATTATAGTATGTACTTAGTTTTTATCAAGGCTCAGTTTAGGTTTAACTAACATCAGGTGAATTATGGTAGAACCTGTGATTACAAGAAAGCCACCACCAACCATGGAGTTGTTTTTTCAGTAAGCATCTTTGCCAGTGCATTGTCCCTGTCACTTCCCTTCATCAGTGTATATGTGTGTGTGGGCGTCTGCAGCGCTCTGCTGTGCCTTAATGCCGTGCACTGCCTTGGAAGTTTTTCCTTGCCACTGTCGCACTGTTGCTTGCTCTGGAGGGAACTACTAGAACTGTTGTGTGAAATTATGTGGTCTAGTGTGGTCTAGACCTACTCCATCTGTAAAATGTCTTGAGATAACTCTTTTTATGAATTGATAATATAAATAAAATTAAATTGAATTGCAGACGGTCTACATGTTCCTGGCCCTTGCCTTGGTGTGTGACGACTACTTTGTCCCGTCTCTGGAGAAGATATGTGAGGTAAGAGCCCACGCCTCCACTGAGCCTCCATCACTTCACAACAACTCCCTTTGGGAGGTGCTGGGAAGAATAGTTGTTTCTTTATTTAGTTATTCTTTCTTTTTTTCATATTATTCTTTCTTTCTTTCTTTGTTTCTGTATTCATTTTTTATTTCTTTATTTATATGTACTTTTTCCTTTCTTTCTTTCTTTATGTATTTATTTATTCTTTCTTTTCTTTATATGTTCTTACTTTTTCCCTTTTTTGTTCCACCAGCGTCTCCAGCTGAGTGAGGATGTTGCCGGAGCAACCTTTATGGCAGCAGGCAGTTCAGCTCCTGAACTGTTCACCTCTGTCATTGGTGAGAAACACACACACACACACACACACACACACACACACACACACACACACACACACACACACACACACACACACACACAAACACACACACACACACACACACACACACACACACATTTTGTGTAATAAGACTGGATTAATATAACTTTATCTTGTCATATTTAACTTTAGCTGTAATGTTATACTTTTGTTATAATAATTTGGATTTTCTATTTATTGCTGGTATATTTCATATATTATATAATATATATTATATGTATATTTACATATCCAGATATTTGTATTTTATTGCAATCTATAGCTATGTTTTCTGCAACATTTCTCTAGAGATTGAGAGTTGCAAATAGGCTTGATTTTTCTTATTAATGATTTTTGAGAGGTTTTAAGAGGTACATCTGAAAAAATAGAGAAAAGTCAGGAAAAACTACTATTTTATGTCACAATATGTCAATAGAATGTCTGGTGACGCTCGTTTTAATCACTGGACAGTTTGGGTGGCCGGACCCTAAAGCAAATGTCGTTAACAGAATAAAGTCCCTGTGAACATAGATAAAAAAATGAAATAGATAAAAACATAAATATATAGAGGCGTCAATTAAAAATGATTGTTTTTCTTAATGCAAACTCAATTATTATTTAGTTACCATTAGCAGTGCTAATATAGCATCGTGGATCAGGTGACTTTTTGACTATAATCACACCACAGAACCAACATTGGTCACCATCACCATGTTCTGTACACACAACCAAAAGATGTGAACTAATAGCTTTAGATTCAATTAGATTAGACTTTATTAATCCCAAACAGGGAAAATTTCATTGCTGCAGCAAAAATGTCAGACACACATCACACATACAGAATACAAGAAATAATAAACGTATATACAAGTTGAGAATAAAAATGTACATCTACTTCAATAGTATTCATCATTTGTGTTTGCGATCTACTGTACAGGAGTTTTCATCACGAAAGGTGACGTCGGGGTCGGCACCATCGTGGGCTCGGCCGTCTTCAACATCCTCTGCATTATTGGAGTGTGTGGGATATTCGCTCTAGAGGTACAGTGCACTGTCTGTTTCTCTCTGTCACTTTCCATGTTTCCCTCCCAACATTCACTCAAAACATTACTAAGCATTTTAAACACTGTACTGTTTAGTAAGCATCCATGAGCCGACTGACGTCAAAGAATATTTCATTTTGAATTTTCTGTAGTACGCCCAAGATGATACCTTAAAAAAAAACATTTAAAAAAATGGTTCACATTAAATACTGGATAGAAACTGCACTCTTTATCTATCTTTCTTTCATTTTATAACAGCATTTATTTTTCAGCAAAAGTGTGTGTGTCAGAAAATCATATCTGTCCCGTTTACTGCTGTAATCCAGGGAGGAAAAGAGAAACATACTTGAAAGATTTTTTTTTTCCTATTTAGATTACATGTTATGTAAGGCCAAAACACACACACACACACACACACACACACACACACACACACACACACACACACACAGAGCTTGGTTTATCTTGTTAGTAGTGTGCAGCAGTGAGTACCTTGTGGGATGTGTTACTCAACAGGACAAAAAATGTAGTTGTAGTTGCATCATCTCACTCCTTCTGTCTGTCTGTCTGTCTGTCTGTCTGTCTGTCTGTCTGTCTACCCAGGCAATTCGTCTCTCCGCTGGCCTCTGCTCAGAGACTCTATGTACTACACCCTGTCTATCTCTGCTCTTATAGTGGTAAGGAACATCTTAACATTGCCCAAACACATATTAAAGCTACAGTGTGCCACTATTTCATATTAATGAACATCTAACTAGAACTGTGGATTTATTTAATGAAAGAGGAGAGACAAGCCAAGGCCTTACTTGATTTGCATTCTCATACAAAAATTGTATTGATTTCATTCATTCATTCATTCATTCAGTGGGCACAACTGGAGTCACAAATGTGTAAAACACAGTCTGCACAGCAGCAGTGCCTTTTACAGTTTGTTTTTCATTGCTTGAACACAGTTTTCAAAACTCTACACACTTATGGCTCATGGCTTTTACCACAACCTGCACAACACTATGGATCAATAGCACTTTGTTCAAATGCTAACACACTGCTGTTAAAACGGTTAACCACGTATTCAAAACAGAACGGATTTCAGTCTAGTGCCTATCAAACTGATTGCAATTTTAGCTGAAAGTCTAAGCAGGTGTCTTGTTTTAGGCTCGTTAGTGAACACTACTGTGTTTTAGTATAGTTTAAGTTCATAAAGGAATTTGGAAATAAAGAAACACCATATAAGAATAAAACAGTGACATACATTGTACCATTTATAGAGACATAGTGAACAGTTAAAAGAACAAAGATATCAAATGTCCAGTTAGATGGCTGACGTTGCATACAGTCATTAAAAATGTGAAAACCCTT
The DNA here is from genome assembly GCA_013375575.1 of Percina caprodes. Classification (NCBI taxonomy): domain Eukaryota; kingdom Metazoa; phylum Chordata; class Actinopteri; order Perciformes; family Percidae; genus Percina; species Percina caprodes. Next base: position 49,563 of record JABXJD010000149.1, read on the forward strand.
CCTTTACTATAGTAAAACTACACTCTTAATGTTTTCACAAAGTAATGGAGGTGGAAGCAACGGGACATTGCAGACATCCATTGTGTTGATGAAAACTTGCAAAATGTCTGAGCTTTGTAACATATTCAGTAACTATGTAAATTATTCTGGATGAAATAGAAATATATTTACAGTATATACATTACATATAGATTTCTTTACTGTAGGTGAGCGAACTGAGGATTTTCATGCATTCTTGTTTAACTAAATACTGGTATAAAAGAAAAAAGAAAAGAATATAATTTCACTCTTTTCTTATAGCAAATATTGATAAGTGTAAAGTCACATAAATTCTTGAAACTGTAAAGATGAAAAGTTTGTCTGTTCTGTATTGGTGTTTGATGCTAGTGTTTTGACTCTCAGTGTGTTCTGAGTGTTCTGAGTGACGGTGTGTGTTATCTAGATGAGGATTGTGCAGTGTTAGGCTGCACTGAGCCTGTTTTGAGACGTGTGGTAAGAGTTGTGTTGCTTGGAATTAGATGTGAACTGTTTAGTTCAGGTGACAGTTGGTAAAGTAGACTGTAGTTAAAGTTTTGCACATGTGTGACAGTTGTGTCGTTTAGCAATAAAAAAAACTAAGAATATCAGCTCCACAAAATCTCTCTGTAGTTCTCAGTATGGCTATTTTTACAAAATGGTGTAGTCTGGTGACATTCACGCGCAGCAGCTTGAGTGATGCATTTACGTCACTACTGAGAAAGCCACAACCACCAGCATTTAGCTTTGGAAAGGAAGAGGAGTGCTGCAACAGGTGAAGGAATGGCTGAAAACCCGAAAAAGCGCCTACAAAATATTTTGGCCAGTGATTGAACTGTTAGGAAAAGAGCTACACGTTCTGCAGAAGAACTAGAATGACCGAAGAAAGTGACCGACGGATGACCGCATTTCTGTTAAAATTTAAATTACAAGATAATTCCTCAATGTTGTGGTCATTACTTAGAATCAAGGTTCCAAATTAGCACCATCTACCAGCCAAATGCTGGTAAAATATTCAAGTGGCTGGTAGGTGAAATTTACTAGCCAGTTGGCTGGTTGACAAAAATGTTAATTTTGAACCCTGCTTAGAATTCATCATTGGGGGACAAAAAACAATCCACAATAACTTTAACATTGCAATTACAAAGATTCATGCAAGTGTCTTGCAAGGAGAATTATGAATATATTTTTCACTTAATAACCGGTTAGACTGATGTGATTGTCCATGTGTAATTATGCCTTTGTGTGTTAACAATGTGGGATTTTGACAGCTGTATTCAAATCTAGGATTTTCACTTCTCTGTCCTTTTCCTATTTTCTATTTTACAGTTCATCTATGATGAAAAAGTGGTTTGGTAAGTCTAGTTTTGAAATTGAGTGTTGATTGTTGAAATTAATCAAAGAATGAACAACATGCCTCAGATTGTAATTTACAGAATAATTCACATGCTAAATTCATTTTGCTTTCCAGGTGGGAAGCTCTCACGTTAATTCTGATGTATTTTGTGTACATTTTGATCATGAAGTAAGTACTATAATTACATAATAATTACATTACAACACCTTATTTTGTTTTCATAAAGAATACTCATTGACAAAATAAGGGCACTTCAAAATCCGTTGATTGCAGTCAACCTGTCAAAGCATATCAGTGTAATATTCTTCATTTTCACCAGATTTTTTTATTTACTTATTTTTTATACTATATCGAGCACCCAGTGGTTTAATATCAGAGTAGGAACCATATAAAACAACTATTTGGCTAAGTTAGGCTAGGAGCTTGCCTGAAGCTGCCATCTCCATCCAGCCAATCACGTGACTCCTATTCAAATTAAAAGTTGTTGTAAAGCAACTATAGGAAACTATAAAGTTTGTGGTCAGGTTCTGCATATTATTTTTGGACACGGGACAGGTGGAAGCAGTTCAAGGGTAAAGTAATTTAATTTAATTTATAAGATTAATATTAATCAGTAAAAGTAAACTAAAGAGCAAAGTTTTTATTAAAGTAACAAATGACTAGGACTTGGTTAACACATTTTAATAAACACTACAACGCTTCACAGCACAGCTGTGTTGGAGCAACACACACGACTTCCACTCAGCTGTCTGGCACACTGGCCGCCGCTGAATAACTGGCCCCCGCAAGGCCACTTATTGCTTCTTCCTGATGATCACAGCTGAGCAGCTTCAGCTCGCAGGCGTGACGTCACCAGCAGTGGCGCACACCTGGAGAGGATCAACTAACAAAACCCAGACACTAAACACCACGGCACATATAATAACACAGAGCCTTTCTGTTTGCTGAAGTTAATCCACACCGTGAAGCCAATCTGAATTGAGTATTCTCTGTGGCCTGGGAATAACAAGTGTTATTTAATGTTGATGGAAACATTTAGAAAAAAATAAACTACATAAAATATAATATGCAGATAAACATTGGGCATGATAAATCAATTGTCAATCAAACAAAACTGGTAAATAACTGCAAAGTGTTTTGTGGTCCAAAAATCTTAAATCATGGGGCAGATTCACAGAAGCTGTACATAAATGTTGAGATAATTAAAAAAATGTGTGTGTTTCAGGATGAACTCCCATATTGTTCGTTTCCTGGAGAGGCGGAAGAAGAACCCGTCTAGTTTAAGGAACGGAGCGGCCAATAACGCTGACCTAGACGATGGCTGTGATGCTACTGCTGTTCTACTGAAGAAGGGTACACTTTATATTTTACAAGGATTCAACAGCGCATATAAGTACTGGGCAGATGGATAAACTGTTGTTTAACCAGGCAATAGTTTCAATACAATACACTAGTTTCTGTTTGTTTACCACTTCAACAAAAGAAATACATGTTTAGTAGTGAGCTTTGCAGAGATTGTTTATTCTATTCTTAAATTGGGGACAGAGCCGTCAGGCTAGCTGTTTCCCTCTGCTTCCATTTGTTATGCTAAGCTAAGCTAAATGCCTCCCTGCTGCGTTTTTATGGATCCCACCTAACTTCTAGGAAAGACCCGCCCTACGAAACAAGCCAATTGGTTGGGCACTGAACTTGAGTGGTGAACGAATCGGGTTACGTTATCTTGCTAAGCGTAGACGCCTGGCCAGTAATAGTGTGTGAATGCAGTTGAAGAGCAGGTTTTGCTTAGAAGTTGCGTGGGTCCCATAATAACTTATAATTAACTTATAATACTTACTACTACTAGAACTGAAGAAAGGGAAAAGGGTATTATCCAAAGAAAGTGTTGAGAACAAGATCGTCCACACACACACACACACACACACACACACGTTCCTCAATTTATAGTAAGATAGATTGATAGATAGATACAGTCATATCAGTCCACTCAATCAGAATCAGAATACTTTTGATATCCTTTTGACTATTGATCCCCTAAGGGAAATTGTTTAGTTTCAGTTTCCCACTGTCAAATTCAAGGTAAAATAAGAGTAAGAAAAGAGCAAGTCAATAAATGTACAGTTACATGAAGTAACATAGCTACAGTAACAAATAAATTAAGATAAACCATTTCTATTGTAGTGCAGTGTGAACATGAACACAGTACGAATAAAAAATAATTATAGTGGGAATATAAGTAGCAGCATAAGCATAATTACCTGTGTGTGTGTGTGTGTGTGTGTGTGTGTGTGTGTGTGTGTGTGTGTGTGTGTGTGTGTGCCCTGCAGCAAACCACCACAGGAAGCCATCAGTGCTGATGGTGGACGAGCTGCTGTCGGCATACCCCCACCAGCTGTCCTTCTCCGAGGCGGGCATGAGAATCATGATCACCAGCCACTTCTCCCCGAGAACCCGCCTCACCATGGCTTCTCGCATGCTCATCACCGAGGTCAGGATGCACACAGGCGCACCACAGCTGCACTTTTGATCCAAATAAAGAGAGACAAAACAAATTGTTGCCATTTCCAGTTTGAAGCAGACTGCAGTGTGTTTTGCCTTGGTGGAAAAAGTGTTTCAGACAGCCTCTTTAACAAGGTAATCTGGTGGAGGACCATCTGAAGGACCAGTGAAGACATAAGGTTATCTTATTCCACCTCCTATCTGCAGCATATATGCAGGGATAATTTCTTTTTTTTTGTGATCAATTTTTTAAAATATATTTTGGAAAAGTAAACAGCAACAAACAATTACAAACAATACACTAAGACAGAGAACGCGTCCCAGGGCCAGAAAGAAAAATAAATAAAGAAAATAGAACACATAGGGAGGAAAGGAAAGGGAGGGAGACAAAAACAACACACGCAGAAACAGACACCCAAACACATACACAGACAGATACAAGACAAGGAACCAAACACGGCAACATCACAGCCTCAGTCCAGAGTCATTAATGCGCACCGTGGAAAGCTCCATATACACCACATCCAGGTAGTGGATAGACAGGTCGTGGAGTGGTTTCCAACGGGTTGCAATCATCTTATTTGCAGCTGTAAGTCCAGCAAATATAGCACGTTTCTGAGTTGAATTGAATTGAATTGAGTTCCAGAGAGTTGGATTGCATGACACTTGTGGAATGCCAGACCCAACATCATGCCAGTTGAGATCGCTACTCAGGTCTGGGCAATCGCGTGGCTAGATCCTCTCAAGAGTAAGGGCAGAGTGGCCAGATATCACTAAGAACTGAAAAAAGCTTAGATCCCATCCCAAAGTTTTAAGGGTGCACAGTAAATAACTTCCGGATAGGATGGATGGGCAAAGGCCTCTGCCAAGGGATGCCGTACGCCAAGTGCTGATCTTAATTGAAGATAAAAGAAATATAGAGGAATGTGGTAGATTGAATGTGTTCTGCATATCAGAAAAGGGCAATAAGCCAACCTTTAGATAATGAAGCCCTCTCTGTTCCCATTGTAGGGTTGTTATTGGCCTTCCTCCAATCAGGAGTGCTGTATTATTAAATATAGGGGAAAACATGTAACAGTTATAAGCTATATGGCAGTATGTTTCAGCCAATCTCCAAGTCTTGATAAGATGTGAGATAATGGGGTCAGTGTGTAACTGGAACTGTTTTATAGAAACATTGGCAAAAAGAACGTTGTGGAGTGACCAAGGCTCTGCCATAGCACTCTCTAAGGTACACCAGCAGACAGACATATCTGGGCTAAACCAAGTGAGAAGGGGCCTCAACACAAAGGACCAGAAGTAATCTTTGAAGTTGGGAACAGAAAGGCCACCATCCTCTCTCCTCCTCTGTAGAGTAGACATCTTAAGTTGCAGCCGCCTGCTTTTTCAGATAAATTTAGACATAGCTGATTGTAATTAACGCCAGTAGCCAGCAGGAGGGGAGAGAGGTAGCATAGAGCTCATAAAATTCTTGTCTAAAACATTAATTTTAACCTTTGAGATATAGGCTTGAATAGACATGGGGAGACCCATCCACTTTTCCATATCTTTCAAGACATTCTTCAGAGCAGCAGAGGAGTTATGTTTAATAATCTGGTTTAAGCAAGGGAAGACCTCATTTAAACTGCTTAACAATGGAGATGTTAGCAGGGATGATTGAACTGCGGGCAGAGTCATTTCAATCTACTGCAGACTTTGACCATTTCATTTTAAAGCCTGAGAAGCTTCCAAACTCCTTCTTTAAGAAAACCAAAACATCGTCCGCAAACAATGAGAGATGATGCTGTGTGTTTCGAATGCATATTGGTGACACCATAATCGATTGGCAATGTTACAGTAAGTTACGAAAATACGTTGTCACACACTTAAGTAGAACAGTAGAATACTCATGTAAGGCTAAATCAGGTGATTTCACAGTGAAGACTTAAAAAGATTTAAGATTTTAGTGTTTAAAAACAGACGGCTTCCTTCACTGAAAAGAAGTTCAGTCTGTGTATATATATATATATATATATATATATATATATTGGCTCCAGAGAAGTGACAAATGCAGGACTAAGGGGCAGCCTTGGCTAGAGGATCTAGACTGGAAATAAAGAGGAGGTGGTGCGTCCGGTTAAGACTCTTGCTGAGGGATTAGAATTCAAAGCTTTAATCATACCAATGAAAGTTTTACCAAAGACTGACCATGCTTTATTGCGTCAAGTGAAAGAAGTGACATTGGGGTCCTACTTCCCTTTGCTGCATCAACGGTGTGGAAGACGTCTAACATCTGCTGCTGGTCTCGTTTTTATGAATCCTGTTTGGTCGGGGTTCACTAATCATGCCAAATGAGACTCCAAACGACGGGCTAGGAGCTTTGATAAGATTTTTATGTCAGCGTTAAACAGGCTCAGAGGCCGATAGCTAGAACACTCTTTTTCAAGAGTAAGGAGATCAAGGCTGTGTTAACATTCCTCGAAAATTCGCCCTTCTCAATAGTTAATAATTTCAAGAAGAATGGGCCCAGTTGTTCCCAAAACGTTGCATACAATTTTGGGGGGATCCCATCAAGGCCCGGTGATTTTCCTTTTTGCATATTCCGCACTGCCATCTTAGTTCCTCTAAAATTATCAATTTGTCTAAGTTAGCTGACTTCTCCGCTAATAATTGAGGCAAGTCAAGCTGATTCAACCAGCTGTCACAGTGGGATTTATCCAAAGTAACCTCTGATTTATACAGATTGGAATAAAATGTCTGAAAGGATTTATGTATTTCAACAGGGTCAGTTGTAATATTACCATCTAAAGATTTAATGGCAATCTGCAAACCAGATTGTTATTATATACAAATGCAGTATGTTTGTATAACTTACTGATAGATTTGTAATTTTTTTAGTTTGACTTACATTGACAGAGAATGTCCTTTGTTGGTGGTTTTTATATAAGCCGCTTCTTATATAACACCAACAAGCCGTTCCTACCCCACCCTCACATTTTTGTATTTCTTCAATGTAATTTGTTTTTTTTATGTTCGGTGAAACACTTCAACTTGACTAAAACTATCTGTGTGTGTGTGTGTGTGTGTGTGTGTGTGTGTGTGTGTATGATATACAGAGGCAGCGTCTAATCAACTCCCGGACTTTGACCAACGGTGACTCGGATGTTCCAGTGAAAGTAGGAAGTAGGCGGGGATAGAAAATGGGCTGTCCAAGGCTGAAAGGGGCGTCAATGTGCGCCGCGATGACCAAGAGGCGGGCAACGAAACGGAGACTGAGGACAATGAGAACAATGAGAACGATGAAGAGGAAGAAGAAGAGGATGGAGAGGGACCCTTGGTACCCTTCCACTGCCCAGGTACCTGCTGGAGATGCCTCTGTGTGTTATTGTAAATTATTTATTTTGCGTCACTTTTGTTTAAAGGTCTCATATTGCATATGAGAATGTCTTTTTTGAATATAAAGCAGGTCGTCCCTCATTTTGGGCTACCTGACATGCTCAGTTGGAAGATGGGCACTGCCGGCAGTCAGACTCAAATGACCAATCTGATTGGTAGAGTGCTAACCCGGAAACGAATAGCGGGATGAGCGTGACTAGAGTCCAACGAAAATCTTTTATACTGACCTTTGTCGATCTGAAATGGAGACAGATTCAGCAGCTGCATGGCCTATTTCTCGCTTAAAATTCTTATTATTTTCTTTATATGAAAGTGCTGTATATAGCCATACAATGTTCACCTGTGTCTCACTTTGGAAAAACATACATTCTGTATTAGTGATACTAACAATGAAGCGCAAACGTCTCTACATTTCAAAGCTATGGACAGAAAAAACTTGCATGAATCCTTTTTTTAAAAACCAGAATAGGACAGCAAAATCTTAGAACTTAGTGTCATGGCACAACCACAACCCTGGGGAAATCTTATTTACTCTTGTTACATAGGGATTGCAGATATTGGTTTTGCTTGGTCTACCTTTGTCATAGCGTGCACCTTTCTACTTTTCTCTTTGGACAAGCTCCATCTTTGTTCAGGTGTCAAACAGTGTCAGTTTATTTTTAGACATTTGAAGACACGGACATAACATCAACACTTGTTGGGGAAAACATCACGACAAATCAGCCAATAGAACCCAAGAGGTGGATTATGACGTGACATAGTATAAGAGGGCATAATAATCTGTCTTTTTCACCTGCCTCCATGTTACTGAGCCATGACACTGTGTCTCCTATCTTGTGTGTTTGCAGCGGGTGCGTTTAACAAGCTGAAGTGGTTGGTGGCCTGGCCTCTGTGCCTGCTGCTCTACTTCACCGTCCCCAACTGCGCCAAGCCTCGCTGGGAAAACTACTTCATGCTATCCTTCTTCAGCTCCACCCTGTGGATTGCCGCCTTCTCCTACATCATGGTTTGGATGGTGAGAGCCTGGGAAGAAAAAAGGGGAAGGCAAACTGGCAGAGATGGGGATAAAAACATACATTCTCCGTGATATGCTGTTCTGCAATAGCCTGTGTGATTTTATACATTTACACTTGTTTAAAATCTTTAATGTTGTATGTAGCAATTAACCTGTGAACTTAACAAAGTATCCGTAAAAATTTAATTAATAGAAGATTGGCTGGAAGGGAAAGTAAAAGAAAACCAAACTGGAGCTGGGAGGACGGTGTTCTAGAGGTAGAGGAGGTATATTAGTGAAAACATGAAAAAAGTACAATTTAGTAGCACATTTTTCCTCACATTGCCAGACATATCTCCAAAGCGCTGTGGAGTAAGGTCTGTAAGGCCCCTCCACAGATACATAGGAGAGAAAAGAATGCTCTGGGTTGTTTGCATTTTTTTAAACCAATCACAATCGTCTTGGGCGGCGCTGAGATCCAGACGCAGCGAAGGGGGCTCTGCAGAATAGCCTTGGGAAGGAGCTTATTTTGGTGGAACATTTGCACCCAGCAAACAATAACGCCACATACAAGATTAATTTAAGTTAACTGTTAACACAGTACAGTAATGTGAGCTATTTAATTTAGCTGGATACATGGTTAAACATAATTTGTAAAATAAGAAGCAATTTTACATTTTGGAGTCTAGAAACGTTGGAAAAGTTCAAAGAGGTAATAAATAACAATTTAAAAAGGTTAAAGACTAAACTTGCTAACAGACCTAAAACCTTACCGTACGTACACTCCGCCACCAACTTGAGCTGCAAAAAAGCTCTGGCCGCCCCGCCAAGGACGCTTGTCAAGAAGCACGGGGAAGCTTTTTGACGCTTTGGCCTCTCTGACCTGGCGTTCTGGCGGGAGTCTGTTAGCAGTTAGCTCGCTTGTTAGCCGCTGAGCGGTAGCGGCTTGCAGACAGAGCGAGCAGAGGACTTCACTGTGAGCGGACCATTAAGAGACCATGTGACCGGCAGCTAACGTTAACTGGTCCCTATGTACAAACAATGTATATTATAAACGCTAGGTAACCCAGCAACGGATATTATGAGCTTGTGCTCAGAATTAATGTTTTGGTAAGAACAAAAGTTTACATTGTATGCTGGATCAGGCAGCGTGAAGGACGTCTATACTCCGATTGGCAGCTGGCGTTAGCCGCTGCTTGCCGCTGAACCGCGTCATAGCTCATTACCATAAAGTTGAAAAATTTCAACTTTCTGATTGACACTCAACATGCTTAACATGCTCAAAAAGCAATGCCGACAGATTTGCCGCTCCGTGCAGCTCAGAGAAGCCGGTTTCCATTGAAAATGAATGACTTCCGGTAACTTGCTGCAGCTGTGGCTCAAGAGCATTAGAGGTTGAGCACTGAACCTCAAGTTGCTCCTGTTGAGGAGGCTAGCACTTGCATGGCAGCTGTGCCAACATCGATTTATGTGGATGGATGAATTGGAGGCAAATTGTAAAGCTAAGGAAGAAAAAGAGCTATATAAATGCAGTAAATTTAGCAATGGATGAGTGGTTCTCACTTTGAACAGGCAGGCAACCCCAACAACGCTGCAAGCAGCAATACTGGGAACCAAGCAATCGCCCCCGTTCCAAACAGACATCACTCCAAGGGGGCACTACACTAGTTCTAGCAATTTAGGGTTCAGTATCTTGCAACATGTAGACTGCAGAGGCAAGGGAATCAACCACGACCTTCCAATTGGTAGACGACAACTCTACCTACTGAGCTACAGAAATAGTAAAGTTAGCTTTTGGCCTCAGCCGGGACACAAACACCAGCCTCCTGGGTGCAAGTCCTGTGTTTAAAGAGCAATGTGCAGGTTGGACACCCTTATACAGCACAGTGTATATTAATGAGAAAAAACTAGATTTTCAAAACTGGAGGAATATATAACTGCCATAAACAATATTTTGAGATAAAATTTAGATATTTTAACTTCAGCATCTATAAATCACTGACTGGAAGTGACATCACGCAAGGGAGTCTGGTCAAGTTCATGCTCAAATTACGATGGACGTGGATGAAGAAACCGAGCTCTCCAGTGGCAAACAGGGCAAGTGACTTGGTGAGTTACTGTAGCATGGTCGCTAACGCTGGTTCATCTAGGCTAACTAGTACCTTATTGTAATCTTAGCAAACATACTTTCAACCTTGTTCTAAATTAAGCATGTAGATTTATTTAATTTAAGCCGCATCATTTTGTCTTCTCGCATCCTTAACCTAAGATTTTATTGCTGAGACAGGGACATCCAAACGGGTTAGCACTAGCATATTCATTCATCCACCACAATGAGCATTGTTAACAGCATTTTCTGTTCCAAGCCCATCTCAAGCTGTTTCATCTTTCTCCCTTCTCTTTAACACAAAGAAAACTGCCAAAATACAAGCAGTAATGGTTTGTCTCTGTCTCTCTTTGTCTGTGCGTCAGGTAACAGTGATAGGCTTCACACTTGGTATTCCTGATGTCATCATGGGCATCACCTTCCTGGCAGCCGGCACCAGCGTCCCCGATTGCATGGCCAGCCTGATAGTGGCACGACAAGGTAATCACACACGCACACACACACACACACACACACACACACACACACACACACACACACACACACACACACACACACACACACCTACGGCCCAATGGATGCCAAACAAAAGAATCAAAGTGAGGCCGCTGTTAAAGAGTCAGAGAGGGGAAGAGATGGCTTGTGAGGATGGGTTGTGGATGCGTGCGTGTGTGTGTAGGCACGTCATCTTTTTCTGCTGTCCCTCTTCCGTCCCTGTGGTGAGACTGTAAAAGAATGTGGGGGTGGTGAGGGACGACAGCCCAACAGGGTCCCTTCCTCCATCCTTTCATCTGTGTTTATTATTGCTCCTGTCATCAAATATTTAAACGTCTCTGTCTGACTGCTCGCTGGGAGACACACACTCGCCACCACAGTTTAGCCGTCCGTCTTTTGCTTTGTAGCCGCTGTTGCTTCAATGCTTCGTTGTTTCTGTAGGACATCAATCAGCTCCACTGATCTTGCCAATATCCACCTACTTCTGTTCCAACGTATCGCACACACACACACACACACACACACACACACACACACCCAGCGTCACTTCCTGTCTCCTTGTTGCCCACTCACTTGTCCTTTCATGCTGTCTTTCTTCTCCTGTCCTGTTCTGTCTGTTTCTCCTGCTTTCTTTGTCCAGGAATGGGAGACATGGCGGTGTCCAACTCCATCGGCAGTAACGTGTTTGACATCTTGGTGGGGCTTGGTCTCCCCTGGGCCCTACAGACGTTGGCTATTAACTATGGCTCAGATGTAAGTAGCACACTCCTCAATGTACATCACACAGTTTTTTCTCAGGTTAACAGCCACAGATCACATACACATCTTTCTGAAATCAGAAACTAAAAACTTTTGGCCTGTTGAACTGTGATGGTCACACCCCTGCTAATGAGTCAAACATATCTGGTTATAGCTCAGCAATAGAAACTTATAGTGTGTTCCATTTGTACTCAGAGGTCTGAGATCAAAGTTGGAAACACCCACCACACACACACACACACACACACACACACACACACACACACACACACACACACACACACACACACACTTTAACTCAGATTCCCGAGTTGGGAAGTCAGACAACCTTGCAGTACCCCAAGCTCAAAATCCAACGGATGCTCCGTGCATCAACAATAGTGAAAGCAGTAGTTACATACAGTTTATTAGCGCCTCTGTCTTATTTGTATCTCACTAAATCAGCCATAAGTCAATTTAACCAGAAGGGTTAAGCAGTGTTTTTGTTGTGTTTTTCCCTTTATTAAAATGTGGGATGAACGTGACAACAAGAACACTAAACAAAAAATACTGAAACAGAAGGATTAAAGGTGACGAATCACACTTCCATTTTTAAGTGTGTGCTAGTAGAGACTGATTGCATTCCCTAAACATATATGTTATCTCAATTGTTTCAAATTGAGATAAAGATAATATTTCTTAATAGATTATGAAGTAAAATTTTATTTCAGAACTGTTTTTAAAACCCCAAATAAGTCACAGGTTAATTTGACCCGAGGGATACGAGAGGGTCCCGAAAGTGAAGACAATACAAGGGTTAAGACCGTAAACAAAGAGAGGAGGCGTAACGTTAGGCTAAGGCTAACCCTAACCTCGGACTGTTGAGCAACTGAGTCTTACATCGGAATGGGAAAGAATTCTACCTACAAAGATCAACAACGGGTGTCCTCAGTTCCCAAATGCTTATTGAGTGGGGGCACCATTTACACAGTGGTAAACAGGCCCCTGTCCCAGCTTTTTTGGAACGTGTTGTGGGCATCAAATTCAAATAAGTGAATATTTTTTTAAAGTTTATCAGTTTGAACATTAAATATCTTTTCTTACTAGTGTATTCAGTTGAATATAGGTTGAAAAGGATTTGTAAATCATTGTATTCTGTTTTTATTTACGTTTTACACAACGTCCTAACTTCATTGGAATTGGTCACGGCCTTGAGGGGGGGGGACTACTTTTCCGTTTGCTCGCAATAAGTTTTTGAAATGAAAAGATAAAGTGCAAAGTCAGAGGTGTTGCATGTGGCGGTGTACCAACATACATTATCAGAGAATATGCAGCTTGCCTCTGCTTTACGGAGCTTCTTTTCATGTGGACATGCATTGATTTTGCAAAAATCTTTATTTCATTTTACAAAATGTTAAATCATTTAAATTCCTGCTGTGTGTCCAGGCCGCGCTGTAGTTCTTTTTCTACTTATTTGTCTTCAAAGTGATGTACTACTGTAGTACTAATGTCCCACGCATGATCTTGTTGCAGATCAAACTAAACAGCAAAGGACTGATCTTCTCTGTGGGACTCTTGCTGGCGTCTGTGTTTATGACCGTGAGTATATAAGCGTGTCTTATCACTAGGGATGTAACAATACACTCACTTCTCACGATTTATTTAACAAAAAGAGCTGCGGACAAATGACTGAAAATATTTCTTCATTTATATAAACAGCAAAATAACAGATGATGTCTCTTATCAAAAGTGACACTGATGAAATTGTATTAAATGCAATTCCAGTTGCTCTTTTAATTAGTGCAGATAACAAATTAAATGAAAAATTCTAATTAGATTTTTTAAAACACATTTCACATTCAAATAACTAAATAAAGAAACTGAGAAGATGTATAGACGTCTGAAGTCAAACAAGTGAAATCAAAAGTAGATTACGCCCTAGGCAGTTTAAAATTGCAACATTGCGATTCTTAAAAAAAAAATCACAACCGGTTGTAATATTCAAACATTTATCGATTAATAATGGATTCATGATGCATGGTTACATCCCTGCTTCTCACTATCCTCTTACAGATTTCTGACTTCTTTCCATGTGTTTGTCTCAATCTGTCTATTGATCTGTTTACCTGCCTGTTTCTCCACCCACATCCCTGTCTGTCTGTCTGTCTGTCTCTCTGTCTGTCCATCTCTCTCTTTGTCCCTCTGTCTGTCCACCTCACTGTCTGTCTCTCTGTCCGTCTGCCTGAATATTTGCCTGTCTGTCTGTCTGTCTGTATCTCTGTCTGTATCTCTGTCCGTCCGTCTGTCTGTCTCCCTGTCCATCCGTCTGTCTGTCTCCCTGTCCGTCTGTCTGTCTGTCCCTGTCCGTCTGTATCTCTGTCCGTCTGTCTGTCTGTCTCCCTGTCCATCTGTCTGTCTTCCTGTCCATCTGTCTGTCTCCCTGTCTGTTTGTCTTTCTGTCTCCCTGTCCATCGGTCTGTCGTCCGTCTGTCTGTCCAGGTCCTGGGAGTTCACCTAAACAAGTGGACTTTGGACAAGCGCCTGGGTTTCATGTGTCTCCTCCTCTACTCCGTTTTCCTGTGTTTCTCCTGCCTCATCGAGTACAACATCTTCACCTTTGTCAACCTGCCAACCTGCCGGGATGACTGAGACACACACACACACACACACACACACACACACACACACTTACAATGAAAATGGTGTTTGCAAGGAATTCCAAGTGAAGTAAGGTGTTAAATAGAGGGTGGTGTCTGACCATAGAACGAGAACCTGAAAGTATCAATCTGAATAATTATTTGCAAACACGGTTTTAACACCGGTCTGATTCACACCCACTATTTTCTGCTTTTATTCTTGTCTATGAGAAGACGTCCCAATCTGCTCCTCTTTTTCTGATGCCTGTCTTTCTGCTCGGTGCAATATGGAGCTGCTCAGATGTTTGCTCACAATCAATCAGAGTGCAGGATTAAGTTTCAGGAGCAGAGATAGAAATGACTGACTCGTTACAAACCGTCACACAGAACAGCACTGAGGACAACAGCCACAACAACAAAAACTGTCCGACAACTGCTTGCTTCTGACGTGAGGATCTTTTCTTTAGAAACTTCCCCGTATTTAGGTGTGAAACTAGTCATGTTTTCTAGCTGCTAACCTTTCCTGAGAGGAAAGGCAGGTCTTTTAAATCTACTATTTGAGAGTAATAAATATAAAAGCAATGATGTAAATGGGTGGGAGGGTGTAGGTTAGCTCTGTGATACAGATAATGTCGTCTAAACATTACAACCAGGGTACAATTTTGGGAAAAAAAGCAGGGGAAGGGGGGGTTTGATTAAACAAAACAAAACATAACATGCAAGAATTAAATCCCCCCCTTTCAATACCATGCCATGCCAAAACACTTAAATATGCACTGCAATATCCAACGGAAAATAATCTCATATGAAATAGCACAATGTGGTGTCAACATAAAACAGCGCTTTCAAGCCGAAGAGCGAAATTTACTTTGCTGTGAAAACAAAATAATTTCACCCAGGAAATGCTTGTTTCTGTGTTTTAATCCAATCCAAGATTTTTTTTCTAAACTTAACTTAAAGGAGCGTCTTCTGGCGGTGCCTGTAGCCGGCCTCCAGTCACCTATTGGCGGCTAAAAAGCTGCTGGAAGCCGGCGTCCTGGAGCTCTGTAGCGGCTAAATACAACCAGCAACTGCCGCTCCGATTTTATTATTCTACGGCACTATGTCTTCACATTACAGCGCTTTACTTAGTTTAAAATCCTTCTATTTTAAGTATACAATATATGGTCTATTGGTGACGTAGCATTGATCACTCTGAGCCCCCCCTTAGTCATACATTTTTGTCCATTTTGGGAGGCAGGGATCCCACCCCCACTAACACCCCCAGCAAATCCTACCCTGATTACAAACATTACATTTATTCCATTAGCACAATTCTTCAAGCAAAAGTAAAATCTGTTATGCAGATGAGCACATTTTTCAAACGGCATTAGCTGAGGTCTAATTAGATTCCCATCATGTGGGCATACTTAAGTGTTTTTATTTAGAACATTTTAAGACGTACAGCTACACAATACCTGAACCCCCCTCCCCCCTTCACAAAACCAGGGCATTATCCACTCACTTTTTTATAAATTAAATTCAATAGCATCACAGCTGTAGCTTCTATGTTTTGTACTGGAAATGAATTAGCTTTATGGTAAGTTCTTTTCTTTTCTTTCTGTAAATAGTACACCTTTGTAAATACCCCCCCTCCCCCCAGATGTCATATTTATTATTTATTCATGTCATATGTCATACGCACATTTCTCCTCTGGAGGTCACTAAACACCCGGGCAGGTTTTTATTTCTATGGATGGTTGAGGAAATCTACACCTAAGATCTTTTTCAGAAGACCACTCGAGTCCAAACAATCACAACTTCCTCTGAAGGTATTGTTGATTTCATTAATGAACTTGATTGTTGTGTGTGTGTGTGTGTGTGTGTGTGTGTGTGTGTGTGTGTGTGTGTGTGTGTGTGTGTGTGTGTGTAAAAGAATTCAAACTTGCACTGAAGAGCTTATACTAGCTTCACAGGGAGACTGTGAGTATTTCTCCTCCCAACGCGTGCTGATTATAAGGATAGCTTCCTTGTAAAATGAAGCAGGTCTATATGAAATTATAATATTGAGGTTGTTGGAAGCAAATGTTATGTTTTGGGGGTATTGTTGTGGAGAGGTGTCATGGTGTGTGGAGCCACCTAGGGGACAGAAAATAATGAGCTGCTGCTTTTTTCTCTACCAAATAGATTCAGAACAGTGGTGACATTACTTAAAAAACTGGGGAGAAAGTTTGTATTTCCTCTGTGTCGGATGGATTTTATGTCCCAACAAAGGAAGTAAGATTTTAATGAAGTGGTAGTGTCTTAGGAGTAGAGTAAAGATGCAATATAAAGCATCAGGACTTTTATCCCAGCTTTATCCCAATACGTTAAGGTCTGGGGTTTTGACTTCTTTTTTTTTATCCAGGAGTTGTTTGTATTTTGTAATACCTAATGTCTAGATTTGTCCAGATATGGTAGGTTTGTGGTAAATTGAGATAGGTATTCCTACTAGTTTTTAGAGCATGTACAACGTGGTTCGTGAATCCCTACGGAGGAATTTTTATTCTGCTACAGGAGTCAAGGCACAACGCCAGTGAAGTCACACTATTCCTCAATTCCACCACAGAAATGACAAACACTTAAGACAATTGCTAAAATACACAACTAAGCCTAATTTGTTTCAGGGACACTTATTGATCAGAAATGTAAAATATAAAATCTGAGAGTATTTCGAATGTACAAATAATTGTTTTTTTTGTTTATATACTGTATATCGACCATATTTAATTATTTCAGAGACACAGGTAGAGTACTCTGTGCTATGACCGGAAAACAGGGTTTAAATGTGTTTTGAATCTTGTGTAATGCAATAACTATGAGCTTACGGATGTGTAAATATGCTGCTTTAAAGATCAAAGAGGAATTTATAATAGATTTTAACATGATGTATTCATATTGTCGATAATGTCTGTCAAAATGTGACACTGTTACAGCATTATTTATGGAACTATTTATCAATCACTATACAAACAATCAAAACAGGACTGTTGTTAACAAAAGGAGCCCTACAACTCTCAACATCAGGAAAAAATGGGCTTCCATTAATTCTCTGAAAGAACTGCTGATATATTAATAAATGGAAAACCAGACAGAGATCCGTTAAATCCAAGTAACTATTCCTTTATAATTGGAACCTTTATTTTAAGGTTTACATGTTTGCGAATTCATCTGACCTGCTGTGCACTGCCTTAAAGACTCTTTTGGTTAAGCTACAGGAGCAAATATTAATTGAAAGTTTACAAACTGAGCTCTGTCTTTGATTTAACTAGAATTGTTCCAAATTACATGGTTACAGGACCTTCTTGAGAATTTACACTGGCATTTCATTTCGGAAGCCATGGGACCAATAAAATAAAGTGTGTCTCTTTTAAATCCCAACATGCTGATGACTGTTGGTACTTTGGAAACAGTTGGTGATTTGAATGACATTAAGAAGTGGATCTTTATGCATGTGTATTGTAGCATTCCTGGCTCGAACCAATAGACCATCGCGTCATACTTCATGCCCAACAGGGGGAACAACTCTCCGCTGACTTGTATTGCAGGGAGCAGTGGCGGTTCTACATTGAATTACACCCAGGGCGAAACCCCTTTCGAGCGTGCATTCCCCCAAAAAAAAAAATAAATAAAAACACGCAAAATTGCAGAACAGAAAGTTCTGCAATTTTGTAAATAGTGTATATTCATTTTAAGTTCTGATAACTTATACTGTCATATTTTGTGCAGAATTGTGTGTCAACAAATAATGTAAAATATTAAGAATATGCAAATAACATATAGAATAAATATTGTAAATAGCACAAATCCTTCATTACACAAATGTGAAAACACGCTAACGAGAATCAAATTATTACACTATTGCACTAAGAACAGAAAACACAAACTAAAACTAAAACCTGACCTTTATGGCCTTCCTTAATGCAATAAATGGATGAAATCTGCTTCCCTATTGAGTGATTGATGAAAAGGCCCGTTCTCACCTCCTTGTCCGGAGCGTTCCATTTGGGAGTCAAAACATAGGCACTGATTTATGTTTTCCCCTGTGGGTGCAGGAGCGTGCCCTAAAAAAAAAAAAAAGTAAAAAATTGTTTGCATTTCAGACGCCCAACAAAAACACACACCTATCAACACGATAATAAAGCCGTAAAGTAAAAGTAGGATTGGAGATGGAAAGTCTAACTGACATAACCGTGATCAGAACGGATTGCTCGGCCTACCGTGGGTATCGGCACCTATCGCTAATATTGAGCACCCACAGTATCGGCGCCTACGCCCAGCAATCCGTTCGGCCCAGAGGTGAACTCTCTCCCTCCCCGTTCCCCTTATCACACAGCATCTCTGTGCACGGTACCTTCTCAGCAAGCAGGGGTGCCAATTTGCCAATTCCCCACATGATGAAATGATAGATAATACAATAGAAAACCACTTTGAGTGCTCGTGCCGCCTCCCGTGTTTAATGAAAAAATGCCAACCCAGGCAGCTGTCTGCTACGCCCGTGCCAAAAACCGCTACTGGCAGGAAGGTTCCTCCTTGTTAATTTCATCTGCTAGCAAACAACAGTAAACATGGCTGAAAGCTGCTGTGTGGTGATATTCACTACCATGGGTAAATAACCCATGACTTAAGTTTTTATAAGCTACCGACCTTAAAAACTGAGCTTTATGAAGTCAAAAGTGGATACAGATGTGAGGAATCAGCAGGAAGAATGGGGAGGCAGTGGGATTCTGACACTAAGCTAACGTTATGTCTTTGCAGCAAGCATTTTGTTATCAAGTCATACATCCTAATGTCAGTTTTAGCCTAACTATACGTCTCTAAGTTAGCTAAAGCATTTTCTTATCAAATATCCAAATGTCAGTTTTAGCCTAACTATACGTCTCTAAGTTAGCCTTAAGCATTTCGTTATCAAGTCATACATCCAAATGTCAGTTTTAGCCTAACTATACGTCTTAAGTTAGCTAAAGCATTTTCTTATCAAGTCAAATATCCAAATGTCAATTTTAGCCTAACTATACGTCTCTAAGTTAGCTAAAGCATTTTGTTACCAAGTCATACATCCAAATGTCAGTTTTAGCCTAACTATACGTCTGTAAATTAAGCTAACACATGTAACATCAGACATAACGTTAGCTTAGTGTCAGGAATCCACAGTCTCCCCATTCTCTCTGCTGATTCCACACATGTGTATCCACTTTTCACTTCATAAAAGCTCAGTTTTTTAGGTGGGCAGCTTATAAAAACTCAAGTTATGGGTTCTTAACATTGTTGGTAGTGAATCACCACACAGGAACTTTAAGGATTTTTTCTGTTGCTTGCTAACAGATTAAACAGGAGGCACCTTCGCGCAACACAAGTAAATGGAGAGCAGAGAGTTGGTTTCCCCCTTCATTGGGGACACACACACACACACACACACACACACCACACACACACACACACACACACACACACACACACACACACACACACACACACACACACACACACACACACACACACACACACTTCTAGCCTACACCATACATTATGCTGGCATCACTGGCTACAAGGCATTAATCTTCCTTTAATGTTCTAACACAATCTTTATAACCCAGGGCGTTGTTTTAATATATATATATATATATAAAATATCTGTATCATGCACTTTACCATTTAACAATTGATGCTACAGATTATTTGGTTCAATACATTCTGTGCTGCTATTTACTATGTGTACCTAATACCTAAACATAAGGTACCATGTCTTTGAAACTAACCAAACTATAAACAAAGGCACTCACATTTTGAAAAGAGGCCTTTTGTCAAGGAGATTTCTAAATAATTGGTGATATTCACATGGGTGATATTGCTGATGTACATATGTGTATAGATAGGTGTAAATGTATTTATTATATATTTTTTGTCTCAATCTGTATATCTGTCGAATATATTTTCATAGATCCTAGGTCTCCCTTGTACCCCCTTTGATGTGTTTGAGACCTCCAAAGCTATTGTCCTTTGTTTACTCGCATGGAAGATTTCAATATAATAAATTATTTATGATCAATTGTAATGTAATTTTGGATGAGAATCCAATGAGTTTTTAGACGGCACTGGATTTAGTTTGAACTGGATATCCTTAATGACTGCATGCTGTTGTTAGTATAGGATATAAGA
Source organism: Percina caprodes (assembly GCA_013375575.1). Classification (NCBI taxonomy): domain Eukaryota; kingdom Metazoa; phylum Chordata; class Actinopteri; order Perciformes; family Percidae; genus Percina; species Percina caprodes. The sequence goes on from JABXJD010000149.1 coordinate 69,953, forward strand.
GATGGAGAGTGAGTGTTTGCAGACGACACGTTTCTTGACGTATCCAAGCTTTACCTCTTCATACACAAGAAACTTTTCAACAGAATGGTTTACTTTGTGTTTAGATGTTTCAAATGTTATTTTAGACATAATTTTGCTACCTGAGCATTAATAAAGTTGTCTTTGCTTAAGGTAACACAAGCCTTGTTGTTGTAAGTTTTTATTGAACCTACAAACTCACATATTCATGCAGAAATGTTCCTGACAGGGGCTGACACATTTAGCGCAGTGAATACATTGTTTTATTAATCAGACTTTATTTATACAGCACGTTTCATACATGAACCTGTCGCACAAAGCTAGCATAAAAGTATAGCCACTGAAAGACAACGCCAGTGTCAGGCAATTGTCATTAAGGTGGCGCAGGGTTTTCACAAGTGGGCACGTTTTGTTTTTTAAAATTATTGACGAGATGAGCTGATGTCAATGACAACAAATGTAGGTATGTAGTTAACACTTTACTTGAAGGTATTTACGTAAGAGTGACATGACACTGTCATGACAGTCATGACACATGAACCCTAACCATAACTTGCCACAAAACCGAATGACACGAATAAAAGAAGCCATAAAGGTGTCATAAAGGTTGTTTATAATGATTATGACACGTTCATGACAGTCTCATGTCACTCTTATGTAGATACCTTCAGGTAAAGTGTAACCGGTATGTATACCATGCCATATTGGGGACGAGGACTACTCTGTGACCTATAGTGCTATAAAAGTTATCTCTGACAATTAACTCCAGCTAAAATAAAAATAAGATGCTAACTTTGTCCAGCCAATGCAACGAGCGAACAGCACGAAGAGAGAGGAGCAGTAAGACACATAGCCCAAATTAACCATAAAGTGGTCTTACCTTATGAAATGCAGTTCCAGGACTCATGCAAAATTCTCCATGATATCAGCATATGTCCAGTGAAGTTTTCAATTCAATTCAGGCATGAGAGAAAGTCTCTTATACGGATAATCCATATTTCTCAGTTTACAATGTAGCTGTACCACCACCACTAAATTAAATGGTAATATATGTTTGGCCTACTGCACCTTGCACCTATATAAAAGCATCCAAAGATCACCATGTCATGGGACCTTCAAACACAACCAGACTTTGGGAATAAAGGAAGATCCAGTTCCCTATTGTTGCTCAGCATCACCATTTATTGAAGACACTTATGTTTCACCATTGGGGGCAACTCGGGGTTCAGTGTCTTGCCCACGGACACTTCAACATGGGACTACAGGGCTTAATCTGTAGGAGCGTCTCTCAATAATCAAACGTAGCATTTGTGCAATAATATCAATTTCATCACATTTTAAGGAACAGCATGAATAGTGGAACTATTAATTACTATTTACAAAAAATTTACAAAGTTTGCATACTAAATTAATGGGGAAAAAATCATTCAAACGTATGCAATCTCATGAATCACTTAAAAGTTTATCATACATTACCCAAAGCCCCTTGAAGCATAACATGCCATAGCATCTCAAGATAAAGTTTGCAGATTTATTATCTTGTATGCTTCTTTTTTCTAAGATTGTAAGGCCTTTTCCTTTATTTAAAACAGCTGAGAGACAGGAAATGGGGGAGAAAGAAGGGGGATGACATGCAGCAAAGGGCCTCGAGTCGGATTCAAACCCTGACGGGGACTGAGCCTACATGGGGCGTGCGCTCTACCTTTTCAATGCCCATGAATCTGACTGCTGAAACGTGATGTTTGAAGTCATTAAGATGCACTGCTATTGGGTAATCTCTATTATTTCTTCTTAATAAGCTTTTATGTTCACTTATCTGTTTTAGTAAATGGCATGTGTTACCCACATAGGCTAGCCCACAAGGACATCAGATCAAATACATGACACGAGAAGTGGAACATGTGATGACATCCTTCATAAAGTACTTGAGTTAGAGGATGAGTGAAGCAGTACGGGATCTTCCATTTCAAGACTGATGTGCCACTTTCCAATGCACCTGCATCTAAGAATAGTTGAATGTATGAATTATTTCTTTGTAAAACACAAAATCAGGCATGTAAATTCCATTTAAAACATTTATTAAGTGCAAAATAATATGCATATCATTAAATGACAAATAATAAACAGGAAGATGCAAATGACATTTTGACACCGTAAAGAACATTCTAGACATACAAAAGCCATCTGTGGGCGCCCGGATAGCTCAGTTGGTAGTTGCCCATATATAGAGGTTTACTCAGTTGCAGTGGGCACAGGTTCGACTCCGACCTGCGGTCCTTTGCTACATGTCATTCCCTCTCTCTCTCCCTCTTCACTTCTTCATCTGTCCTGTCAATAAATGCCCAAAAATATTCTTTTTTTTTTCTTTTTTTAAAAGAACAGCCATCAGTGAAACATCCCCACACAGAGACATTTAAATACTCACTTTGCTTTATCAAAGAAAGTCAGATGCCAATAACATGGCAGTACGAGTCAATTGAAAAATTTGAACATTTGGCCCCCAGAGATGTACACGGTGAGCTATGTACAGATTAGATTAATGCTACAATACTCTACTGCCTTCAAAGGCTCTCAGGGTTCCTCTCTACCAACTACACCTCAGACCTGAATTGTTGAACGGAGTGTTACAGTTCAATACGCTCAGTAAATAAACAGCATATAATTAGATTTCCCAACTACTGAAACCCTTAGATTCACAAGAAACTTTCAAGTATTTTTTTGACCGACCGTACCAAACTCAATACTGATGTAAACTGTATTGCAGAGCGAGCCCATCTCAGTAACATTCTCTCTCCTGCCCACTGTATACAGCTCAACAGTGGGGTCCCTGATGTAAAAACCCCATACAAGGATTTTGATTATTAACCAACATGTCTAAACCATCCATGGTAGACTGACCACGAGCTCCAAGGCTGTAAAAAAAGGTTTCTGCTTCTGTAGATGCCACAAGTCCGTATGAAATCAACCTTGTTTGAAGAAAAATCGCATTAATGTCATAGTTAACTCGCAGTTATTTGCACTTTTTAATCTATTCTAAATGTCCCTCGATTTTTTTTTTTTTCCATTATTTATTTCTGTGGGGGTGTCACTGTTGAGCTCTATACACGCAAACACACACACACCTCTGTCTTTCCAAGTATCTACAAAAACCATACAGCATGTGTCACTGTGAACGACCTCAGACCAGCTTTGAAGTCCACACTTTTTTCATAACTGACCATATCTTTTTTTTTCTCACCAGGATAAAAACCTTTTACATTTGTCAGTAGTAAGAACTGTCAATATTGTTACGTGGCAGCCACAGTTGTTCCTCTGTCACATATTGTCAATCTGAATGGAAAAAAATGCTCTTTAACAAGCATTATATAAGGTATGATACACCATCTTTCATATCACCAGGATAATCAGTAAATACATAAATGAATGTTATATTTTTTTAAACACCAGCAGAACTGCCTGTTTCTAACATTACACTTCAACACAAACTACATGCAAGAAGAATATTTTACATATTACATTAAAATGTTAATCCTTAAGATTATCAAATTAATAAAAATGCCATTATATATTATACCTTATCATTGATAATGTTGGGATCTACCTGCCAATATGCAACTTTATGCACAGGAAATGCTGCACGTCCAAAACAGAAAGGAAACCGTGGCTGTGGCTAATCAACCAATTGCTAATTAACTGTGGCCCAGTAGCCACAGCATAGTTTTGACAAAGAAATACACACACACACACACGTTATTGGATTATCTTCAGATGTCCAGTTAAAACAGAAAAGGAGTTTGGCTTGATAGTCTAACAAGTTTCTTTAGAAAAAGGTAATATCTTGTATCTCTTTTTTCTTTCTTTTTTCCTTGGCACCACACTCTTAGGCACCGGATTTTGAGGAAGGATGTGTGCAATATCTAATTGATATATAATCCCTGGTTGTGTTGCGTTGATTTTGATCCTTTTTTTCAAAACTTGTCCATGGTGAGTGAGCACTGTGCTCTTTTAATGCCCGCTGGTTTGTTGAGGTTGCATCTGTACAGTATCTGTTTTTTTTTCTTTTAATGAGGAGTAGAAAATTTCCAACAGAAGAAAATATTTGAATTAACACACAATATGTGTTGCCACCCCCAATAGCCACTTACTGTGTGTAAATACAATTCAAGTCAATACAGACACATATAGAGAAAAGTTGTGGGAAATACATTGCTATAGCACTTACTCATTACACACGTTTCCTTAAGGTTGTAGCTATTCAGTTGATTTCCTCTTCTTTTGAATTTTGTTGCAGTACAGTGTGCAGTAATGCATGTTGCTTCCCACCTGAGGCCATCACTGTTCTGTTTCAGATGGGACTCTTGCTATGTGCACCAGCCACCACTGGATGTCACCACACCCATCAAAACATAGAAACAATCTGGAGGATTAACAGTTTCAAAAAACAAACAACATTATAACAGTTTACCAGCAACTGTTATAAGTAAATCAAAGATACACACCTATCACCTAAATAAACCATCTGTTGTATATTTAAAAGAATTGACCAAAGAATAGTCTCACATGTATCAGAGATCTCTATTTACTCTAAAGGTAACAACAACAGCTGACCCTGAATATGCACATGAAAACATTTTAGTGTTGGTGTGGTCTTTAGTTTATCACCAACATCTCTACCTTAACTGTGTTTGAGAGTTGTGTTCAGCAAAGTGATGCTTTGATGCCAGATATAGAGCTAACCAAGGAAGTAAACAAAATAATCTCTTTCATTTCCTTTCTTCCTTTCTTCTTTTCCTCTTTCACTAGTGTCTGTCTGACCAAACTTTCCTGCGAGTAGGATTGAGACAGACGTGCCATCCAAAAGGAGAAGTCAGAGTGTGAAGACACACAGCCCGGTTGAACCCATTTAGGTCTTATGGAACCCTGTTTGTTAGAGATAATGGTCCAACCTGTCACTGCTGGGAGACAAAGCCCCCGTTTAAACCAGGCCCCCAATATACAGCGCTCAGCCCCTCCACTGATTTTGTCCAGTGGCCACTGGCCGTATTGCAACGAAAAATCCCTCTGCAACTCAGAAAGGATTTTCCCCATAGTCCACTAATGTAAAAGAGACGTGTAAAACTGCTGCCAGGACACCTCCACTGCAAACAAGCTTGGTTATGACTCTTTCTATTCTGAATTTTTAATCCATGGACTTTTTATTTTTGAAAAACTTCCCTTGAGTCAAAAAAAGCAATTCCAAAAGTCTATGGGCCAAGCAAGAGAAACACTATTGCGCATAGTCAGTGGTCACGTATCACGGAAGCAAACCCAGGAGCTTAGAAACGTTTTGGCGGATGGAACGTGGAAAAACTCCCATAGGAATGAACGGGGCCAGTTGCATCCAGGTCTTATAATACACCCATGGGTCAAACTTTCAGTCACCCTGTTATAGAGATATAGAGTTGCTGTTGATGTGGCTTGGCGGCAGACTGAGGCTCAGAGTGGGGCTGAGGCCTGAGCTGAGAGTGGGCTGGGGGGAGCGGGCGGACATAGCTATGCTGAACTGATTCAGGTTGGCGTGGGGGTCCGCGGCCACAGTGAGGCTGTTGAGGTTGGGTGTATGATCGAGGGAATCTGTCGGCGAGGCGTCGCTGTTGGCCACGCGGCGGAAGACAAAGTGGAAGGGAGTGGCCTGCGAACGGCTGAGGAGCTCTGCTTTGATCTTCTGAGGGTGGGTGTCTGGCGCCAGCTGCTGGCTGTTGCCCTCCATCAGCAAGAACAAGCCGTAGTTCTCAGGGTCCGACACTTTAAACTTCTGGGCACACAGGCGGCACACCTCATCCACTGAGGCGTACGGGCGGACTTGTATGGTCTTGGCAGTACAGCCGCTGTCCAGCTCCTGCAGCGCCACCCGCAGGTAGTTCTGAGGGACAGACAGAAAAAAATCTCAATCAGCCAAACACTGGAGATCTGAACACACTGAACACAATTTCTGGGTGGTACTCAATGGTGTATGCAGAGCATGGAAGCTTGCCATTTCTTTGTTTTGTTAACTTCGCCAAGGAGGTTATGTTTTCGGTTCAGTTGCCTATTTCTGTCTGTTAGCGGGACTACGGAAAAAACACTGGCCCGATTTTCACAAAACTTGGTGAAGGGTGTAGCATGGACCCATTGCATTTTGGCGCGGATCCGAATCAGGGGTGGACACAAATTATCTTTCACTCTTGGTAACATTGTGACTTAGGGCATTTGTGCTGCATTTACAGTGTGTGGTAAGAGAAATGAGTTCACACTGCATTAATGTTGCAAGAGAGCAGTCAGAGCGCAGTCAGAGACTGCCCTTCTAGTTGTAAATGTAAGTGTTGTAATGTTTTTAGTTCTTAACTAAAACAAACAACAAAACCAAAACATATTTGCCTTGAAAATCAATTAAGTCAAGGTAAAACATATCAAAGGCAATGCAAGAAAAAAACAACTAAATAACCACTGCTGTTTGTCGTTGTTTTTAAGAAGCACTTTATAAGGTGATATATTGATTTAGCAGAATGCTCCTCAGTATGTTTTAGTCTACTGTAGGTAATGCTAAGAAACAATGGCTTTTAGATTTCGTTCTAGAGTTGAAGTATCGTTTCAATTTTATTGATTTTGATTCTGCTTATCGAATCCGGTTCTTAATGAATCTTGATTCAAACTCTTTTAGGTCATGTGCTTATTTCACAGAAAAAAGCATAATTATAAAAACTTCTACACAATTCATGTTTATGCATATTCACAATTCACTTTTTTGAGTATAAGGTACCTATCATTTTATACAGTTTAATTTTGCTGTTATCCTATGACTAAAAAATAATGAATTCATAATTCACATAATCCCCCCCACCCAGTTACTAGTAGCGTTTAATCCGTCAAATCAAGGAGGCCACGGAGGATTAAAAAAAAACATGGACTCTTCAGAAAAGGTGATTATTTTGTCATCTTTACGTCCACTTTGTCTCCAAAGCTGAACGCTGCGGTTTCCTTTCTTTCGGTGACGGAAAATGCATCACTCAAGGTTTTGTGAGGAAAACACAGCCATACTGAAAAATGCAAATAGAGTTTTGTGGAGCTGTTAGGCCTAATTAACTTTGTATTAACTCATTTGGCGATGGCTTGAACTTAATGCACGTTCATTAATGTAAAATAGCCACACACATTAATGATCCCTTTGGAATCTGAATTTTAGAACCGGTTTTAATTTAAAAAGTTATTGATGTTCAACCGTAGTCATGGCTGCTTAATGCGAGAGCAATCCCTGCCTTTAAAGTGAGCCTTAAAAAAAAAAAAATATCAACTCTGGAGCTAAAAAGCAATTAGTACAGAAATGCCAAAATCCAGGTGCTTTTGTAACTTTAAGAATGAGCTGCGTCAACGTTACTATTGGGAAAGAAGAAGATGGAAGGCGAAGATGTGCTTCTACCTGGAAGTCATCGATGGACGGGGCAGAGCGCTGGGTGGTGCGTCGGCGGTGCCACTGGTGGAGGGTGTTCCTGGTTTCAGAGCTCAGCACTTTGGCTGCCTGCTCCTCCTGGAAGTTTCGAATCAGGGACATGGCTCCATATGCGCTGGTCAGGTAATAGCCACCTGAACACACACAGACACAGGGATATAAATATGAAAATAGACGGTCAAAAGCAAAATGTTCTTTTTCTGTGAGGCTCTTAAGTTTTAACCAACAGACCTTCTCCATGGAGCAGAGAGGGGTCCAGCAGCTCCATCATGTAAAGGATCTCGTTGTCCAGCTGGGGCATGTCACACTGGGCCAAAACATAGGTCAGCATGGGCAAGAAGTCATCAGCACCGTACAGACGACCTGAGAGGCAGACGGACCACATTGTGAAATCCTCAATGTCCTTCTATGTCATCATTTGATACTTTGATCTTTTTAAGAACATTCTTTTTTTTATGCGCTATTAGCACGCGATTAGTCTATATCCACAACGTTCCATTTCCGGGATTGATCCGTTGCCGCCAACAATTTAGCTGTTTGTCCCTCTTTTCTGCCGGATGTCCGTTGCCTCACGCATTATTTATGTTGTAATTTTAAACTCCTCTATTTATGAGGACTATGGTAACCTAGTCTATCTGTCCAATTGTATGTTTTAGTTGCACAACTAAAACAACTTAGTCAATTCAATTGTGATTGGTTTAAAGAAATGCCAATAAATCAGAGCCTGTTTTTTTCCCATGCCGGAATGCTGTGTGGACTAGCCAGACCCTCCTTGGCAGCGCTGTGGAGGAAGGTCTGGCAATGCAAGACTAACGTATGTGTGCTCTATGATTTTGCTCCGTAGTTTGCAAAATCAGGAAGCGAAGCAGCAGTAACATTATGGACAGTGTTGCCAACTTGGCTACTTTCTTGCTAGATTTAGTGACTTTTCAGACACTTTTAGCGACTTGTAAATATATTCAAATATATTCCTATTACAGCTCCTCTCTCTAAAAACTTTAAAATATCCCTTTTAAAGTATATTTAGAACTGATTATTCATTTACGATTAATCACGAGTAAAGTGGGACAAAATGTAATCGACTAACAGCCCTAATTAATTGATTTGAGGATCATTGTATTTCTCATATTGCAGAACACTGGGGCAGTTCTCAGATGTTCACCTGAGTTGTCCTCCATGATGGTGTAGATGAGCTTGCAGACTCTCAGCAGCATGGTGACCTTCTTCTCAGGGGAGTACAGCTTACTCATGGTGTGGAACTTGTGCTTGATCTTCTCTATGGCCACGGGGTCTGGCGGCAGTGTGTCGGCCACGCCCATTTCCTGCGGCTGCCGTGACTTGGCCAATGCCAGGTTCTCCTTCAGCTCCTGCCACTCACCGCTGCGCACCTGGAACTCCTGCAGGGCGGCGCTCACCACCGGTTTCAGGCTCTTTAAGGACGCACTTGTGCATGGCTTTTTCCAGGACTTGGTCTGGGGAAAGAAGAATTTTTTTATTATAAATTACTAAACATGGTTTTCATTGACGAATTCAAGCAGTCATAATATATATATATATATATATATATATATATATATATATATATATATATATATATATATATATATATATATATATATATATATATATATATATATATATATATATATATATAGTTTATATATATATATATAAGTTTATTATATATAAGTTTGGGGTCACCCAAACAATTTTGTGTTTTCCTGAAAAGTCACACTTATTCACCACCATACGTTGTGAAATGAATAGAAAATAGAGTCAAGACATTGACAAGGTTAGAAATGATTTGTATTTGAAATAAGATTTTTTTTTACATCAAACTTTGCTTTGTCAAAGAAGCCTCCATTTGCAGCAATTACAGCATTGCAGACCTTTGGCATTCTAGCTGTTAATTTGTTGAGGTAATCTGGAGAAATTGCACCCCACGCTTCCAGAAGCAGCTCCCACAAGTTGGATTGGTTGGATGGGCACTTCTTGCGTACCATACAGTCAAGCTGCTCCCACAACAGCTCAATGGGGTTCAGATCTGGTGACTGCGTTGGCCACTCCATTACCGATAGAATATCAGCTGCCTGCTTCTGCTCTAAATAGTTCTTGCACAATTTGGAGGTGTGTTTAGGGTCATTGTCCTGTTGTAGGATGAAATTGGCTCCAATCAAGCGCTGTCCACTGGGTATGGCATGGCGTTGCAAAATGGAGTGATAGCCTTCCTTATTCAGAATCCCTTTTACCCTGTACAAATCTCCCACCTTACCAGCACCAAAGCAACCCCAGACCATCATATTACCTCCACCATGCTTAACAGATGGCGTCAGGCATTCTTCCAGCATCTTTTCATTTGTTCTGCGTCTCACAAACGTTCTTCTTTGTGATCCAAACACCTCAAACTTGGATTCATCCGTCCACAACACTTTTTCCAGTCTTCCTCTGTCCAATGTCTGTGTTCTTTTGCCCATCTTAATCTTTTTCTTTTATTGGCCAGTCTCAGATATGGCTTTTCTTTGCCACTCTGCCCTGAAGCCCAGAATCCCGCAGCCGCCTCTTCACTGTACATGTTGACACTGGTGTTTTGCGGGTACTATTTAATGAAGATGCCAGTTGGGGACCTGTGAGGCGTCTGTTTCTCAAACTAGAGACTCTAATGTACTTATCTTCTTGCTCAGTTGTGCAACGCGGCCTCCCACTTCTTTTTCTACTCTGGTTAGAGCCTGTTTGTGCTGTCCTCTGAAGGGAGTAGTACACACCGTTGTAGGAAATCTTCAATTTCTTAGCAATGTCTCGCATGGAATAGCCTTCATTTCTAAGGACAAGAATAGACTGTCGAGTTTCAGATGAAAGTTCTCTTTTTCTGGCCATTTTGAGCGTTTAATTGACCCCAAAATTTGATGCTCCAGAAACTCAATCTGCTCAAAGGAAGGTCAGTTTTGTAGCTTCTGTAACGACCTAAACTGTTTTCAGATGTGTGAACATGATTGCACAAGGGTTTTCTAATCATCAATTAGCCTTCTGAGCCAATGAGCAAACACATTGCACCATTAGAACACTGGAGTGATAGTTGCTGGAAATGGGCCTCTATACACCTATGTACATATTGCACCAAAAACCAGACATTTGCAGCTAGAATAGTCATTTACCACATTAGCAATGTATAGAGTGTATTTCTTCAAAGTTAAGACTAGTTTAAAGTTATCTTCATTGAAAAGTACAGTGCTTTTCCTTCAAAAATAAGGACATTTCAATGTGACCCCAAACTTTTGAACGGTAGTATATATATATATATATATATATATATATATATATATATATATATATATATATATATATATATATATATATATATATTTCTTAAGCAGTGGGGGGGATGTGATCCATTTTTCTTGTTTTAGTTAAGACTCTGGCCACAGCATTCTGAACTAGCTGTAGTTTCTTCTAGACTTTAAGGAATCCAGTAAAAAGGGTATTCAGTATAATTGGCTCATAGTAAAAGCATGAGTGAGCATTTCAGCATCTTTTTAAGATAAAAAATCTGAACGAAAGACGGATGTTTTAATAACCTTAATGAAATAGGAATTATAGATAGATAGATAGATAGATAGATAGATAGATAGATAGATAGATAGATAGATAGATAGATAGATAGATAGATAGATAGATAGATAGATAGATAGATAGATAGATAGATAGATAGATAGATAGATAGATAGATAGATAGATAGATAGATAGATAGATAGATAGATAGATAGATAGATAGATAGATAGATAGATAGATAGATAGATAGATAGATAGATAGATAGATAGATAGATAGATAGATAGATAGATAGATAGATAGATAGATAGATAGATAGATAGATAGATAGATAGATAGATAGATAGATAGATAGATAGATAGATAGATAGATAGATAGATAGATAGATAGATAGATAGATAGATAGATAGATAGATAGATAGATAGATAGATAGATAGATAGATAGATAGATAGATAGATAGATAGATAGATAGATAGATAGATAGATAGATAGATAGATAGATAGATAGATAGATAGATAGATAGATAGATAGATAGATAGATAGATAGATAGATAGATAGATAGATAGATAGATAGATAGATAGATAGATAGATAGATAGATAGATAGATAGATAGATAGATAGATAGATAGATAGATAGATAGATAGATAGATAGATAGATAGATAGATAGATAGATAGATAGATAGATAGATAGATAGATAGATAGATAGATAGATAGATAGATAGATAGATAGATAGATAGATAGATAGATAGATAGATAGATAGATAGATAGATAGATAGATAGATAGATAGATAGATAGATAGATAGATAGATAGATAGATAGATAGATAGATAGATAGATAGATAGATAGATAGATAGATAGATAGATAGATAGATAGATAGATAGATAGATAGATAGATAGAGATGCCAAGGAGGGTCTGGCTAGTCCACACAGCATTCCGGCATGGGACGAAAACATGCTCTGATTTATTGGCATAAATTGGCTAAATACACCTGTTAAATAACAGCGTCGTAAAAAATTCCATAGATCACTCTGACTGGCAAACATCGCCTTGTATTCCCACCACTGAAGACATGTACATTTGTCACCCTAGTTTGTCTTTATGTTTATTTTTGTCAGTACTTAGTAGAATGTGTGTCTTATCTGTCCATTGTCAGTCTATTTTGAGGCTATTTAATTTCAAAGCAAACACGTCAAGGTTAACATCCCATTCCTTATCGGTCTTGCCCAGGTCCTAAAGGCTTTGTAGAGACTGCCAAGGCCAGGGCTCTCATTTATAAACATGGCGTACGCACAAAACGGGGTTGAAAATGTGAGTATTCCACTTCCCACACAAAGGTTGTGATTCATAAAAAACAAACATGACGAGAGACTCATGCGGAGACAATAGGAATTGGCGAAACATATGGTGAGGAGATGAACTGAAGTCAGACTGTAGAAAGTAAATGTGTGGATAATGATTACTCTTAATATTTTATAAAATATAAGTATTGATGCCTTCCACATGTTTTTTTCTCTCCATATCAACCACATGATCATGAAGATAAATCCAGCAGTGTCATTTGCGCTTCTACTGAGTGATACTTGTTCTATAAACACCTTGTAAAATCCAAGTCAAATCTTAAATCAAAATTAGTTCTTAATATTTAAATCGGCGCTGTCTCACTGTCACATTGTCCGCTATGGAGTGCAGGAGGAGGCGATAACCCAACTCTATGGAATACACAGAGTGAGCGAGAGAATAACGGCACTCAATGCACGGCGGCTTTACGTTTTAATTCCTATTTCATTAAGGTTATTAAAACATCCTTCTTTCGTTCAGATTTTTTAACTTAAAAAGATGCTGAAATGCTCACAAATGCTTTTACTATGAGCCAATTAGACTGAATACCCTTTGTACCGGATTCCTTAAAAAAGTCTAGAAGAAACTACAGCTAGTTCAGAATGCTGTGGCCTTAATTAAAACAAGAAAAATGGATCCCATCCCAAGACGCTGCATGGACTACCTGTACCTTTAAGAACTGGTTTTAAAGTTATTCTACTTTAAAAAGCTTTAAATGACCTTGCTCCCCCATACATCAGTGATTTTCTTTTTTTATGTTCCAGCTATATCACGTCCTCTGCTATGACTCTTTTAAAATGTTCCTTATGTGTCCCATAAAATACTGGGAAAAGTGCAATCTGATTTACACCCCTCAACTCACTGCCCCCTCATATTAGATAGGGAAGCTTTTCAATGTGGCTTTTAATTTGGAGTAATGTTTTTTTGTTGGCATTTTAGACTTTATTCTAGGATAGCTTCGGTATGCAAGCGGTGAGAGAGAGTGAATGATATGCAGCAAAGGGCAGCAGGTCAGAACCAAACCCACGGCCACTGTGGCGAGGACTGATCGCGCCCTACCAGGTACGCTTCCCAGGAAACCAATCATTGGTCTTTTAAAATAATCCCTATATCACCCTAAATAACCCTAAATCTGTGTTTTAATTGTGTTCTGTCAAGGGCTGCATGCTTGTATGAAAGGTGCTAAATTAATACAGTTAAGTTGTTGCTGGAGCAGAATTATCCAGATTTCAGCGTGCGGCCAACAACATGTCAACATCAGCATTTACAAGCTCAGTGTGAGCAGTCTGACTATTACAAAATATCATAACGCAGACAGGATGGATACAGAGAGGGAGGCAAAACCACAGCACTGTTGAATAAGGACTGTGTGTGTGTGTGTGAACACGCGTGTGTTTTGCTGACTTTTCTCCAGAAAGGGGTGAAGTCAGCAGCTTTTATTGGCTGAGCACATCTGCAGAAACAGATTTTACTTCCCACCACAGCCTGATGGCATTCTGTCAGGTGTTGAATTTCACCTCCCTCACTGGTCTTACTGGAAAAATGTCTCCACATCCGAATTACTGCTGCTGATACCTTTGCTGGAACTGAGCCAGATAGAACATTCTTACTTCCTCATTCTACAACTAGATACCGATAGTGTCGGTGAGGCCTGGCATGTTTAACTGGCATCAGCAGTTAGCATAATTAGTTTTAGTTTTGTTCTGTGACACGGAGTGTACGACTGAGAGGATTTGTTGATCTTTGACAGCTAATTTTAGTATTCCAGGATGAGACTTTCTCTAACTTTGAGTTATTTTGGATAAAAAAAGACAACCTCTCTAATTGGAGGAAGAACCATCTTCCTACCATGTTTTGTTCCCGGTGACATCCCAAAAGTATGATTGAAACTTCCTCCATACTTAACAAAACTTCTGAATTATACTCTACTTTCACTTCAAGTCAATTTTATCTATCCAATCCAATATCATGCATTATAAATTTGCTGCAGAGAGCTTTACAATCTCTACAGCATACGGATCCCTCTGTTTGTGGCACTTTTCACAGCAAGAGAGTACAACTATGTTATGGAACAAGCTTTGAAATTGTAATACAGGAAACAGGTATTTCCCGACAACCTGCAACAGGAACAAGGACTAATAAAATGTTTTAACTATCACACTTCCCCTTCTTCGGAAGAGTAATGTGAGAAATAAAAATTAGAAGAAAGAGATACAAGGGCTAGAAGTATAAGACAAAAAAGCTTTTTCTCAAATTTCTTGTGTCATTGTTTTGCTAGACAATAGTACTAGAGCTGCAACAATTTTTCATCATTATTGATAAATCTGACAATTATCTTCTTGATTTATTGATTAGTCATTTGATTGATTAAATTAAAAAAAACAAAATAATGAAAAATGTCCATCACAAGGGCCTGTTGAAGTTGATGTCTTTTTATATAAGAATTAGAAGAACTGAGAGAAGCAGAACATATTCACATCAGACCGGTTGGAACCAGTCAATTATGGGCACATTTTCCTGAAAAGTTACTAAAACCATGAAGCAGATTAATAATAAAAAATAATCAAATTTCTTTTTTAAAATCTAGTTACTTAATTCCCTAACATTTCTTCATGGAGCTCAATACTCCCTTGTGTTTTACAGGCTTTTAAAAGGTCCAATGTGTAGGAATTCCTCCCATCTAGTGTTGAGATCATATATCAAAATCAACTCTTAGGCACCACGCAGTTCCAAGTACAAGTTACAGCTACGGTAGCCTTCACACTTCAAAACGCCGGTCTGTTGCTCTTTTTAATCTCCTTTTTCTTTTCTGGACGAAGAAGAAGACTCCTGTTCCTGAAATTTGGATTTTGAATATGTGTGGTCTTCCATGTTTCCTTCTTCAAACTTTCTGGGGCCGGGAAGCGACAATACTCCTTAGCAGATTAGCAGTACCTGTGAGTTTATCATATGACAGCAAAAACGCAAAACACGGAGCAGTATATCCTGTATGTCCCTTACCGGCTAACGTATTTCAAGATGGTGAATGAATATGGAGCGTCTACCCCAGTTCATGGGAATGGAAATGTTTTTTTCACTTTTCAAAAACATTTTAAGCCAATAAAAAGACTTTGAATTTATGGTGGTGGTCAATATTCATGAAAAAGTTTTTGAACGGGCAACAGCAATTTTGATTAAACACGTTAAACACATTTAGTTTCATTGTGGTTTTCCCCACTTTACAGGAGCGGCCAACAGGGTCTAAAATCAACACTTGCCAGACAGAAAATGCGGGACCAATTTTTCTGAGGGCTATCTCCCACATGGCAAATAAAATGTTTGAACCAAAACAGTTCTGTTTTTCAATCTTCATTTTGTGGAAGCTGTAGCTAATTTCTTCAGTTCCTCTGCTGTCTACACGTAATTTTTTTTATATACTTTACGACTTGGCCGGTGTGTAAAAGAAAGTTGATTTCGGACACTGGCGGCTAAGAGTCATGCTCTGGCTACACAGGGGATCCATGCACCTCGCTTACATGACACTGTGACTTTCCCAGATAAACCGCTTGTCAGTCAGAGTCTCCTTTGTGTTGTATCACAGAAAGAACTTATAGGAAACACAGAGAAGTCAGTCTGCAACTATCAGACACAAACAGAGCCTCTTTCCGCTTGATATGAACATCCTCTCCGTTATCTTCTAACCTTCAAGTAAACATCTTGTCCTTCATAACTCCATAAGGTAAAGTCAACTAGGACTGCACAATTAATAGTAATTTTATCAAAATCGCATTATGGACTAGTGCAATATTCAAATTGTGGGGATTTAACATTCAGTTGTAGTGTTGCAGAAATGTCCCAGAAAAGTCAGGTTTTAAGAAATAATCTTTTAAATTTAAAATTACCATTCCCTCCAAAATCATTACTCATATCGCAATTGCAATATCAGTCAAAATAAACGCAATTAGATATGTTCCTCAAATTGTGCAGCCATAATTCATTCATTAATTATAGGGGTAGTCGTCACAGACCTTATACTCTTCAGTTTGTCCTTTTTTGCCACCCTCTTAACACTGCTGCCTACATGCATTTATCACATTTTTGTTGTTGTAGTTTTGCGATTTTGCGAAAATCCTTTGTGCTACAGTTATCACTCCAAACAACCTTTTGGGGCAAAACTTTAGATAGAATCCCAGTAAACGGACACAAAAGCACCCAAACACACAGATTAACAAAGCCATGCAGGAAATGAAACTGTATCTCTGTAGTAAAAATAGCCTGGTGTAATCAGGAGGAAAGTGTCTGTCTTGTCACTTGGCTAGAGCTAAATCTTGCTTTGATAATATACTTACATGTTAAAAATAGTTTTTTGTACTTTGTAACTATCCTTGGGTCAAATAAACCAGTAGTGACCAGTGTGTAGCGATAAAGGGTATCACAATGGTGGTTATCAATTTATTTGTTAACCCAGAGTTTCTCCTTTAGGCTCTTGCGTGTTTCCATGAAAGGTGTGCTGCAAACTGCATGCACCGTTTTCCACTTTGCGCGGTAAAAAACAAACAAATGTGCCAAATGTCCCCTTTTATGGGAATGCGCAGCACAAATAGCTTCGTGACGTAGAGTTGTCTCAGGCTATCTGCCAGAGGAGAGACTCGCTGTGGGCGATGAGTGGAATACAAGGAACTCTATTCTCCCCCGAACATCCTGAACCCAAACACACACATGTTTGGGTTGCTGAGTGAGCTACTAGACAGGAACAACAACAGCATCTTCCATATTTCAAACTCTAGTTTGTCTCCCCTTACTTTCTCTTTTCACCTATAGATTGTAAAGGCATTAAAAGTTACCATACTGTGTTACCATCCCTCCCTCCAGAAACTAAGAAAAAATGCAAAGAGCAGCCCGAAAACAACAGAGTGAGACAGAAAGCAGAGAGGGCTTTCCTTAAATCTTCCTCACTCTGATTGGAAAGTTAGTTTAAACTGGAGTTGGAGTAAAAAAAACAACTTGGCAGACAGTCACCCAAATGCATCTGGACCAGCTGGCCTTTGAGTTGAACAGAAAACACTCTCTGAAGCTGTCACAACAAAATGTTGTGCAACTATTCCAAGAACTAAAACCGCAGCAGTTCCCATTGTGTCATTCTTGTGAAAAATAGATCATTCAGAAAAAAGGGGGCAACCACAACAGACAACATAAAAACATACAAACTAGCACTATAATTATGCACATGCCAATCAAACCTAAAACATTTTCTTATTTAGGGAGTTTTATGCCTTAAAATGTTTTAGGTTTGATTGGCATGTGCATAATTAAAAGTGCTAGGAATGACACAATGGGAACTGCTGTGGTTTTAGTTCTTGGCCTCTCTAAGAATTTTCAGTCTGAAGCACAGGCTACGATAATGATGATATCATTGATGTCATCAGGTTTTTTTTCCCCAACTTCAGTGCCACAGAAGACATTACACAACTGCTTTCACAAGATGAGTAGAATCTACGAGTAAACTGGCACTGAAAAGTGCCCCTTTAACAAAATATTGTGCTTTGAAATAGAAACAAAATGTTATTGGTGGCAATATCACCAATAACATTTTCAAATAAGTAAAAACATAATTCTTACAATTAAAACTTTGCTAAAAAACTAACATGAAAAACTAAAATGCCAGCATTCAAGATTAGTATTCACGTTTTATGATGACTAATAAAAGACAGCAGTTTTTGCCCCAGTTCATGACTCTGTAATTATAGCCCTGTGGTGAACACTTTGAACGGGGCCAGTAGAAACAGGTTGGTTCACCAGCTCCCTTCCTCCTTAGATAAAACCCTCTTTGTGCTCTCTGTTTACATGTTACTCTGTCCAAAGTCTAATAAGGCCACTGAATCTTCGCCTAAATGATTCAGACCGCTCTTCCGGCAGGTGTGTGTGTGTGTGTGTGTGTGTGTGTGTGTGTGTGTGTGTGTGTGGGGGATGTCTAGTCCCCTTTCATGTTGTTCTCATGATATTGTACAATGCAATAAAAGGATGGATATAATAAAGGGCAAAAAGATGGAAATGCAAATGTTAAAATTGGACTATAGGAGTTTTGAACTCTGTTTCAAAAGTTAAGATTGATTTGACTCCCTGTTTGCCTGTCCTTACTTACCATTTTTCAAATGGATATTGACTTACCAGGATACATGACAACTAGGGGTGTGCAAAAAAAATCAATTCCCATTCATTAATCGATTCAAGCACTACCGATTCAAAGAATTCCAAAAATCAATTCATTTTTACGATATTCAATAGAATCTAGACATTTTCTGAATCGTGCACCCCTTATGACAACGTTTAACAAAAAAATAGTCTAATGGTCACCAGGGATGTATACATACAGTATGCATAAACCCATGTGCACACATCCAGCTGCAAACACGGACAATTTCCAATGTCCTCACTGTTAGTGAAACTGCTCTGTTTGCATTGAACATGCTTTCTGTGACACAGCGTTTCTGTAAAATGTAAGATTTCTCTATAAATCAATTATTCACACTTCCTAAAAGTAATCACTAAAATATTTCCAAACACATACGTAAATGACACCCTCCATGTTGAGTTAAGTCTGAGTTCATAATGTTTAAAAGGTAGACATGTTACAATCGAGCAGCCACAGTTTTTCAGCAGTAATCTAAGATTTATTTATTGTTATTGCGCCAATTTTAGACAGTTGGCTAATTTTCAACTGTAGTCCTAGTTGCCTAGAATGCATGTCTTTATGTTCGGAGGAGACTGGAACACCCGGAGGAAACACACAAAACACAGGGAGAACATGGAAACTCCACACAGAAAGAGCATGCCTGGGCCAGGGATCTGCAGTGCCTACTAGCTGTGAGGCAACAGGCAACCACTGAGCCACCTTAACAGTACACCTTTTAGGCACATGACATGCGAAC
Organism: Percina caprodes; assembly: GCA_013375575.1. NCBI lineage: Eukaryota > Metazoa > Chordata > Actinopteri > Perciformes > Percidae > Percina > Percina caprodes. The sequence goes on from JABXJD010000149.1 coordinate 89,244, forward strand.
ACCCACAGTTACTGTTATTAAGGCATAAAGCTGACATTGTTCCAGAGAGGCAACAGTTACATTTGCAGTGCACAAGCCATTGCGGCCAAAACTAGTGAAATAACAAGGATGACAAAACAGAGCTAAGAGTAAAAGATGGTGGAACTATTTCATTTGGTACTCACCGATCTGGTCTTCAGGAATGAGGCTCTCGAGTGGTGGCTCCAGCTCGGAGCTCTGTCGCAGGTAGCTCTTCATCTGAGTAATGAACTGGCGGAGAGTCTGCAGTAGCTCCAGTCCGGAGGCGTAGCTCTGCCAGGCCTGGGTGCCCGCACCCTCGCTCATGTAGCTCAGGTAGTCCTGCACCAGGCAGCCAAAGTATGAGCCTTTATCACGGGACAGCTCCAGCACCCTGCGAATGGCTCTCTTCTCAGGCGTCAGCAGCGAGTTGAAAACACCACTCATCTTGCGCAGCTGTCCTCGCAGGGCCTTCTGCAGGATCAGAGCGCTAGCACTGGGGCGGCGCTTTGTACGGTGGCCCGGCGGCACCATGGTTAGGTCCTGGTCTTGGTCCTGGTCGCTCTCCAGACTGACACCATAGTCGGGGTCCTCTTCCTCATCGTCTTCCTCGTCATCGTCGTCTTCCATGCTGCAGTAAGGCAGGTGGGAAGGTGGCAGGGAGAGGGGGAGGTGGGTGTTAAAGTCTGCCACCGTGGGAGGACAGGGGTCATGCAGAGGGGGAAGGAAGAAGGCAGAGGACTGAGAGAAATCCAGAGAGTCTGAGGAATCTGTGGAAAGGCTCATGTCGCTCAGCCGCTGGCCACCGCCACTGCATTCCTCACCTGCTTCTTCTTCCTCTCCTCCTGTCTCATCTGCCTGCTTGCTTGGTGTTAACAGCAAAGGGTCTGGAGGACTACTGGAGTCCTGGGTGGAGGTTCTGATGGCATTACACCGAGACAGTCTGGCCCTACTGAGGGCCTTCTCTATAGTTTGGTCCTCCAGTGCCAGGTGGCACTGGGCATCTTCCTGGCTGGATGATGGGGAGGCCTTGGCCCGGCGTGGAGAGGAAGAGAGAGATGAAAGAGAGATGGGCAGGGAGGGCCGGGGGATGGATATGGGGGAGCTGATGCTAAATCTCTTGGGAGGGGAGGACGAGGGGCTGATGCTTAGCGAGGAGCCCAGACGAGAAAGGAGGCTGCTGCCCCTCTCCTCCATCTTCTCCTTGGGGATGTTGATCCAGGCAATCTTCTCCGGCATACTGCGCTGTCGGAGTGGAGGGGCTGAGCGTTGCAGCACAATGCGAGGCGGGGGTGGACGTGGAGGTGGGGAGCATGGAACGCAGTCTTCAGCGCTTAGCTTCTGGCTGCTGCTGATGCTGGTTTGGCTCTCAATGTCCGGTAACCTTGTGTTTCTGTCGAGGTTTCTTTGAGCAAACTGGCTGCTGTCACTTTGCTCTAAAATACAGACCTGATGACTGCAAGGGTGTTGAGTGTCTGTGTTGTTTGTTTCTAGGCTGTTGCTGGCAGTTTCCTCCCTCAGGCCTTGCTTTGCTGTACCAGAGGGATTTGAAGCGCTGCTGTGGTCACCATCTGGTTGATGAACCTTTATGAAAAGGGGGTTGATGAAGCAAAGTGCTCCGTTAGACTGGCAACACTCAAGCTCTGATGGGGTGCGGGTTAGAAGCCGAGGGCGCCCTGGGCTGGTGGCTGAGGAGACTGGTCTCTGGCCAGGGGTAGGTGGTCTGTCGGGAGCAGCTATTCCCGACAAGGAGACAGAGTCTTTCCCCCTGTGGCCACACTGAGCATCCCAGAAGCCTATGTGAGAGTGTGAGAAATATGCTACATATGTTATTTTTTTCCTCTCAAAACCAATTACCCACAATAATAATAATAATAATAATAATAATAATAATAATAATGATTTTATCTGTATAGCACCTTTAAAAACAACAGCTTACAAAGTGCTTTAACAGAAGAAACAAAAGCATCAACAAAACAAATATTCACAGCATATTAATACACAACATAAGATGGGGCGGCTCTAAAAGATAGAAAAAAGAATTGTAAGTGGCGATGAAATGATAAAAAAGCAAAAGGATAAAAAGGGATGCAAATATAAATATGTAAAAAGATGGCATCACATAAAAAAGCATTTCTATAAAAATGTGTTTTAAGAAGTGAAGTCACTGAATCAGCAAGCCTCATCTCCTCAGGCAGGTCATTCCAAAGCCTAGGCGCCCTGATCGAGAATGCACGATCACCTCTGGCCTCAACCTTGGAACGATTAAAAGGGCTCCGCTCATATGGGAAGAGCATCTCCAAGATATAGTCAGGGGCCAGACCCTGACGAGCCTTAAAAGTGATAAGTAAAATCAATTCTCAAATGAACAGGGAGCAAGTGAAAGGGAAGCTAGGACTGAAAGAATGTGATGTTGTCAGTTAAAACCAGTGGTCCAATGCAACTGGACTGCCTAAGGTTTGAGTAACTTATGCTAGTAGCTGCTAATGTAGCCTAGAGCCTCCGGGTTGCAGCAGAGATGAGGTGTGTTCAGATTTTCTACATTTTCAAACCACCAATGCTAACCTAAGAACCATCACCTGACGCCACACAGCTTCTTCTGGAGGCACTAAAGGCATCATACACCTTTTTTACATATGCAGTAGACCTGTAAACAGACTTTGATGTGTGAAAGTGGTGAAGTTCCCTTTAAACAAACACCTATTCCAATTATTTTCAGTAGATCTTGGAACACTTTTGAATGCATGAATTTCCATCACTATCGCCAAAAGAGGTGGAAGTAATCAGAAATAGTATCACTCTTGTTGGCAATGATTTGTCAGAAAATAGCTCCACTGAACACACTAAACTCACTTATGATGGCATCGGCTAGAAATGTCAATTACTGGAAAAAAAAACTGGCTGAGTTGTAAATCCCTCTCTTACTTACTGCAGTTCCAGGCTGGGACAAAGCAATGGCAAATGCCACAAAAACATCTCCTTCACATTGTGGTGGCCCCTGCTTATTCTGCTTGTGTGTTTTGTACTGCATCAGTTACTGTGTTTACCTATGCTTTTTTCAAGGTGCCAGAGGAGCAATGAAACTGTCAATTGTCAGCCGTTTGTCTCCTGCTGTTCTTTTGGTAGCTGACAGTTGTTTAGACTTAAAGCAAACTGTGCTATACTACAGTGAACGGCAGCAAAACATATAGACTAAAAAATGCTTAACACAAAGGTTCTGTACTCAAAATTCAGAACATTAATATAGCAGCATATGCAAAGGTATAGTGGAGTAATGGCGTCTTGATCAGATACATGAAGTCACACTACCTCTGTGTGTGCTGTAAACCGAGCTTCTCTGTTCTTTGTTTTGATAGCTGGTCCAGCTGTGCGTGAATGTTAGTGCCACAAAACAACCGTGTTTCACAGTTTGGGGAATGGTCTGTGAGAGCCGTGTGGAGGCAATCCCAGCCAACTAGTTTTCTTTAGTATTCTGAATATAGCCACTTTAACTTATACCAACTTCAACTCATCCACTCATCCATTCCCAGTGACTCAATACAAGACCTGCAATTACAACCAATTTCAAAAAACCTCTAAATGCTACTTTGTGTTAAGTTTCCTTTAGAAGGCTAGATGCTGAGCCTGTCAGGGATTGTATCTTTTCCTAGCAAACAAGAAAGAGGAAAAAAAAGCAATAAACTACTGTAACACAACAATTTGTTGAACCTGTAGAGTATGAGCCGTACCAGACAGAGCCAAACAAGTAGGAACAATACGGCATGAGGAATACTTGTACCAGACACAGAGCAGCCCCTTCACACAACTACAGAGCAGAAAGGAGAGGGCAACAATACTCACTGTGATCCCAAAGCTCAGTGACACTCGACGAGCTGTTGGTCGCACTCTCAGTCTAACTTCTCTGTACAGTTCTGACGGTGTTGCAGAGGACACACTGTTGTGTCTGCACAGGCTGAAGCTTCTCTGGCTCACTCATGCTCAATCTGTGTTATGACTCAGTCCTGGTAATGTGTGTGTGTGGGCGGGCTGTTAGCACAGCATTCCCGCCTCTCTTCCTTTCTTTCCGTTAAGAGTTTGTGGTCCGTCTCGCTCTCTCTCTCTGTTCTCCTTCTCTGACACATAGAGACACGTTTTTCCCCCATTTACCTCCTACTCTCCTCATGTTTACTCTCCTATTCGTATCTTCTCCTTTTGTTCCAAGGCTGTGCAATGAATTGAAGTTTGATTGCAATTTCAGCTCCTAGGTTTTGCAAATTAATTCTTATTTTGTGTTCTGAATGGGCAATTCAAATAATCACAATTCAAGGTGTTTTCACTGTTGATTTGTTTAACTGTTTCACTGTTTTTTAAGTTCAATGTATGCAACATCTTTCCAAAAGTCAATAAGTAATTGTGTTGAATAATAGTGATTTTAATATTGACCAAAACAATTGTGATTATGAATTTTTCCATAATCAAGCAGCCCTTCTTTCTTCTGTTACACGCTCTGATTGTATCACTTGTTACTGCTGCTATGTCATCAGATACAGTTTTAATAATTCTGCTTGTTCTCGGAGATTTCTCAACAATTCTCGTGGAATTATTTTGATTACTCAGTTATATTTACAAGCGTGTTCACGTAAGTATATACGAGGCGCTGCTGCACAGTGTGCACACACACACACACACACACACACACACACACACACACACACACACACACACACACACACACACACACACACACACACACACACACACACACACACACACACACACACACACACACACACACACACACACACACACACACACACAGAACTAAGAGCATAGAGGAATGTGGTTTGGTGTGGTGATATAAGAACCGGTAAAGTCAAGCTAACACACCGCACAGGGCGTCAGTCACTTTGATTTGTGCCGAGCTGGGAATCTTTCAGAAACCTAATTACTGACTGGGCTTATGTAAAATGTACACAACATAAGCTGACATAAACTTATGAAAGTGAGCTGTAGATTACACTTTGATTAACACGCTGCATGTTAATTAGTATACACTAATTAATTAAATGTATTGAATATATGTAATAATACTCAAGTAATAAGCTTGGATCCCTTCCTTCTTTTAAAGGCATTCATCTACTGTAGCAGGAAATATTATTATTGTAGCCAGGACATTTCAGGAACTGTTTCTTTAACCATCAAACGTACAATTATAGCCAACTCTAAACTGTAGATTGACAGGAAAGATCAGCACATCAAATATTGGATTAAGAAGCAATGACAATTTGCTAAATAAGAGATGGCTTACATGTAGATTGGTGATGAGCAATACCAGAAACAAAGCCATAAATTAGAGATGCTAACAAGTCTGTGAGCTAAAAGGCCAAGTCTCATGTCTTTGATTAGTGTTTTGCATTCAGCACTTATTCTGTTTGGACCTTGCTGTATGATGTTTTAAAGCCAAAGCTTCTGATGAATGGCACAGTAGCAGGCACGGTCGACATGTTGTCCTCTGTCACTATGTCCCAATGTGTGTGACTTTAGTACAAATCTTAAACTTGAGTCCCTATCTCTGCCATAAATACAGAATACTAACTGGGCATTCATTCTGCAAACAACACGTCAACAAATCACTAGAAGACAATGTATTAATTAATTAAATAAATTACTTCCAGTAAACAAATACAAAATAGGAAAGATGCTGGGGTGAAGGTTCATTGTTGGCCTTGGAAACAGTAGTTTGACAAATAATGTCAAGGTCCATTTACAGCTTCTTCTAACTGCATCTAGCAGGCATCCCAAAGGCAACTTCATTCTAGCTATTTGAAGTTTCCCAGTTCATTTTTTGAAATACACCCCGGCACTAAAAGGTTTTTCCCCTTCTTGTTGCAGTCGAAATAAAGCTTGTTAAAGCCTCTGCTAAAGCACCAATTTCAATGGAGCATCTTTAAAAAGCTGTACAAAAACAACCTACCCAAATCAGGTTTTCTCCTTTGAGATGCTACACATCAAAAGCAACATTACGGCCAAGCTCTCACCTGAGACCATTGTTGATGCAAAAAACAAAAATTACTGTTGCACTAATCTGGACATCTTGCCGTGCCAACGCTGCAATAAAGGTTGCCTAAATTATATGTATATACAATAACATATACTTTTTTCCCTGTGTCATTGGATTACGGCAAAATACGGATCTTTTTTCTTAACGTACGTTTTATGATGTGATTGTGCTTTGTTTCTGCGTTTGGAGAGGCATCGCAACAGACTGTAGGTTGAACACTGATTGTTCACGGTTACATTTTAATTGAATTTAAGTGTCGGGCAGACATTCCGCCAGCGTAACTCTCCCCAAAATGTAACCTAGTGTCTTTTTGTGAATGTACCCAAGTCAAACTTTCGTTTAAAAGCATAATTAGGACGGAAGCGCCACTTTTAACATTGACCATATTTTTTTTTTTGGTCAAATGGCTTTTTGAATGGGAGAGCTAGGGGTGCTACCATGATCGCATCAAAACCATTATTTTTACAACCCAAAGAAGGCTCAACACAACATGAAACTTTGCTCGAAGTATCACTAGGGGCTCTCCACATGAACTCAAGCTAGCATTGAGAAAAAAAATGTTGTACGCAGAGTTTACTAAAAAGAAGCTTTAGCAGTTGTTGACTGGCAAGATGGCTGCGAAAAAAACAAGTATTGATCTCCGAATGCGAATGAACGGACTCCATGGAAGGAAATGTCATTCATATGAGGCTCCTTTTTCAACTACAAATGTCAATATTTTTTTTCACTAACAAAAAAAACAACCAATTACCTGTGCATTTATATGGAACAAAGCTTTAGGAGCTTTCCATCTTTACTCTCCTCCCTGTTACATTGCATTCTGAAACAGTGTTGGCGACCTACACTGACTAAATATACATGTTTATTAATAATTGATAGCAAAAACACATTATTTTCTAACAACATTGACAAAGATTAGTGTCTGTTGTGTCCAAACCGACACCTACAGACACCTGACCACCAAGAGTCAGGGTCTGTCTGAGGTTTCTGCCTAAAAGTAAGTTTTTTCACCACCACTGTTGCACTAAATGCTTGCTTTTGGGGGAATTGTTGGAGTTATTTGGTCTAAATTAAAGCATGTGGTCTAGCACTATAAATAAAATGATATTGAATTTTATTAAATGTGGATCAGTCACATATGGTACCTGATCCCCTAAATATGGTCAGTATCAACCCGGGTACTTGTAAAATACACCACCAAAGCACAAATGAGAACTGCAATGGTACTGTAAGGGCCGTCAAAATCAGGTTGAAATACCTAATATTTTAGTTTAATTCAAGTTTAATCAATTATGACAAACTGACAATGAACCTGGGACTGGCTAATATTCCAGTGTAGAAATAATGGTTTCTGGGAATGTCAGAAAAATGGATTGGTGGAACATGTGTGTGTGGGGCTCCATAGTGCCAGTTTTGCCTAATGTTGGGTTACAACAAACAAACTGCCTCCTAAACCAAACTGCCATTACAGGTAAAGAGTTGTATCACAGAACGTAAACAATATGACACTGTGAAGACGTTCAGAGCCAACAGTACTCTGTTCTCATCTTAACATCATCAGCTACGTAACGGCCTTTTAGATCAAATATCAAATGCCACTCATGTACCTAATAGACACAAAAGCTGCCATTGTGTCACATAACTAAACAAGAACCCTTTTGTGAATGAAGGAGAGAGATACAGTGAGAGAGAGCGAGAGCGAGTGAGTGACATATCTGTATTGTGTTGTGTAATGTAATTATTTTATAAGTGTGTTGTATAGCAATCAGTACAGTATAGAATGTGACACCTCTGTATGTATATATGTGATACATTTATGAATTTGAGAGAGAGAGAGAGAGAGAGAGAGAGAGAGAGAGAGAGAGAGAATACAAGAGAGTGAAAGAAATAGAAAAACAATGTATGACTGTAGATCATTTGAGACTATTTGAGACTACAAAAGAGTCTGATCAAATCATTGTGTGTCATCCTGAACTCTTTCAGAAGCTGTCCGGCCGAGGAACACTGGAAGTCTGGCAGAGTCAGCCGAGAGTACACATGACAGCTCAGAGCTGAGTCACAGAACACGAGCCTGAATGCACAGAAAGGTTATGAAAAGAGCAGTGGTGTGGAAAATAAATCCACCAACACCTTCACACTTTAAACCATTATTTTTGCCTCAACTAAGTGCAAAAGAACATAGTATAAATTAGTAGAGGCAGGTAGTCAAAATAATGTCTGCTCTTTAAAGAAATACATAAAGAAAATGGTTTTGTGATAACAACATGGTCTTCATTACAGTAAAAATGTCTTCACCCTTTTTTGAGATGAAGGTGTCAGATTACATGAATGAAAATGTCCAGCATTTTTTGGGGATGGCTGAAAGAAGGCCAAGGCTTTCAGCAGCTGGGAGGAAAGAAGAAGAAGAAAAAAGCTCCAGAGGATCCCAGCTCTCGCCTCAGTCCATGCCCAGCTGAGCAGCACTGATCTGGCCCTGGAAGAGGCTTTTGTCCCTCGGGGTGAGTCATTTAGCAAAGGCATGCCATTTAATCTTTCAAGCAAGGGGGAATGTGGTTGGCAGGGGCTTTACGAGTGTAACGCCTGAGGAAAAAAAACTTTTTTACTACAGATGTGGAATGGAGTACAACACTTAACTTTTCTAAATCAGCTAGAAGCTGACAGAGCTACACAAAACAGTTTGGCTGCAAACAACTGATGCAATACTACCAATAATTCATTCAAATTGGCTGGTGTCTCTATTAACGCAATAAGGAAGATTTATAACAAATACAACTCATAACATGACACACTGATACTACACCACTGCACACAACCTTTACATAGTTTACACAGTAATTCTTTCTGGAGACTAACATGTCTCCCTATCCTACAACTCTATATTTTCACTACTTAATATGATTATGGGAACACCTAATGTATACATCCAACATCACCCATACTATGTTATCATACTAGACTATTAATTTTTTTATGTGATGACAGCTTCATTTGCAAATTTTCATCTATTTTTATCTATTGTGTTTTATCTAAATCCTGTTGCTTTCTGCTGCAGTGGAATCAAGAAACTTGAGCTTAATTTCCCCACCTTCAGCCTACAATCAGTTCACAGATTCCCCCAATTGCTTCCCAAATCTTGTTCCCCAAATATATATTCATATTTAATTTGAGAACAAACCTGCTCCAAGTTTAGCAACCTCCTCGAGATCAGCAGACGTTCTGGCTGAAGAGATGGCTTCTGGAAGCTTCAGAGTAAAGGGCAGCACATCCCTAAGAAAAAGAGAATAGATAGAGTGTAAGGGAGAAAGACCTGGTCAACAGATTAAAGAAAAGAGGATGGGACTGATGGCATATTTCAAAACATGTGTGAGTCACCGTGTTGAAAAAGAGGAGCATAGTGTAGCCTGGTAGTGTGTGGTGTATGTTGGACCAGACAGCCGGAGGGTAATATATGCCCACTGCTCTCTTCCCTGTGGGTCTTTTACAAACTTTCCAAAGTTCTCAGTCAAGCAAATCCGAGTCCCTAAAGCTTAACATTTTACCTACCAATTTGTGAAGGTATAATAATTATAGTGTACGTGCAATTAAGGGAAGTCAAGGTCTGTCTTGTACCAGCACACCAGGATATAAACAATCATTATCTTGAGCTGATGTTAACTACAAAAGCTCATAACCGTAAACTCTGTAGCAGAGCATTGATTGGTAAGATTCCAAAGATCTTCCACTGCCAGTCAACAAAGCAACTGTACTGAGAGAACCTTAGTGTTTTCAAATATAACTCTGATCATATCTGCATTTTTGTCTGTCCTGTTTAAATTACATAACAATGAGTAGTTGTTTTGCTCTGGCACTAGTGTTGCTATGTGCAATGGGATAGTAATGCGCAAGTGACATACTTCTATTTTAACTATGTATCCATCTAAAAATGCTTCTGTGCTTCCCTGTTAAGATAAGGACAACAACACTCTTGATACCTCCTTCTTGGCCTTTGTTTTAATTTGTAGCTTTGCTGTGTTGTATTAGAACCAGACAGTCTTTTCTACCCACAAAAACAACAAACATTTTAGAGTTATACTGTAAAATGTAGATTTTAATATTCTGTATGTGAACATACAATGTGTGTGTATTTTGGGGTACATGATTATGGCAACATAGTATATTTTATTTCATTCATCAATATACTTACATTATGTGTTTTGAATAATTGTACTAATTACCCTAATTTATATACAAAAGAAACAGTATGTGGTAAAAACATTATTCTGACTTTTTCATCTTTCTGTCCAAAATGGGGGAAATATCTGTATAGGAATAGATAGAGGACAGTCTCGGTGTTCCACAGACATAAGAACCAATGGTGATGAGACAGTTTAACACTTTTCATCCAGTCCTTCCAGTTGCAGAGTTTGCTGGTGCTAGGCAACAGTTTTACCCTCTCCACAGTACACCTAAGGCAAACTAATTATTGATGTAAATGTCTGTTGATAGAATAATGTTAGAAATAAAACTACCCTTGCATCCAAATGATTACATTACATTTTGAGGGACTATTTTCTCAGCATCGGTGGAATTTTACTTTGTTCCTCCTAGTAGTACTAACATTTTCTGCACCAGCACCACCATCCCAATGTTCTACACCGGTTCTTTATGGCATCTCCATTGGGTGCTGTCTCTACAGACGCTCTCTCTCTTTCTGCCCTTTTAGCATTCACCTCTATTAGTTCTTCATCTGGGCATTTTTGTATCATGTGTTGTATATGAATAGTTAAAGCTAGCTTGCTGTACAAGAGACTAAGCTTCTGTCTTTTTCTTTATGTTTAGTTTTCACTTGTCAATTTCACCTGCCTGAAGTCAAATAAAAGATGCAAGGCGCGATCATCATCATGGTTCATAAATTCAAGTTTGGCTTGCGGTTAAACTGTGTCAACGTACTTGAAGTGCATAAAACATGGGGAGAACAATACAACATCGCAATCACAATTTTGGTCCAAATAATCGCAATTAGATAATTTCCTCCTATCGTGCAGCTCTTATGTGCATGAAATATACTGTATAGGTGAACATGGATCACATCAGTGATCATGAGTATTTCGGACTGAGGAACTCACCTGCTGATGCAGCAGAAAGCCACCAGACGGAAAAGGTCTGCAAAGCTCAGGCCTGATCCCACCAAAGAGAAAGCTGTTGGAGCAACAAGATGATGAACAAAGGAAACTATCAGGAAAATCATTAAAAACAAAAACAAAGTTTAGTCAAAACAGCTCCATAATTTAATGGACTTTTCTTATATAGCAATTTTCTAGTCTTAATGACTACTCAAAGCGTTTTTACATAGTACAGGAACCATTCACACACATTCTCACACTGTGGCTGAGGCTGCCGTACAAGGTGCCACTTGCTCATCAGGTAAACACTCACACATTTACACACCGAAGACACAGCATCGTGGGAAAATCGGGGTTCAGTGTCTTGCCCAAGAACACTTCGACATGGGACTGCAGGGCCAGGGATCGAACCACCAACCTTCTTATTGGCAGGCGTCCGGTCTACCACTGAGCGACAGCTGCCCCAATTAACTATTTCATTTAGTAGTTAAACTCTAAAGACCATCGAACCATACAAGTTTTTCAAAGTAATCCTGTGATTTTGGACATAAACTGTCACTCTTAGGATATAAAACCCTGCAGATTCCACGTCCATCATGTTTTAACTTATTTTACTGGCAAAGGGTAAAGAGGATTTAGCTGAGAAACAAGCACAACAACCAGAGCAAATTAACAGAATGACAGAAGTGCTAACCACGTTTTCCAAGTGGACTGAAATTGTTGCTTAATGCATTTATAAGAGATTAAGTGTAGTGAAAACATTTTCTGCTATGGGCGTACAGTTCCAAATGTTTACAGTCATGCCTAGTGGCACTGTACTCAGTGTTTTCTGAGTATAGAGATAGATAACAAGCATTTCTATGAGTTGTCAGATAAGGAGTGTGGAATTTTATCAGTCAATAAAATGGAATTTTGCAAGTATGTCTATACATTGCATTTGAATCCAAAGGTTGATTCAAATGGTTGAATAGGGAGAAGGATGCCGAGACAGCGAGAGAAGAAAACAAGTTTACACTGTGAATGACAAGTGGATTAAAGCCAAACAGACTGTATGTCTAGATGGGAGCAGGCCCACAACTTAGAACTCTCCTTATCTGAAATCTCCACTGATTTGACTGATGTGACTAATTATCACACTATTGTTCAAATATTCTTATCTATAATTGAAAGATTTATAATTATTATTTTTATCTTGCAACATCATTGGTTTCCCATTGCAAGCGCACTAAAGAACATTACATTGTATATTTTTGTTCTACAGTTATCACAATGGGAGCTGCGTCTCCCTATACTTGCATGCAAACATGTTCCTCCAAAACAAATCCCTTCCCGAGGCTATTTTGCAGTGGCACCATGTCTCTGTCTTCCTCCGATTGTGATTGGTTTAAAGAAATGCTAATAAACCAGAGTACGATTTTCTCCCATCCCACAATGCTATGTGGACTAGCCAGACCTTCCTCTGCAGTGCTGTGGAGGAAAGTCTGTCAATGCGAGACTATGGCCGCTATAATAATATTGTTATGAACAAATCTCCTGTAGTAATCATTTGTAGTAAACAATATTATGGCATCACTACCAGCAGCACCTTTGTATACTGCTTGCACAGTTTCTTGATCGTCAGGCGGCATTGCTCACCCATCCTCTTGTATTCTCTCTCTCTTCTCAGAAAATAATTGAAAAGACTCTTTAAAAAGTTGTTGGGCCAAATGTAATTTGCGGCACTATTCAAATGATCTATAGTGCATGGTCTAAAGTGCAAGGCGCAAGTGCATTTAAGGCATGTCCAAGTCCACTTTTGCTTTGTTCTCTTCAGGTGATACGAGAAACGTCACAGACTGTACACTTTCTATCAGTCATCAGCAAAAAAAAAGAAAAAGAAAAAAAAAAAGGGGAAAGGGCCATAAAGGCTGTAGTGGGTAGTGATTCACACAGAGCACATACTCTCACTAGATAAGCATTGGGAAATTCCAGTCTGGTGCCAGAGTGTCAGCCCACACAGGTACAGGTAGAATAAACTACACATTCAGAGCAGTGAGCGGTCTGTTCAAAGCTTTAGGAAAATCCCTGTTTTTCAGGTAATTGAAAATAGAGCAGAACAAAGAAGAAAAGAACAGTGGATTTAGTGATTTACTAATTTAGATGAAGGTGATAGACGAGGAAGAAGTCTGTAGAAAAGGGAAGATCCCTGGTCACCAAACATCTCACGGTCAGATATACAGTATATTGAAGCCTCTGACACATTAGATTGAGATAACCCTCTAACTCTGGAACAAAGACTCAAGAGGAATTACTGTACAAGGTTAATAAGGTTAATACAATTAAAACCAAGGGTACCAATACCATTGCTTGAAACTGTACGTTATTTATTGGTAATGATGCTTTTGCAAACTAATTACATTCTGGGTTGGTTTGACTGTAGTAAATGTGCTGTATTTATATATTTATTTCTAGTCTTATAGACTACTCAAAGCGCTTTTACATCATACAGGATACATTCACCATTCACACACATTAATACACTGTGGCCAAGGCTGCCGTACAAGGTGCCACTTGCTCATCAGGTAAACACTCACACATTTACACACCGAAGACACAGCATCGTGGGAAAATCGGGGTTCAGTGTCTTGCCCAAGAACACTTCGACATGGGACTGCAGGGCCAGGGATCAAACCACCAACCTTCTTATTGGCAGGCGTCCGGTCTACCACTGAGCGACAGCTGCCCCAATTAACTATTTCATTTAGTAGTTAAACTCTAAAGACCATCGAACCATACAAGTTTTTCAAAGTAATCCTGTGATTTTGGACATAAACTGTCACTCTTAGGATATAAAACCCTGCAGATTCCACGTCCATCATGTCTTAACTTATTTTACTGGCAAAGGGTAAAGAGGATTTAGCTGAGAAACAAGCACAACAACCAGAGCAAATTAACAGAATGACAGAAGTGCTAACCACGTTTTCCAAGTGGACTGAAATTGTTGCTTAATGCATTTATAAGAGATTAAGTGTACACAGAACAGTTGGGAGGAGGAAAATGTATGCAACTCGTCGGTAATACAATAGTGAAAACATTTTCTGCTATGGGCGTACAGTTCCAAATGTTTACAGTCATGCCTAGTGGCACTGTACTCAGTGTTTTCTGAGTATAGAGATAGATAACAGGCATTTCTATGAGTTGTCAGATAAGGAGTGTGGAATTTTATCAGTCAATAAAATGGAATTTTTTGCAGGTATGTCTATATCATTATCATCATATATACTACATTTGAATCCAAAGGTTGATTCCAATGGTTGAATAGGGAGAAGGATGCAGAGACAGCAAGAGAAGAAAACAAGTTCACACTGGAGTGAATGACAAGTGGATTAAAGCCAAACAGACTGTATGTCTAGATGGGAGCAGGCCCACAACTTAGAACTCTCCTTATCTGAAATCTCCACTGATTTGACTGATGTGACCAATTATCACAGGGACGGGACATGACAGTACCCCTCCCTTAAAGGCCAACTCCAGATGGCCCAGGATCTTCAGGATGTAGCCGATGAAAGTCACAAATGAGATCAGGATCCATTATATTACTGGCCAACACCCAGGATCTTTCTTCAGTTCCATACCCCTCCCAGACCACAAGGTACCGATGGCCCCTACAATGTCTCCTGAACAGCTCAAAGTCTTTTAACAGTAAAAACAGGGGTTGTATCCGTACGTGCACTGGAACGGAGTAAGACTGATGGAGGAGCAGGGCAGAGTACTGTGGGCGTATTCTACTAGCAGGTTTCCTGGAGGACAAACAACAGAGACCCACCTCCAACTCCTGGTTCAGATGTTCAGTCTGGCCATTGGACTGAGATGAGCCGGATACGGATAAAGCACTTTTGCCGAATACAAGTATTATACGAGTAACACGAGTCCACCCACAAATGCTCTGCTCACTCACACGCAGAACACTGAGAAGAGAACAGCTCTCTCTACCTCTCTCAGTCACTCAGGTCTGCGGGTCTTTTCCGTTAAAGTTTAGGGTTTCTTCAGCTTCAGGTTGTTTTTTTACTTCGGTTTGTAGTACTTAGTAACCAGTAGGTTTCTGGTAACATGGGGTTTCAGACGTGGTAGAATGCGACTTGCGCTGAGTCTCTGCAGTCGGAGATTTTTTATTTATTTTTTTAAACCTCTGCCTTCAATCTATTTTATCCGTAGAACACAGTCTGCCCTGCCCCCTCTCTCTTTCTCACACACACACACACACACACACACACACACACACACACACACACACACACACACACACACACACACACACACACACACACACACACACACACACACACAGTGTGGAAATAAAAAAAATAAAAAAAGTGATTTATGATCACACTGATCATAAAAAAATGAACAGTTAAAAAAAGAAAGTTATATTATTGAGTATAAAAACTCTTGTTCATTACATTTTATTTCATAATTGCAACCGCATGTGTTGTATTCATTGTTGCAAAACTTGTGCGGTATATAGTTCTTTTGTTACCATGACAGCACCACTGATCTGAAGCTCAATGCTGATGCTGTCATGGAAATAGTTTTCTAATCAGCAATAAATATAACAATTTCTGATCAACCCATATCAACTGCATGCTTAAAACGGTTAAAGCCCCGCCCATTTCAAGACAACCCGACCCACTTCCGGGTTAAATTCTATCCACTTCCGGGTTAGGCCCCGCCCAGTCCGAGTACAGATACAGATAATTCATGTGGTATACAGATACAGATACAGATAATGCTGTACTCGCTCATCCCTACTAGCAACCATCATGAGCAGCTTAATGTCCACGTTTTGCCCTCAGCTAATGCACCCATTGTTTTGGGTCTACTTTGGTTACTGCTCCACAACCCCACTATTGATTGGTCTGCTGGTAAAGTTACCAGGTGGAGCCCTTTTTGTCATTCCACCTGTCTCAAGTCATCACTCACTACATGCATTAACACACTCAAATTACAACAACCTGAACCTGTCAATTTGTCTTACTGTTCCTTCTGTCTACCATGACCTGGCAGAGGTTTTTAGTAAAGAGAAGGCCTTTGAATATCTGGTCATACCGTTCGGACTGACCAACGCTCCTGCTGTGTTCCAGGCACTGGTAAAAGACGTCCTCCGTGATCTACTCAACCGGTCAGTTTTTGTTTACCTTGTTTACTCATCTTCTCCAAGAACATGGAGGACCATGTTCAACAGGTGTTGATGAGATTATGGGAGAACAATATGTACGTCTAGGCTGTACGTCTATTGTGGAGAGCGAGCAGGTGAAAACGGATCTGAGCAAGGTACAGGCTGTAATTGTGTGGCAAGTTCCCACCACCAGGAAAGGTTCTTAGGTTTTGATAACTTTTACCGTCTTATTTGGAACTACAGTTCTGTTGTAGCACCCATGACAAAACTAACCTCTACCTCTGTTCCCTTTGTGTGGTCTGCAGCAGCTGCCAAGGCTTTCACAGACCTCAAGGACCGGTTCAGCCAGATTCCTCCAATCAGTTCGTGGTGGAGGTGGATGCATCAGATGTTGGGGTTGGAGAAGTTCAGCAGGAGATAACAAGTGTCACCACTGTGCATTCTTCTCCAAGAAACTTTCGCCTGCTGAGAAGAACTATGATGTTGGGAATCGGGAGTTGCTGGCAGTTAAGCTAGCATTGGAGGAATGGAGACACTGGCTGGAGGGGGCTGTTGTTCCATTTCTGGTTTGGACCGACTGTGAACTCCCGCCAGGCGCGGCAGGCCTTGTTTTTTTGGGCGGTTTAACTTCTCCCTTACCTACTGTCCTGGCAGTAAGAATGTTAAGCCTGATGCCCTCTCAAGACAATTCAGTTTGGTTGTGGAGGAACCCGTCACTCCCAACGGCATCATTCCATCTACCTGCTTGTTGGCGTCCCTGACCTGGGGAGGTGGAGTCTAGGGTAAGACAAGCACTTCGTACTAACCCTGAACCCGGTAGTGGCCCACCGGGGTGCGTGTTTGTTCCTGATTCTGTCCGCTCCCAGGTCCTCCAGTGGGAACACGCCTCCAAGTTTTCCTGCCATCCAAGTGTGGCACGAAAATTAAAAAAATATTGTATATAGTTTCACGTATTAAATCACTTTATTGAACATCCTGTGTTGTCATCTTCTTTTGGGTCCAACCTCAAGTGCCGTTCCGTAACAGGGAGGGGGTACCTGTTTTTCACAGTGATGTCATTGAGTCCATGATAATCGATTCATGGCCATAATGATCCATCCTTCTTCCCCACAAAGAAGAAACCAGCGCCAGCCAGAGAGGAAGAGAGCCGGATGATCCCAGCATCCAGAACTGAATTGATGTATTTCTTCATGGATCGGGTCTCAGGTGAAGAGGCAGCAAGTCAACGGGACAGTCATATGTTCTGTGAGCAGGTAGAGCAGTAGCCATAGCCTTGTTGAAAACCTCCTTAAGGTCCATTTAACAGGAGGGAACAGAATACAGGTCTGGAAAATCCCCCTTCTCCGGGTCCACCAAAGGAGAGACAGGAACCACAGTCACACTCGCCAGGGTCGATACCGGGAAAAACACCTTCAGAAACCCCTGGACGGGAAACACTCATGGAACAAGTCTCTCCCCACCCTTTAACAACCCCAAAAGTCCAGTCAAACCAGAGAATAATAGGGTGTTGAGAGGAATCCACGTCCATGTAAAATGCAATGGTATTATTAGCAAGCTAATAAACTAAAGGAAACGGTGTCCAAAAAACGTCAGGAAAGGGAATCTCAGTAAAACAGGCATTGGTCAAAATCCAGAGAAAACAACAGTGTGTATATATTGTTTGTTTGTTTTGAATGTGTAAGCACATTGTGAGCAACTATGCTCCAAAGGAAAATTCCTCGTATGTGTCTTCATACCTGGCCAATAAAGCTGATTCTGATTCTGATCACTAAGGCGGGAAAATGCTCATGCTTATTAAATGTTACAAACAAAAACACACACACATGCACGCACACAAACAGTAGGGGTTCCCACAATCTTACTGTACTGGCTCTCCTTGACAGGGAAGTCTTTGACAGGAACTGCAGATTCTTTGTCCATGCGTAGAGATATTACTTTCCTCTGCAGGGTAGTTGACTTCCTC
>JABXJD010000149.1:715000-1170000 GCA_013375575.1 Percina caprodes
TAAAGCACAAATATACAGGCTCCCTTTCAACACCAACAATTTTTACAATAACCCTCCTCCCATGGAAGTTAACTGCTGCCTCATTTGATTCCTGCACATATTGCAGACAGTTTAAATGTGACCAGCAAATTAGCCGTGCTCTGCTGACAGCGGCAGACAATTAAACGCACAACAAAGTTTTTCCGGAGCAAACAATAGAAGCTGGGGAAAATATTACCTTGGGCATTTTAGTTTTATTTTTTATTATTATGAACACCATAAAACCGGCATTAATCTCTGGTTTCACAACAACAAAGTCATTATTTCTTGAAAAGGAAATGGATATGAGGACACGAGGAGCACCTGATTTGAGTGGAAGCTGTTTTCAAATGAGCGGCAATTTAAGGCCATTTGTTAAGTGTTGATGGAACAGAAACCAGTAAAAAAAACAAAAGAAATGCTGACGCCCAAGTTTTTCCTAATGATATTATCTCCTTTCATATTTTGCAGGAGGTTCTTCAATGTGGCCGTTCGTTTGAAGTCGAGAAAATACTCTCTGATGAAAGGTATCAAACACTTAAGGTCAGTAGACGGGAAAAAAAACAACTCCATCGTTTGGTTGATTTCTCCTGTTTTTGGTGCTTTGAAAGTGCTTCGAAAATGATTTGCATTTGCTCGCATGTCTGGAGGACGTAGGGCTCTTGAAAACTTTGAATGCTAACCCTCCCCCGAGAAGAGCTTGTCATTTCAGAGCACGTCTTCTTGATTACGTCCTTACCTCGTTTCCTGCCAGCTGTTCACGAGTGTGTTTGGGGTTGGACCTAAGACGGCTGAGAAGTGGTATCGCAGAGGGCTGCGCTCATTCACTGACATTCTGGCAGACCGCAGCATTCATCTCAACCGGATGCAACAAAGTGGTACATCTACACATCTTTCACTCTGCCACTTCACAAATTATAGTCTGAAAATTACAACTTGAGTTTGCTTCCAAAAGACTCAAAGAACCTAATCATCAAATATCTTCTAGGAAGAGTGGGGGGCTGCATATCAATAGGACTTTTTTGACCTTATTTTTAGGTCCCATAGGAGGCTCCTGATGGGAGCCGCTAGCTGTAATGTGTTTGCTCTACAGTGAGATGAGATGTGACCAATAGGGAGTTTATGGTGACAACACAATGGAAAAGGCAGCAGGGGTGTTTTTAATAAAAATCAATGGACAGTGACTGTGAAGTGGAACGCTTGCTGTGGAATTCCCATGAGCTCTCATCAATCAGCTGGGCAGAGGGGGCCATCTAAGCAAAGACTATAAGAGGTCGCTGACTTACAGTTAGGGGAGTTAGGATTTGTTTCCAACGTTAGAAGTATTTGTCAAGGAAGATGATGGTTCCTATTTCTGTGTGGAATCATCAATTATTGCTTTTATGATATTGTTTTTCAGATTATTCACAGGATATAGGTGTTTGGACGGTTTCCATTGAGTTTCAATATTAGAAGCTAAGAATCTTTTGCAGTTTGTGGTCTTTTGCAGTTTTGGGAATATAAAATTGTCAAAATGAGGGCTTTTGCATATCAGAAGAATTAAGAGATGTCATCAAAAGAAAGGTCATCATGTGGAGTCACTTGTGAGATTTATTGATATAATTTCTAGAGTTGTAAGAGTAAAAAAAAACAGCTATATATAGATACAAAATATATTTTTATTCACGCATGGCTCTGTAGATGGCTTCGTCAGTCTATCTCTCTTTCTTTTCAACACTTTGGTCCAGACTGAAATATCTCAACACCTATTGGATGGTTTGCCATTTCATTTTGTGCAGACATTCATGGTCCCCAGAGGATGTAAATGGGCTGTATTTATATAGCACTTTTCTAGTCTTAACAACTACTTAAAGCGCATTTACGTAGTACAGAAACCATTCACCATTCACACACATTCATACACTGTGGCCGAGGCTGCCGTACAAGGTGCCACCTGCTCATCAGATACACACTCACACACATTCACACTCCAATGACACAGCATTGGGGGCAACTCGGGGTTCAGTGTCTTGCCCAAGGACACTTCAACATGGGACTACAGAGCAAACGATTGAACTACCAACCTTCCAATTGGCAGGCAACCGCTCTACCGCTGAGCCACAGCCGCCCTATGAAGCCTACTAACTGTGACGATCTGCTGGCCTCACCTATCATGCTCATAGCAGCCCTTTGACCCCAGCGCTGTAAGATAATTAAGTAAAAAGAGCGACAATGGTTGCTAGTAGCTAAAAACTGAAACTCTGCGTAAGGAGAGACCGGGGTTTGTGGCCCATGTGTCAGTAAATGTACACTACCGGTCAAAAGTTTGGGGTCACTTACAAATTTCCATACCACTCCATTATAGACAGAATACCAGCTGATCTGGGCAGGTGGATGATCTTTAATGTAATATCTACATTGTCCATGATCAGCAACTATTCATCCAATGGTCACATTCTGTTACAAATCTGATATCATTTTAAAAAACTAACTAGAAAAACATTGGAGAACCCTTATGAAAACACCTCAAACTTCTGCCCTGGTTAAAAAAAACAATGCAACTGATTTCAGCTGGTATTGTGTCTATAATGGAGTGTAATGGAAAATTCTAAGTGACCCTAAACTTTTGACCAGTAGTGTACATCTTCAGTAAACAA
Organism: Percina caprodes; assembly: GCA_013375575.1. Classification (NCBI taxonomy): domain Eukaryota; kingdom Metazoa; phylum Chordata; class Actinopteri; order Perciformes; family Percidae; genus Percina; species Percina caprodes. Next base: position 717,655 of record JABXJD010000149.1, read on the forward strand.
AAGATTTTTTTTTATTTAATATGGTGTAAAATGATGTATATATATGATAAAGATGATATTTCAACATTGAGACCATAGTTGTAGGACATGAACAACAGTTGTGTTTGGACCCATTAAATGCGTCATGAACTTTATTAAATCACATTATTTAGTTCTTTTTCATGTCAAGGTGTGCAATAACACTGTTAATATTTATCAAGCTTCGTAGATGTATGATGTATTTTAACATAAATCCCAAATTTCACTGCTGGCACTCAAAACTAATCATATGCAGTTTAAGATGATGATTTTAATGATGATGATTTAATATGTAATCTGTGTTAAATGACTACTTTGAATTTTGACTGGATGACAGTACCAGTTCAGCTCAGTTCCTGTTTTTAATGAATGGGGGGGGGGGGGCACACTGTTCTACATTTGCTTTTATGTAAAGTCTGATTGATTGATAGTTCACATGTTTACAAAGACTGTCTGCACCGAACTGCATCCATCCAAAAGACATTTCACGTTGAGTCTGAACCACAAATGTTAGAGAAAAAGTCACGGGTCAGTAGGCTCAATTCTCTGGAATCCATAAATGTCTGTACAAACTTTTATGGCAATCCATCAAATGGTTGTTTCAGATATTTCAGTCTGTACCAAAGTGGTGGATTGACCATCTGACATTGCCATCCTTTGAACAATGCAACTAAAAACAAAAAAATACTGATCAGTTGAAAGAAACTGAATGGTAATGAATTGAAATGCAGCACAAGAAGTTAGTTGACAGAGTAGCTGTGGTAATTATTCACAGAGGTGATGCAGTGAACAGGAATACAAGCAATATAGGAGCAGCCAGACATGTAGATAACATTCGCCTCAATTGTTGCCAGTGATAGAAATCCCACAGAGCATTTAATGTTCGTGGTTAAATGTCTCAAAGGGAAGTAGCGATGTGCAGCTTTTCATTTGTCTGCTACTGCTCATGGTGCTGGATGCATATACTGTAGCACTGCATGATGGTAAGCCAAAACATTATATTACACGGCTTGCAGGTTCCCATTCAGTTCAAAACTCCATCCGATGATGTATTATGCTGACAGACATCTTCATCAAACTAGTCATAATCCATCATACGGAACACTGCAGTCTCCGCTTCGTGCAGAGAAATAATGGCAGTTTTTGACATGGAAAATGTGTTTGAACCTTGATCTCTCCACTGTATTCTGCAAATCTTAAAAGAGCAGATACATGAATTATCCCATTTATTTAATGGCAGTACAGACAGATCCAGTCCTTAAAGATATTGTAATGAATTGGCGGTGTAGCTCCATCTGTTCTAGGGGAAGGACATTATTTTTTTATGTTGCAACAGAAAAGACAAAATACAAAGTGAGATGCATGAAATCAACAAGATACCCATCAATCCACCAATAATGCTGTAATGTAGCTCAGAACCTACACTGACTGTATTCCTTGTGTCTGCAGCTGGAGCCAGGGGCAGAGCCAGATGTTGTACACCTTTGGGGTGCCATACATTTATGGCAGCGATATGCACTATTTTTCAAACATTTTGATAAAAGAATGCCTAAATATCTACATAATTTGCGAAAACACAACAGTTGCCAAGGAAAAGACTGTAGAGCTTTAATCCAATTTTAAAAGTAATCGTTCTGTCTTCATCATTCTAAAACCAGAACACAACACATGATGAAAGACTCTTTTCCCTTCTGCCACCTATAAACAGGCAAAAATTGTCTTATGTTACGGTTTTTAAGTCACATAACATAGAAGGATTAGGGATTTGGTGTAAGCAGAATTACTAATCCTGAAACCTATTTCAGTTCACAGAATGAGTGGCAGTATTTCCTCCGAGAGACTGAGGAAATGACAAAAAGTAGAAAGTATTTTTAAAAACCTAAAAGATTCAGAGAGCAGAACATATCACATTTTAACCTTACTTTTAATTCACCCTGACGCCACTTCTCCAGAGCAAATGGCTATGATTGATGGTTGGCTGCCAGAGTAATAACCACGTGCTCGTTTTCTCTCCAGGTTTTCTGCATTATGGAGACATCACCAGGGCTGTCAGTAAAGCAGAGGCCCAATCCCTGAGGAACATTATTGACGAAGCTGTCCGCGCGATCTCACCAGCCGCCATAGTGGCACTGACAGGTGGCTTCCGCAGGTACATGACGCGTCCCTGCCTCTCAATGTCGATACGCTAGTTGAAAAAGAACAGTATTTATGGTTATGCAAAGGGGAAATGCAAATATATTACAAATGTCATGAGAGGTCTGCTTGAATCCTCATTTTTATAGTCTATATCAACTTCGTTCCACTTCCGCCTGATTGCCCACACTTTCCTTTTTCTTTGTGTTGGCATTCTAAACTCTGGTGGATTTGGCCTGCCAATCAGAAGGTTTGTGGTTTGATCCTTGCAGTCCCGTGTCGAAGTGTCCAAAACAAGACGAGTTTTCCCCGATGCTGCACCATCTGAGTGTAAATGTGTGTGTGTTGGTGAGCAGGAATGGCAGCCTTGGCACACAGTGTATGAGTGTGAATGGTGAATGGTGAATGGTTCCTATACTATGTAAAAGCGCTTGGAGTAGTTGTTAAGACCAGAAAGCGCTATATAAGAACAGTCCATTTACATCACAGCTAGCTAGACTATCTGTCTGATCTGAGTTTTCTGTTGCATGACTAAAACAACTTTAGAACATACACACATAGGTGTACTTTACAGGGATGGGGGGGGTTACAACACCAATAATCAAAACTGGCCAATGCAACCAATGCTCAAAAGTGGAGACTTCAACACCTCCCATGTTGAACCCAAAGTAACACCCTTGCGTACACATGTTCACCAAAAGACTTTCCTTCCCAAGGCTATTTTGCATCATCGTCATTGTGTTCGTGGCTTAGCATCGCCCAAGACGATTGTTATTAGTTTGCCCAATGTGCAGAAAAAACCCCAAATCGGAGCACGTTTTTTCTCCCATCCTGGAATGACAAGTCAGACCCTCCTCCCCAGCACTGTGGATGAAGCTCTGGCAATGCGAGACTATCATCTTAATGAGCCGAAGAGTGTGTGTAGTTCAAAGCATCGGTGCTGCTGGTGCTTGAATGCATCCTCCAGTTGAAATGAATTAGTAAATCAAATGTGATGCACGTGCTCTTTATTCTTGATCATAAAAAACAGAAATTGTGTCACAAGTCATTCCCAACATAGTATTGCATTTGCATTGAGATATTGAAATGCATTACATTGTCAATCTCAGAGTGCATGGTGAGTGCTCTTGTACAGCCACCTACTGAGTGCAACCATTTGCTCACAGCCGGCGCCTCTCTCCGTCTCCACCTTTCTGTGCTGCTCTTTTTTAATGTGTGGCGCTTTGTGCCTGAGCAGGCGTGCAGCACTCTTCTCTGTGGTGTTGTAAAAATCCAGCCATAACCGGTGGCGTGTGCGGTAAATAATTCAAAAGCAGTCTGGCAGTAAGGACAGGCGCTTGCATCTCAACAGGGGTGACAGAGCTGCCGCAGCTTAGCTGACGGTCTATAATAGTTCCCGAGCTACAAACAAAACATGTTGCCCCAGAGAGATGTTTTTTTCTCTCTGGACAAATCTTATTAAGTTTCTCTTTTCTCTATTTGCTGTTTTTTAACATTCCAGTTTGTCAGACTTTGCTACAAAATATTCATGAAGTGACTTTTAAAGTGAGACAAAGTAACTTCTGTTAAATAACCAACCACATCTGCACACAGATATACATTTTGTGCCACCAGACGTCAAACTACGACTTTATAATGACGTATTATACTCAAATTTGGTGTTTCTGCTAGAAACATGTTTGCATGCATTAATGCACTGCACATGGATGCTGCACCTGTATTCAAACTCTATCTGTTGGAGCGTGTGTTTCCCAAAAAAAACACAACTGTACATTTAAACAGCAGGAATGTGAACCCAAATTGGGATGACATTAACGAGATTACAGGTTTCCCTGACATTAGTATGTAAACACTGCAGATGACCATCAAGAAAGAGAAGAAGAAAAAAATCCAGCAGTGGTTGACGTCAGCTTGAGTCGAGAGTAGTCTAGCTTTGCCAGACCTTCCTCTACAGCATTGCGGAGGAGGGTCTGGCTAGTCCACAAAGTCCACATAGTATGTCCTTCTTGCAAATATTGAATCCATTCGCCTCTTAGGATCATTATTTAGTCACCTCCAATTCCTACAATGCCAATACTTGCTGCCGCAGTATGCAGAAACAGGGAAGGGAAATAATATTAACATTTTTACTATTTCAATCATTATGTTCACTTCATGCAGAACTCTGAACCTAATCGTGGTGCATATTTAATTATTAGTTTCGTCCACAACTTTCTTAAGTAAAGATGGTATTAAACTGCACCAGACCAAAAAACAAACAAAATGTCTTATCTTCAAAAGGATAAATGATTGCTGGAATGATATCTGATTATGTAAATAACTGCTCCTCAAGGGGATAATGTAGTAAAAGAGATGAGGAAGGTGATTAGAGCCTCATGGATAGTTAACATCAAGAATGAAGGGGAGGAACAGCGCAAGATTAATGGACCAGGAGTCTGCTGCAAAGCGGTAAGGGGCCTTTGAGGGAGCTTTTATAGCCTAAGACTCAGGGAGATGACTTCATCTCATATACTGTATGGCTTGGGGACTATTACATGAGACCTAATTGGAATCATGTGGAGCTATAATTGAAGAACGATGACTTGCACATCATCACTCAGTAAGTAAGTCACTTACCTTTTTTCTTGCCGAAAAGCAGATTCTCCAGACATGGTTTAAACACAGCGTGAGGCATTATTAGAAGGCATAGTTCACATGCTCTCTAAGATGCCAGCAGCGCCACTAATAACCCACTAATTCTCTTCGGGCGACATATTTGAAAATGTTCCCTTCCAAAGTCCTGTCAAAGCTCGATTTTAATTACCTATAATTTCCAGCGTGATGTAGAGTCTCTTATTAGCTTCATCTTTCCAGCTGGTAGCCCCTGTCAAAAATGGCGATGCACATTATACTATATAGCCCACCTCTTTAAATAGATGCACTCGGCTTTGGCGAATCTTTCATCTCTGGATAACATACCCCCCCAAAGGAAAAAATAAAAATGATACTCTGCTCCCAAAAAGTTTCACAAAATAAGCGCTGTGCTCCAGTAAACTCAAGCTGTCATGCACTTCAGAGGGAAACAGCAAGGATTTGTTGATGCCACTGACATTAGCCTTATTGAAAGGACAGCAGTGGAAGTCGGGTGTCAAGTCTTAAAGCGGTTTTGTTGGGAGGGAGGATTAAAAATAGATTAGGTTTGAAAATACAGCTTCTACCACCAGTGCGTGTGAAAGGCACACACGGTGTCAGCGGTGTGTGTATTTATTTCAGTGTGAAGCCGGCAAGTCCCCACTGTGGATCTTATTCAACATGAGATTGTCTGGAATACGACTCTAAGTGACACTGATGAGGGGCCCAATGGTGTCTGCTCTCAAATCCTCAAACAAGGGCTGAGTCCCGCTGCATTATTTCCCTTGAACAACAACCAAGATAAGTAATCCTTATCAGTTTAGTTCAGTGTGTCATGATTTTTTAAACTCTAGTATCAGCTTGCAGGGGAAAAGAGCAAAACAGGCTGTCTGATCATGACGTATAGCCTATGTATCCGCTTTGCACTTGGTGCTTTTTCTTGTTTTTATGTAATAGCTTCCTGGCTATCGCCTTGTTTTTTTCTATGTTGGCAAGAAACTTAAGAAAACAAGTGAGACACAAGGTGAAAATGATGCATTAATGCGCACATACCAGTTTCTTTTTCCCCTGATCAGCCACTTTTGGGCTGTCCCTGACCTCTCCTTTCTGCAGAAATGAAACTTCCAGCAGCAGCGACACTTCCCCACATCTGTATTATTCATACGTGTCGCCATGTTGTTCACACACAATTGTAAATAACTATGTATATTTGATGGGCTTTGTGCAGAAAGCATTAATAATTTAGCATGTTCCCTCACGCAATAAAATAGCCGACTGGCTAAATTCAACTGCTTTGCCCTTTTGTGGCGTTTAATTTAAAGACTGGCGGGTGTTACTGTGCACAGTGTGTTAACAGCTCATCAAAGCTAATATTTTTCAGCCGAGCCTTGCCAGCGTTATCTCCCGCTGAGCAGGAGAGGATGCCTAATGCTTAATAAAAGCAGTGTTCTGAAGGTGTAGAGGCAGAGATGGAGAAAAACACCCTCTTTGCTGCAAAGAATTGTGCCTGATGTGCAGTCGTCTACTTTTCCGCTGACTGCGCTCGAACCAAAGGAGGTATCTGTACACATACTAATGTTCCAGTGCAATCAGGAAGGAGCTGAAGTGTATTGCCGTGGCGTCTTCTCCCTCAAATAAACCCCAATTCAGACGCCTGGATAGCTCACCTGGTAGAGCAGGCGCTCATATATAGAGGTTTATAGAGGTTGGACTCCACCCTGTGACCCTTTGCTGCATGTCATACCCCCTCTCTCTCCCCGTTCATGTCTTTAGCTGGCCTATATTAATAAAGCCTAAAATGAATCTTAAAAAACCCAATTCCCTTGTTTCCCATGCTGCGCTGGAATCAGGTTGTTTTTTAAAGCTCTGATTGGAAGTAATCTCAATTTATGCTGATGATCTCTCCGTCTCTCTCCCGCTTTGGCTTTTTGCTATTCATGCTACTCATTTATGCAGTGCACTCGAGTGAGTTTTGCCAGCGCAGCAGAGGGCTAGCAGTGAGGTTCACTTAACAACTTGAGTGCACTGTACAAACTGGGAGTGTTGTGGAATCTCGGCTTTGCCAATTAAGAATGTTGGCAGAAAGTTGCTCACTCAGCAGACGGAAATCTGTGATGCATTCTCAAATAGCTGTGTCCTACCAGTCGACTCATTAAACAAGCGTTGACTTTTGACATGAAGGACTACATAAATACCACCGAGTGTGAAACACAAGCGTAAAAGTGAGCACTCCCACATCTTCAATTATTTTAGAAAGAAAATAAATGCCATACAGTGAGAGTGCAAATGAAATGCCTGTGACTAAAGTGGCATCTGCCAAGTGAACCTGTAAGCCAGGCCCTCATTCTGTTAATGCCACATGGGTGCATGCTGTCTGCCACTAACACTAACCATTACTGTCATCATGCCTTGTGGAGCTCTAATTGCTGTTTTCTAATACATCCTTGCTCCCTGAATTAGCCACAGTGACATTTGAAGCTTTGCCACAAGCCATTCACAGCCTCCTTTAATGTGCCTCCCTCTCTCTGCTGTCACTCATTCGTTCGCAAGAAAAGATCAAACACGTAGCCTCGCCGAGTCTAAACCTTCTTCTTTGCAGCCATATCGCCACCAACATTTGTTGTCATCTAGCCTTGTCTTATGTCTGTATGATTTTGCCAATTGTGACTGTGTGTGTGTGTCAGTGGGTGTTGGGTAATGATCAGGTTTAAACGATGCCATGCCTTTTAGCAGGTAGCCTGATCACTAGCTGGCAGGGGGAAGCTTCTCACTGTCATGAAAATGCAATATAAGGGTTGGACAGTTATTATAACTACAGGAAATCACTTTTTTATCATTCCATCTGACTGCTTATTGAGTCATTCTAGATGAAAGACAGGGAAACTCAGGCTGCGTTCAGACACAAAAAATAGCAATCCAGCGATTTCCCGCAGGGCTGTGTGTCGGTGGGAGTGTCACTAAAATAGTCCCTTATGTGACCTCCTGTTGTTTTCTTTAACCCCACAATGTAGCACAAGTAAACTTTTTTTCCGTCTCCGTCCTGGAGAAACCCCTCTCGCAGCCTATACACACTATGCCTATTCAAAATGAATGGAAAGTTGGGTTGGGTACCCAACCCTGTACTTTTACTGGTACTGCTACTGACACTACGGTACTCCCAAGTATTGGTACACGTAAAATCAAACGGTGCCAAATTTCGGTACCTGAGAGTAAGTACAAGCTTATCTGTCCTTTCTGCAGAGAGCAACACACACACACACACACACACACACACACACACACACACACACACACACACACACACACACGTGCAGAGGTACAGAAATGCCGATAAAGTGTTTTCAGGTGTGGTTACAGTTTTTCAAAACCTCACGCAGACACCTTTCACTGTGATATGACAGTAATCAGTTGCGCCGCTGTTGTCGGATGCAGTAAACTAGCCGCAGCCGACCTGTCGAGCGCCAGTGTGACGTCATGGGAGCGCCATAACTGTTTACGCTCCCGCGTCATGGACAATAGTTACAGTCTTCTCCTGAACAGAGGTGGCGCTAATGAGCAAAGGCTCCTGACTTTGCTATTTCTACAGACTAGAAGAAGAAGAAAAAGGTAAACAATGGCAGAACTGGCAGCAGCATTGCTGTCAATGCTTCGATTTGACGCGCACAAGCTCGGATGTGTTGAGTGTAAATCGGCCTTTACACTTCCTCTGAGACGAGCAGGCACAATAGCGGTTTCTATGCCCTGCTGACTGACTGACAGGCTGAGGTTGTAAGGCAAGGCAACTTTATTTCCACAGCACCTTTCATAAGTGAAGTGCTTTACATGAAACATTAAAGAGCAATTAAAAAATGTGCATGATAAAAAAAACAGATTAATAAAGAATAATATACAAATACAAGAATAAAAGTTACAGTAAGTAAGACATTAATAATTATTCAATTTAATAGGTTGTTGTGACGGGTTTGTCTGTATGGTGTAAAATATTCTAAATGACATAGTGTTCTAAGTAAATAGGTTTGGAATCATTTTTACATTTGAAATAATTTTGTTGTAATTACAAAGGGAAACCAAATTTCAGGTACCGGTATCAGGACTAGTATTCAGATGCGAAAGGTACCCAACCCTAATGTAAAGACCTGTGTTTTTTGCTGCACCGTCAGACGGCCGACCAGTGGTGGAATGTAACTAAGTACATTTACTCAAGTACTTTACTTAAGTACACCATACTTAGGTATTTGTACTTTACTTGAGTCTTTTCTTTTAGTGCCACTTTCTACTTCTACTCTGCTACCTTTTTAAAAGAAAGACTCCACTACATTCATCTGACAGCTGTAGTTACTTTAAAAATTAAGCTATTTCCACACAAAACACATCTAGCCTTTTAAAAAACCAATGTATTATTATAAATTAAACGGCCTAAAAGTACAGCTGAAATGATGAGACCGTTAAACACAGAACTATTTGGATCATTTCCAGTCTCTATAATCTGAGAATCTTCTGCATTGAGTACTTTTCCTTTTGATACTTTAAGTACATTTTCCTGATGATACTTACATACTTTTACTCAAGACACAGACAAACACGTTCTCATATTTATAGTTTGGAATAGCTGCTGCCATTTCCATTTTCACAATTTGGTTATTAACTGAGTGAGTACATTACCATACATACTAGTATTCCACTACTATTCTGCATATGACAATATTCCGAATTTGATATAGGTCATGAACACAGATCATTCCCAATAAGGCCTTCCTAATATTGCATTTTCTGACTTAGACATGTGGGCTTCCTCCCAAGCAGTTGGAATCCATACCACCACACAGTATTGGCCATAGCCAATTAGCCCTTCTCATGACATTTAAAGCACAAATATAGAAATTAACTGTACAAGTGCATCCCGGGAAACGTTGAAATTCCTATCCTGTGTCATACATAGGACATCGGGGAGATCTTGCATTGCCAGATCAGGACTAGGGTCCACCCCCTGATAATTTTGACCATTAAATACTTCATTTCCTGCATTCTGGTGAATTTGTATGCCTCTATTTATACCTTTTTCTGAATCAATTTATGTAAAGGGAAACATATATGTATTCTGTATTGCTTTTATCTATTTATTCTCCTGTAGATCAATTTTTCGAATTATATCTGAAACATGTAGCCTAGAATAATTTACTCTTCCCTCTTTTGTGTCTTCTGTTGGGGAAGTAACCTCCTTAAATGTGCATATGACAATTATTCACCTGAATGATACATGAATTAATTTATTACTAAACCCCTGGACTGTAGTATTTTAGATGTGTTTGAACAAGATTTCTGCTCATGTTCCAAACTTTGTGCACATTCAAAGTATATCTCAGCTGTGTTCTCTGAGATTTGGAGGGGTCGTGATATTTTGAGAAAAATAAAGTGATAATAGGCTATTACAAGAAAAAAGTCACAATATTTCATAAAATAATCTACCTGCACCATAGTCTGCTGTACATTACGTTATTGCTCTGCTGATACGGTAGATCTCAGACCTTCTGACAGACTCAGAGCCCCGTTTGAGACTCTGATCTCTGATTGAGACAGCTAGGGAAGTGGCTGTACGCTGCTCTCTGACGGAGGTGGAAAACCAAAATTACGGCAGAAATACACAGAGCACAAACGCGTCACATCTGCCGCAGCATGCCCACAGCAGGGCACGTCATAAACCTGACCATGGCCGGCGCGCTGCAGCACCTCCGTGGTCTGTGGCCTGGCCCAACACATTTGACGCCCTGGAGTATTGACTGTCAGAGTGAGAGTGGCTCCCCGTGGTGGGACCAAGGGGGTAAGCCTCTCCTCTCTAAGCGAAGCGCCCTATGGCGCCATTTTGATGCTACCAAGCCATCACCCGCCGTTAGCATTCCATTGACCGCCATTCATTTTGGCGCCACTTTGACAGCGAATAACTTTACATCTGAAGCGTTTAAAGACTCTATTTGTCTGTTGTTTATTTCTAAAGAAACACAACAATGTATAAAAGGCTCCATTACCTTGTAGGTTAAGGTTGTTTAGGTTTAATTACTAATGTTAAATAGCATTTTAGTTAGCAGTAATTAGCCTGTGCCTATGTTATCCCCTAACATATACCTACACTCTCCATCTCTGCTGATTGGGGAATGATTTAGATTTTTCTTGGCACAGCTACCAGAAGACTTACAACTTTCAGACAGGTTGCTCATGTCACAACTACGTCTTCAAACTCAGTTGGAGGCTGCCCAGTGACGCTCAGCCATCACCGGAAAAGTGCTTCTAATATCTTTCACTGGTCTCTGTCCAGAACAACGGGATCTGTTGGTCTGTTTCTTTAACTGTCTATGAGTGATATAACTTGCTGATGCAATTTTTCGGATCTGTCATTCACTCACACTCAACTCTCCTTCACTGCCATTGCTGCAGCTACCCGATCGTGTAGGTATGCTGCATAACAGCAGAAGGATACGTCTAATGCAGAAGACAGCTCAGGTTGTGGTTCAGGCTCTAGTCATCTCACGTCTAGACTACTAAAACTCCCTCCTGATCCGCCTGCCTGCATGTGCCATCTGGCCTTTGCAGCTCATTCACAACGCAGCAGCTCGACTGGTCTTCAACCTCCTCAAGTTCTCTCACACTACACTACTGCCTGCATCTGCTTCAAGACACTAGTACTTGCATACAGGGCCACGAATGGACCAGCCCCAGAATACATCCAGGACATGGTCAAACTCAATATCCCAACCCGCTCACTCCGCTCTGCATCAGCCAACCTGCTTGCTGCCCCCTCACAGCGAAGGAGAACAAATCACTCAACAAAATCCCAACTGTTTGCTGTCCTGGTTCCTAAATGGTGGAGTGAGCTCCCTATTGACAACAGTATGAAAAAAAAAAATGTATAAGTATATATATTTATATAACCTCTCTATACATCCATGGCAGCAACCCGTTGATCGTTGGTCTGATTGGTTGAAGGACTTTCCAATTGTGTACATAGTCATTTGAACTATACCCGTTGGTCACGCCTCTTGTGCAGAGAAAATACATAGCAGAGTCCCCAGACCAACGCTCAATCTTAAATCTATTGAGTTTAGCTTGGTCTGTGATAGCCACTGAAAAAAACCTTGCTTTTGGCTCAAAACTCAACTTCAAAACCCAAACCTAGCAGTGTACATGTAGCCTCAGTATAAAGCCAGATTCCTGAATTTGATGTCTCCATTTATTTAGATGCAGCTTAAGATGATTTATGTTTAATTTATATCAGTAGTCCTTTAATTTGCCTAAAAACTATGTGAATTCTGCCTTTTTTTCTCTGAATTCTGACTTTAAACTCAGAGTAAAGAGTCAGAATTCTGACTTCACTCTCCTGAATAACAGGAGTGAAAAGTATGTGTATGTGTTGACTCCAGACAGAAGCTTTTATGCCTTTTGTGTACAAATCTTAAGCACATGCAGGGTTTCTCTGCTGAGCTTTTAACTGTAGCTGCTCCTGACTGATAATCACTTCATAATCACTTCCACTACAGTGCAGTTTTGCTGACGGAGAAAATACATTGTGTATGCGCAGTCGGGCTCCATATGGGTATGCTTTATGACACTGATCCAAGCAGAAAACGATGATTAACATAAAAGTTTGACAGCTGAGGCGACAAAATGGAGCTTCTACACTTCACAACTTAGGACAAATAACTTGTTAGAGTAATGAAAAAAAGTCAACGCCATTAGTGTTGCTTGTGCTTTTAATAGCTCCGTCTGCCACCTTTCCTATTCATCAGTTAAGGGCTGTGACTCAAAGATAATTATTTTCATTATTTCGTGGACACAGTGAGTGAGTAACAGCGCTATGTCTCTATCTCCAGGGGCAAGGAGTTTGGTCATGACGTAGACTTTATCGTGACCACACCGGAGCTGGGGAGAGAGAACAGTCTGCTACCCAACATTATCAACAGACTGAAAAAGCAAGTACGTACTATATGTTCTTTCCCCTTTTTATTGCAATGAAGGTAGAGTAATAAGCATGTTTAGCCTTGTTGATCATCATTTGTGAATAAAATAAGATATACTTATTAGATAGTATCAGATTATTGGAAAACAACAGCTGTATAGATTTATTCATAAAGGGAAATTTCGAAGAATAGAATACACAATACTGCAGAAATCCTTAGAAAAGCTGTGTGTTTAGTGCTTGCATTACAACAGGGGTGGTCAACCAGTTCAGCAAAAAGAACCAACCCCTCCCCCCCACACCATAGCAAAGAGCCACATACATGTCCACCCTACAACAGCAACAGTTACTTAAGATCTAATGGCATAATGTCATAATACATAGCAGTTTTGACAGCAGGTTTTTTCTTACCTAGATTGACTCAGTGGGAAAGCTGACAGTCTTTGTTATCCACAATCCTTTTACTGTCTGGCTTGTACTAGTTTGTGGCCACTCAAAGTGACTCCTTTACACAGCTTAATTCAGTGTAAAAAACACTGATTCACAGACACAAGTCAACATTGACGTTAGCTTGTGTGCAAACTGTTTAAAATTGGGATATCTGTCTGTGAGCACTGTTTTCTTATTTTTTTTAGGTGGTAAGCGGCCCCATTTTTACCCCAGGTTACAAAATCTGTCCTCAAAACTCTGCTGCATTCTTTTTTTTATTCTAAAATGATTGGGACATTTATTGACAGTATTGGCAGATGCATTTACATTTGTTTTGACTTATCAAAAATAGGTTTCAAGAAATACAAAAACAAAAAAATCAATGCTAACACAGCCCCCAGCCACACAGTAGCATGCAACTCAGGAGCCACAGGTTCACCACCCCTGCATTACAGGAAGTAGGGGTTACGAACTCTGTCTGAACTCTGCTTTGCATTTAAAGTTAAATTAATGGAACTGGTTTAAGAAACCATCGGGCCTGGTGGAGCACGCGAACCCTCGAACGCTTGGTGAGCTGATACCATTGTAGTCTATAGTTGTTTAGGTACAATCTGTACCTTTGCCTGTTTTCCATTTAAATGCACCAAATCAAACGTTGTACGAATCATCTCTAGCAGATTGGCTTGGTTCCAGGCTTAAACCTCTTATATATGCGCTTAATAAAACATAGCCAGACCTTCCTCCACAGCACTGTGAAGGAGGGTCTGGCTAGTCCATATAGCATTCAGGAATGGGAGAAAAACATGATCTGGTTTGTTGGCATTTCTTTCAACCAATCACAATCATCTCGGGGGGCGCTAAGCACCGGACAGAGTAATGGTGTTGCTGCAAAGATTCAGGAAGGAACTTGTTGCTTGGAACATGTGCATGTTCAAAAGTTGTTTTAGTTGTGCAACAGAGAACTCAGATTGGACAGATAGTCTAGCTAGCTGTCTGGATTTACCCTGCAGAGATTTGAGGAGCAGTCTCATAGTCCTCAGAAATCCAACGGTATTAAAAATGCCAACACGTGGAAGGTAGAAAGTGGAAGGTAACGGACATCTGGCCAAAAAGAGTGTCATCCGGCAACTGCCGTTGATATAGACTAATGAAACGTCAATAGAGATATTGAATAGTGAAAATTACTTCCGGAACCAGAGCCATTCTCTATTTAATTCAATGTGCCACTCCCAATGTATTTCCGCTACTAAATTACTATTATTATTACCCCATCTAGAACTTAGCGGCACTGACAATGGCAATAACTGTACCAAAGAGGGCCAGCTAACGCTAGTAAGCTGGGTTGCTAACCCTTCATACTGTAATCAAGTAAAACAAACTACAACATCATCGCAAGTTAAAGGGACAAAATGATTATTAAATGACAAAAAACAGGAAAACATAACCTATGGATCAGGACGGGACATAACTTCTTGCCTGACATGCAGTATATGTTTCAATACAAGGTGGTCACTTTTCCAACCTTCAGAAATATACTTGGAAGCTCACAGCAGCCCATTTTTCATAACACTTAGAGAGAAAGGTGGTCCAAGGCTCAGCCGATTTTGTCGCCTTTAATGGAAAGAGATTGGGAAAAGGTGAGTGAATGAGCTGAAAGAGAAACAGTACAATTTGGCAGGTCACTTTAAAAACTTTTAGCCGGGCTTTCAAGGACAGTCGGCAGCCCCTTAATGGAAAATGGTTCCAAAAAGGAGGGGAAAAAAAGAAGAGGAAGAATGTGGAAGAGAGACAGACAGATGTCGTCTGATTACAGCAACAGAGACAGTGAGTAGAGAGTGAGAAAATGTGTGAGCGAGAGATAAAACGCAGCGACAGACAATGTTAATGGCAGGCTATGTTTACTTTCAGATAATGGTCTAATTATTGGCTGTACTCAAATGATGACAATTATTTGCTGCTAATATTACAGTAATGTGACAAATGTCAATGAGCTCCAGAAGTGTCTCATTAAAACGTAGTGCATGTAAACAAATGTATCTAATTACATTAAACACAGGTCCTAATCACAAATCGTGCAAACAGGAGTCCAGCATATTAAGTTTTACACAAAACTGCTTTTACCTAGTCCAGCTATGCGGCTTTACAATATTAAATGAGAATGGGAATTTCAATGACGGCAGTTTTTGCGTTTAAAGGAAAGGGGGAAAAATAGTTGCTGTAAATTGATTTAATGTGTGATGCATACATTCAGCCCTGAGCGAAGGAAG
Source organism: Percina caprodes (assembly GCA_013375575.1). Classification (NCBI taxonomy): domain Eukaryota; kingdom Metazoa; phylum Chordata; class Actinopteri; order Perciformes; family Percidae; genus Percina; species Percina caprodes. The sequence continues at coordinate 733,060 of JABXJD010000149.1, forward strand.
TAGCATCTGCAAGCTCATTTATACAAACATTGATTGGATGTGCAATTAGATGTCTGGCATGCGTGACTCACAAGTAAAGAAGTAAATGTTACTTTCAACACTTTATTTTTTGGAGGGGGCTGTACCAGTGGGCCAGAAGATCAGCAATAGTCAAGCACAGCATCAATAACAACTAAAAAAGCAGCAGAATGTGGACACAGCCACGAATACCCACAATAAAGTGACCAGACATGTTCGAATACATGATCTACATCTCTTCCATTGTAACACAAACTGTTCTTATCAGCAGCATAGACATCATCATCATCATCATCATCATCATCATCATCATCTTTATCATTTTCCACAGAAAACACATCATATGGCTAACAAAACTACACTTTGCTAAGTGAATTTAGGGGTTACTACCTTCTCACCCCCGGACCGAGTATAAGTGAATGGCTGTGGGGATGAAGGAGTGCTTATACCTGTTCCTCTTAAAGCAACACCAAAGATTCTTTTGAATCTTAAAGTGCCCATATTATGAAAAAAATCACTTCTCTGGGATTATTTTGTGTCTCTGGTGCTTCCACATGCATACAAACTGTGACGGAGGTAACAGGAGGACCCAAATGCAAAGCTCAATAATGAATAAGTTTATTGTATAGCGAAGTGGGAAGTGGTGAGGTAGACGCCAGGGACAGGGAAGCGCTGATGGGAAAGCTGTGGAGCCTAGTGGGTGAGAGCACTCGGGAAAGGCGTTAGCGACCCTGAGCGAGGAACCGAGAGGAGACACTGGGAATACATAGAAGCTGGTTCGGAGACAGGTTGATGCAGGGTGTCGAGGGAGGGAGACCAAGGGAGGAAGCCAGCTGACCGGAGACAAGATGTAGGAGTAGTGGTGAAGGCTACAGGGAATAAAAAACAACAGAGAAGGTAAGTAAACATGTAACTCAGAGAAAGACGAGGTATACAGTAAAGAGCTTGTACAAGGTTCACCAATGTGGCAGAAGCAACGATCAAGCGAAGAGTGGTCGGAGAGCCGGGGTAGATAAACTGTAGTTGGTTGTAGATGGCAGGCAGGTGTGAGCGGTGGGAATAGGTAATCAGAGATGGGATGCAGGTGTGTGTAGTCAGCTGGCTTCAAGGGAGTCAGGGAAAAACAAAACACAGCCGGGACAACAAGACAGGATAGCAGAAAACTCCCAAAAAAAAGAGAACAAAACAAAGGATCTAGATCCAAAAAAAAACATCAGGTCCAGACAAATTGGAACCATATTTTCTAAAAATAGCTGCAGATGTGATAGCCAATCCAGTTACATATTTAATTAACCTTTCTTTAGAATCAAGTACCAGCTATCTGGAAATCTGCCAATGTTCTCCCCCTTCACAAAGGTGGTGATCCTGCAAACATAAATAACTATAGGCCTATTTCTAAATTGTCGGTATTAGCTAAATTTATGGAATCACTCATTAGCATGCAATTAAAAGGCTATCTAATTAATAACAATATTCTGATTGAATTTCAATCCGGTTTCAGGAAACAACATAGTACAATAACAGCTGTTTCAAAAGTTGTTAATGACCTGGTCAAGACCTTGGACAATAAACAGCACTGTGCAGCAATGTTTATTGATTTGTCAAAAGCTTTTGACACAGTGGACCATAAAATACTCCTTCAAAGACTCACCTCTATTGGACTATCGGAACAAGCAGTGGGATGGTTCAATAGTTACCTATCAGGGAGAACACAATGTGTGCAAGTAGATGGCCTCACTTCTGCCTCCTTAAATATTTCAAAAAGGGGTGCCTCAAGGCTCAATCCTTAGGCCTCTTCTTTTTATCATTTATACAAACAACCTCTGCAATAATATAAAAAATGCAAACTATCATTACTATGCTGATGACACTGTTCTCTATTGTTCAGGGTCCACATTAAGTCAAGCAATCACAAATTTACAGTCCGCTTTTAATATCTTGCAACACAATCTGGCTACTTTAAAATTGGTTATAAACTCTAAAAAAACAAAAGTCATGACCATTGACCAATCACTGCCTTTTACATTGCATAGCCAAGATTTGGTTAAAAAACTGAAATTGAAGTTAGGTTTTTTCTTTAGAATCAAGTCCTGTTTATCATTTGAAGCAAAAAAACAACTTGTGAATTGTTGGGCTGACATCCTGCCCTTCTAGATTCTTTCAGGAAGAAGGGTTCAACATTCTTGTCCGTCTTCGACTATTGTGATATTTTATACATGCATTCAACCTCCCAATGTCTTCATGCTTTGGACACTGTGTTTCATGGAGTCTTGAGATTCATCACAAACTTAAAATTTCTCACTCATCACTGTTCGCTGTATTCCTGGGTCGGGTGGTTCTCCCTCTCCATTCGGCGTTGGATGCATTGACATCTTTTATTTATAAGACAGTATTAGGACTTCTTCCTCCTTATCTGAACACTTACATCCTCCTGAGGTCTGCAGGGGCATATCACCTGCTCTCACAGGATCTGGTTTTATTTACAGTCTCTAAAGCCCGCACTGACTTTGGCAAAAAGGCTTTTTATTTTGCAGCACCATCTGCATGGAATCAGCTTCAGAATGAACTCCAGTTGAAGGAGTTTGTCTCATTTTATTCTTTTAAAGGATTTTTAAAGGACCTTGCAGAAAGGCAGTCTGTATGTCACTGTTTTTAAATAGATTTAGGACCCAGGTCTATTTGAAACCGTGCTTGAGATTCTTGAAGCGGACTTTTTTATCTCTCGTGCCCCCCTTTTAAGGCTATATATATATATATATATATATATATATGTATATATATATATATGTTTCATACTATACTACCATTCAATGCACTTGTTTATCTTATCACATTTTTCTTAACTGCAACATGTTTGAAGAAACTAATAACTAACGGAGCCAAGTAGAATTGTATGAACAAGAACATGAACGCTATGTTTCCAAATGTCTGCCATAAGTTTCTGGCAGAGTTTTAACATACATAAGACAATAGGCCCTTCTGTTGTATTGAGGATTAACTGGAGAGCAAGATAAGCTTTGACATCACCAGTTATTCTTTTCATCCCTGTCACAAATAGGTCTATTTTGTACTTTACATTGCTAGCAAATAATCAGATGTTTTTATTTCTTTACAGATTTTTACAGACATTTTGAATGGCCAATACCAGGAAAAGCACAGGTGGAACTAATAACATAATTGTTTCTGGTCCAGTAGTTATCGCAATTCAATGCAGCGTATAATAATCTTGTTAGTTTAGATTAGTCCAAATGTGTATTTGAGTCATTATAAAGGATAGTTAGAAGTAGGGCTGTATACATTATCAGTGTATTGGCTACAGTAGATGGCTCCCAGTTTAGAGAAGCAGGCAGAAGTACAGGCACGGGAGCTAAGCAATGTTTTGCTTTGAACAGGGGCAGTTAACAAATTTTAGCCAGCTAAAAAAAAAGCCCACCTAAAAAAATCATTATCAGAATCATAATCAGCTTTATTTGCCAGGTATGAGGACATGTACAGTGGGGGAAATAAGTATTTGACCCCTTGCTGATTTTGCAGGTTTGCCCACTTACAAAGAATGCAACGATCTATAATTTTAATCATATGTACATTCTAACAGTGAAAGACAGAATCCCAAAGAAAATTCCAGAAAATCACATCATATGAATTTATTAAAATTAATAACCATCTGATGAGGAAAAACAAGTATTTGACCCCCTGGACAAACAGCATGTTAATATTTTGTAGAAAAGCCATTATTGGCCAGCACAGATGTCAAACGGTTTTTATAGTTGGTGACAAGGTTTGTGCACATTTCGGCAGGGATGTTGGCCCACTCCTCCCTGCAGACAGCCTCCAAATCATTCAGGTTCCGAGTTTGTCGCCTGGCAACTCGAATTTTAAGCTCCCTCCAAAGATTTTCAATTGGATTCAGGTCTGGAGACTGGCTAGGCCACTCCAGAACCTTGATGTGCTTCTTCTTCAGCCACTCTTTTGTTGCTTTGGCGGTGTGCTTAGGGTCGTTGTCGTGCTGAAACACCCATCCTCGACCCATCTTCAGCTCTCTCACTGAGGGAAGGAGATGTTGGTCCAGAATTCCACGATACATGGCTCCGTCCATCCTCCCCTCAATACGATGGAGTTGTCCCGTCCCCTTGGCTGAAAAGCACCCCCAAAGCATGATGTTGCCACCACCATGCTTGACGGTGGGGATGGTGTTCTTTGGGTTGTACTTGGTGTTCTTTGCCCTCCAAACACGACGAGTTGAGGCCAAAAAGTTATATTTTGGTCTCATCCGACCACATCACCTTCTTCCAGGCCTCTTCTGAGTCGTCCAGGTGGTGAATGGCGAACTTCATGCGGGCCTGTACATGTTTGTTCTTGAGTAGGGGGACCTTGCGTGCGCTGCAGGATTTCAATCCATTACGGCGTAGTGTGTTACCAACCGTTTCTTTTGTAACTGTGGTCCCAGCTGCCTTCAGTTGATTCATCAGTTCCCCCCTTGTGGTTTTGGGATGATTCCTCACCGTTCGCATGATCAGGGACACCCCACGAGGCGAGATCTTGTGTGGAGGCCCAGACCGAGGGAGGTTGGCGGTGGTGTGGTGCTTCTTCCATTTCCTGATAACTGCACCGACAGTTGATCTTTTCTCTCCAAGTTGCTTTCCGATTCTCTTGTAGCCCATCCCAGCCTTGTGCAGATCTACAATCTTGTCCCTGATGTCCGTAGAAAGCTCTTTGGTTCTGCCCATGGTGGTGATGTTGGATGCTGGTTGTTTGGGTGTTGACAGGTGTCTTTTATACAGGTAACGAGGTGAGGCAGGTGTATTTGATGTAGATAATTGGTTGGGATTGGGGCTGTGTCTTAAAGAAAGACTAACTGGCTTGTAGGAGCCAGAATACTTGCTGGTTGGTAGGGGGTCATATACTTGTTTTTCCTCATCAGATGGTTATCAATTTTTATAAATTCATATGATGTGATTTTCTGGAATTTTCTTTGGGATTCTGTCTTTCACTGTTAGAATGTACATATGATTAAAATTATAGATCGTTGCATTCTTTGTAAGTGGGCAAACCTGCAAAATCAGCAAGGGGTCAAATACTTATTTAATAATAATTTTTTTTTTGCTCCCAATGCGCTTACACATACAAAACAACCAAACAATATATACACACTAATATATACATACACTAAACAGAAAAAAAAATATAAAGGCATGAGTGCAATGAAGAGTGCAATAAAAATTATTTAAATGTGGAGCATAGTGCAAAGGATACTGGGATAAATAGTATTAATGTATTAATACTGAATTAATGTATTAGTAATGTTATTTTATTACAATATGAACACTATGAACATTATGAACAGCTCTGGAATAGGGAATGAGAATGATGAATAAATAGCCAATAACAAGTGAGATATGAGAATGAGAATGATGAATAAATAATAAATAATAATTGAGATATGAGAATGAGAATAAATACTAAATAAGTGGAAAATGAGTGGAACCAGTAAATAGGTGCTGTTTAGAGACCGTGTTACTGAGTTATTGGACAGAATTGAACCTGACACTGTCATCATATCATATTTAGGTGTAACCTATATTTAGAGTATTTTCACCGCTTTACTTTGCCGTAAGGCAGTGCTTTCCCACCAGGAACTGAAGCCGTTATCTCCATCCATGATCTCTTCAAAACCACCAGACTCCTATGACAAAAACAGTAATTCAGCCTTGCAGAACACAGGAGTTGCTGGTCTACTTCTGGCTTGATCAGTTAGTTTGTTTGTGTTATTGTGTCACTTTGGTGTTTTTAAAGGGTTAGTTCAAAAGTTACGCAGTAACTCAATTAATCTAATGGTGTTTTTATACTGCATGGTATCTACTCGCCTCGCCTCAACTCTACTCGCCTTTTTTGGTTTTCCATTAACTAAGTAAGTGCTAACAGGTACTTTTTGTGGTATTACGTCAGTCGAGGTTTCAAGCGAGCTGAGGCCATATCAAAAGGTGACGCAGACTACTGATTGGTTAGAGAGAATCATCACTAATAAACAGTATAAATTATAATCACTGCGTCGTCATTGCTAGTGACAGATGGAGATTTGCCAGAAAATTAGTTTTTGAAACTAATTTGTCTTCTGGCTTTGGTAACACGCCGAGAATCAAAAACAACACACCTTCGACGTTGTGTGTGTGTCTGTGTGTCGCGTTTGGTCATGGCAGTTTTCTGCTATGACGACCTGCCACGCTCGCCTCATGAGGCGGTAACTAATCTGCAATGGGAAAAAAAAAGAACAGGGCACCTCGGTCGAGTCGAGGCGAGTCGAGCAGGTACCATTAATGGAAAAACGCTATAAACGATCGACAAAGCGATGAACCAGCAACTCCTATTTTTATATCGTTTTCACAGACTTAGACTTAGACTTAGACTTCTCTTTATTAATCCTTTTGGGATGACTCCCGTGAGGAAATTGAAAATTCCAGCAGCAGTTTTAGCAAGAAAAAAGATAAAAAAGACAGTATAAAGACAACAAAATAACAGTAATAATAATAATAACAACAATAAGAACATTCGTCAAATAAAGACAAAAAAGACCATCAATTATTTTTAAAGTGTCAGTGTTGAGTCCAGTGTTAAAGTGACAAAGTGATAAAGTGACCAGGTGTTAATTTAAGTCCAGGTGTGCATGTATGTATGTATGTATGTATGTATGTATGTATGTATGTATGTATGTATGTATGTATGTATTGTATGTATGTATTGTATTGTCTTCTCTGCCCTATTTCCTCCTTCCCCCTAGTGAGGAGTTGTATAATCTGATGGCATGAGGGACAAAGGAGTCCTTGAGTCTGTTGGTCCGACACTTGAGAAGGAGCAGCCTTCCACTGAACAGGCTCCTCTGGGTGCTGATGACGGTGTGCAGGGGGTGGCTGGCATTTTCAGTAATGTCCAGCAGTTTGTCCAGTGTCCTCCTCTCTGCCACCGTCACTAGTGAGTCCAGCTTCATGCCGACCACAGAGCCGGCCCGCCTGATCAGTTTATCCAGCCTGTGGGTGTCCTTCTTCAATATGCTGCCCCCCCAGCACACCACAGTGTAGAAGAGGACACTGGTGACCACAGGTAAAACTGCAGATGTTGAAAGACTGCAGTCTCCTCAGGAAGTACAGCCTGCTCTGTGTCTTCCTGTACAGGTGGCTGGTGTGTGTTGTCCAGTCCAGTTTGTTGTCATCCAGCCACAGCCCGAGGTATTCGTATGATTTGACTGTCTCCACCTCAATTCCCTCTAGCAGGACCGATTGTGGTCTTGGTCTGGACCTCCCAAAGTCAACGACCAGCTCTTTCGTAATAGAGGTGTTGAGCTGTAGGCAGTTAGTGCGACACCATAAAGCAAAGTCCCCATCAGACTCAAAAACTCCTCTTCCCTGTCACCCTGATACACCCAACAATGTCACAGCACAGTGACTTGACATTGAAAGAGTTATGGGTCTCTATAAACACCCCTCTTCCATATTCTGGCCATGATGCATCAACTTTAGTCAAGTGTACTGTACTTGTTGTAATATCTTGAGGTGTGAAATCCTGTCTCATAGAATTATAAATCACTGTGCAGTTTTTTGGCATCTAACAAGCCTTCAGTCTCATGTAGCTGTTACTCCATAACTAAGCTTTCTGGGTCATATTCTGCAGCTCGTTGGATTGAATGCCCACCAAGAAAATCAGCCGTAGTGTGACCTGTCTAAACTGTGATAGGTGGAATATGTAAGCATGTAGGTTTTCAACTGTATTTCATCTATTCTAAGGATCTTAGAGGCTTAGTTTGAGGCAACTAGATCCCACAGTTGAGAATAGATTGGAATGTGTCTATCTGTTATAAGTGTCTTACAAATAAGGAGTGGTTTGAAAGTAACACTGTACATAGAAATGAAAAAGCGGACATGTGTGAGGACAAGAAGATAAGTATAAAAGAGGAGTTAGTCTGATGTTCAGAGAGACACTTTGGGTACACACTTGTTATCCTACTTGTTCAATAATTGAACAAAGCTGCATTTAACCTAAATTCATTGGACTCATCATGTGTGCAGTCTCCTCCATCATTTCCGGTCATGAGTCCAAGATATGACCCAGATATCAAACTGTATTAATAAAAATAGAAGCATAGCTGTTCAGTAAGATGAAAAACTGAAGGAGAACCCCCCCCCCCAATACTTACACCAAATTGAGGTGTGTGCCAATAACATCACTGAGATTATGTCTGCCTTCATGCAGCTTTACCCTGTTAAAATATCTGTATGAGTAAAGTCCCAATTAATGTCATAAAGACAGTTATTATATCATAGTTTTCCACATGTTACAGCAGAACTGGATCTGCAACGGCTAATTCAGATGCACAATTGTGGAAGGTAACTAAGTATATTTTCTCTAGTACTGTACTTTAGTACAAATTTGAGGTACTTTATTTGAGGCTTTTCCTTTCTACTTCTACTTTGCTACATTTCAGAGAGAAATATTGTACTTTTTACTCCTTTACTTACTACTATCATGGCTTTTCTGCATGGAGTATTTTTACTTCTATTACTTTAAGTACATTTTCCCGATGAGACTTACGTACTTATACTTAAGTCACATTTTAATGATTTGAGTACTTCTTTCATCACTGCAAATGCATTTTGGACAACATCACTTACAAAGAATGTACAGTACATGACTTTCTGTAAAAAAATAATACAACAACTAAAAAACAAGGCAGAGGATTTGTCAACAGAGCTTTCTACCTCAGATAAATGACTGGTTGGAGAAGGTCATCAGAGGAGACAAGTGTTTGATGAAGAGCATGGCTGCGCTGTCTTGTCTTGCTTTCGGCTTCTTTTTTTTCATCATTGAGTTTTCTCTTTTTCATCCACGCCTCCACATGCCTCCACTCCTTCAGCGGTCCGTCAGGCGATAATTACCTCCTACTTACTGTACGTTATCGCGGGCAGCTCTCACCTCTGGCAGCCACTTGCGTTCACCATAGGTGGAAGAGAACGAGGTGAAAGTGTGACATTATGTGTGAATGTGCGGGGATAAGGAGCCAGAAGGGAGTTGTGAGAGTGAATTAGGCGGGTAGGGCACGTGTTAACAAAGGCTTCAGGAGCTGAAGAACGGACGGAAGTATTCAAATCCAAGTACTAACAGCACACTTTAAAAAATACGCAGTTACAAGTAAATGTCCTGCATTGAAAATGTTACTTAAGTATAAGCATGTAAGTCTCATCAGAAAAAGTAAAAGTAAAAGTCCTCAATGCAGAAAAACCCTCCCAATTTTGAAACTAAGTGTTTAATGTTTAATATCATAGTGGGGGGTCTGGGTGTCCTCCATCAGGGCGTCCTAATTTGGATTCTGACACACTTTTCTGCACCAATTTTTGGTGGAAATACCTTTATTTAGCCTATGCAAAGAAAAAACATAATTCAAAATATATAAAATGTATAATGGAAGTATGTTGTTACGTGCCATTATACATTTTTAAGTGGGTATATGGAAATCCTGGAGCTTTCTTAGATGGTGTGTTTATCTGCGTGTCACATAAACCACCGCTGGATTCAAGTAAAGTACAAGTACCTCAAATGTCTACTTAAAGTGCTCCAATTATGCTCATTTTCTGGTTCATAATTGTATTTAGAGGTTATATCAGAATAGGTTTACATGGTTTAATTTTCAAAAAACACCATATTTTTGTTGTACTGCACATTGCTGCAGCTCCTTTTTTCACCCTGTGTGTTGAGCTGTCTGTTTTAGCTCCAGAGTGAGACATCTCACTTGTTTTAGCTCCAGAGGGAGACATCTCACTTCTGTTCCGTCTTTGTTGGGAGTCAAACATGCACAAAAGAAATGGAAAAAGCCAAAAAGCATAATATGAGCACTTTAAGTACAGCACTACAGTACATAAAGTGTACTTAGCTCCATTCCACCACTGTCGGCGTGATGATTCTTCTCAGCGGGCTGGATGGAACGGGGCTGCAGAGGGGACCGGTCCGCAGGGACGAGGACACAAGAGACAATGATTAAGTGGAGGTAGCGGGAGGTTGACTCTAAGTCGTGTAACCTTGTCATCTGCAATCAAGCCCCGGGGCCACGTGTCTTCTCTCTGGCCCAATATCACGGGCACCACCCCCAAACCAACTCCTTCAGCCACCCCTCCTCGGCCTGCAGCCTGCAGGGAGTTAAAAATACATCTATCTAGGAACGTCCTTGTGAAAACGGGTTCATCATTTTTTTTCTACCCCCCCCCCCCTGCTGATATTCTGAAAGCATAACTTGGGGGCAAAAGCAAGGTCAGCCACCAGCTTCTGTGGCAGACAGATGAGATTCAGCTTGGCCCCAGTAATGGCAACAGAGAGACGGAGGGAGCCATATTTCATCCTCCAATCATCTATCATCTCTGTCTCTAAATATTATAGCTGCGATGATATGCTTTTGTCTCAATTCCATGGGTGCCGATTTGATTTGTGTTGCGGTTTTCATTTATTGCAATTCTAAAGGTATATTGGGATTCAGCAGCATTGAGTATTGCAATTTGCTTTTCCTTCTTTAACAAAATTAAAGTTGAATAATACACTTCAAGGGACAATATATCATGAGACGTTCCTAAAAACTAATTGTTTTCTAAGAAGAATGCACATTCGGTCAGTCGGACATTTATTTCCCCTAAAAAATAATACATAACTAAGTAAGTACATATTGGAAGTTCTGCATTTTCTGCTTTCGCTCTGTTGTGCTGGATATGATGCAGTCGCCGTTTGTGGTACCATATAAACAGGAAATATTTAGGTGATAATAATTGGTATGAAATGTATAAAAAAATGAATCCAGAAAATGGATCCAGATTCATACATAGATCAATTTTCTTTCCCCATCCATACTAAATAGTGCTAAGCTCTGTGTGCATTGCCACCATCAGAATGCCATTCAGCTGTGTCTTTACTGTTCTGCATTTGGTCATATTGGTTATATTGCAGTCACATCGAGTTTGTCACTTTGAGACCTAAATAAAATCTGAGCACTAAAGGCTACTTTGACTGACATTGAGAGGACACACATACAGACACCCAAACCGTCGCCCTTTAATTCCAGCAATCTGTCTCTTTCATTCCGCGAAGCTGCGAATCAAAGTGGAAGCACAGCTCAAACGGCCCTGGCTAACGCGTGCTAATCTGTGACTTGAAGGCAGGTTTTGAAGTCTCTTTCTGTGAGTCAAAGAGATTGCCAGATGAGATGAGAGCTCCTCGCGTCCCTGACAACATCGCCCTCATCCTCTGGATGCAAGAGGCTACTCATCACTCCTCAAGGAAAGACCCCGAGTAAATTATCAAATCGAAAGAAATGAAAGCACAGAATTTTCTTTTATTACAATTTCAAAAGTCATGTTCACTTGACTCGTCTCTGTTTTTCTTCAGCGTTCAGAGGCGAAGCGTTGGGGGAGAAGATTATCTTCCTGCTGTCCTCCTCTGTAATTCCCTCTGTAAACAGTTCTGGTGGAATAAGCTTACTTTCAGATGCTCGCTGACATTACCTGCTGCGTGGGAGATGATTACAGAGCGCTATTGGGCTAAACAGCCCCTGGCAATACTGAGATGGGGAACTTCATGACATCCTGTTTTTATGGTGGATTTGTGTGTGTGTGCGCATGCGTGCATGTGTCAGGCAGAAAGAAAGAAAGAGACTGAGAGAAAGCAGCTCATAGACAACAGTGTGTGTGTGTGTGTGTGTGTGTGTGTGTAGGCAGGAGCGCCGCAAACTTCATTGAACAAAGGGAGTCCGTAGTCAGGTACTTAATAGTCTGTTCAACTGTCATCAGAACTTATTAATACTTTTGTGTAAAGGCGTCGGAATTATTCAAGGCTTAAAGAAATACACTGCCAGGAGGGACCAGACATATCTGCCAGAATAAGACGTGGCCTACATTTGTGGCCTCATGCATGAGATGGGTTGCAGACCTTCTCCCACAACTTGTCTCAAGTGTGGCTCGCGGGGATTTTAATTTCAGATTAGTCAGTGTTTAAGTGCTTTTATGCTGTCATTCTGGCCTCATTATCTAAGTGGGGACTGTCACCGCCTTAAGCTAAGCTATTACTGAATGTAAAGAGAACTTTAAAAAGCCCCACTCCATGCCTATTATAGGAAGGTGGGTGGTTATCTGTAATCACAGAGGTGGAGTGGTCCAGGGTTGCAGCAGAGGCAGACATCGAGACTTTTTGCCTGCAATTGCGCAACAAATGAGTCCACCCTTGAAAATTGTGGAAAGGTGGAAAAACTTGAAGGAGGCTGGTGATTTCATTGAGATCTGCTTTGAGTGTGTCACTCAAAGTTTTCAACGTCGCAACATTGGATTTCTCACTACCTTGTTTCTTAGCGTCCTCTGGGTTCGATGTCCTCATTTGATGTCTTCGATGTCCTCATTTGATGCAGTTTGGTAGTGGGGCAGGCGGGGAACCAGATGCCGAACATAGGGGGGGGTCCTGCGGCAGGCTCCTCCGGGGAGAGTTCTTTCCCATTTACAGCAACTTTATGCACTATTTTCCAAGCCAATTGATAAAAGAATGCCTAAAAGCTGTAGATTATTTGGTGAAAACATGATAGCTGCCAAGGGAAAATACCACCCTGAAGAGCTTACATCCTGTTTTTTTGTCTAAAACCCAGTTCAGACCAAAGATTTGTGACGAGACGAGTTGAAACTTGCAACTACTTGCAACACACCATTCTGAAAAGCTGCCAGTTCACAGCAATGCAACAAGATGGTGTGTCATCTCCATAGCAATGACTCTTTGTATTTCCGTCCTAACATCCAGCTTCCAGGCTTTTTGTAGCTAAACAATTCAGTTTTTGCGTGTAAAAATGAACGTGGATAACGTTAGTGATAGTGAGATGCCTGCTACTGTTACTTTTCGAGTGATGAATCGGCGAAAACACGTTTTGTTTCTCTGATTCACGCCGTTGTCCACGACATAATCCACTCTCTTCAGTCACATTAACAGTTTGTAACAGAAATAAAATGGATTATGGATCATTTGGTTGTAGCTGACTTTACAAGACTTATGCTATTGGCTGTTGAAACAGTTGAAGTCTCTTACGTTCTAAAACCAGCCTCTAAGTAGGGTAGAAATATGGCGTAAACCTCATTACTAATCTTTATGACATTGTGCTGGAGTAGAGTTCACTTAATACATGTTAAACTGACAAATCTGCTGCATTTGAATCAAAATGTCATAATAATCTGGACTGTAAGTAATTGTTGTATTCAATACTCTGAATTAAATGTAATATGCCAACAGAAGAACATTTACTCTGTATGTAATTTAGGGAATAGCATAGTAGTAGTGCAGATCAATTGAAGGTATTTTGAAAATCTAAAAGATTTGAAAAAATACATTCAGGGCTGGAGCCCAAGATCCCCACCACCCTCCGCCCCTTATGCTGACTAGGTGTTAAATGCTTTGTGATTAACCTCAGTCACTGGCTGGATGGGGCTGAGTGGCTGCCCACTGCACTCACTTTCCCAATTATTGCTCTTTAAGGAGAGTGTGGCAGATTTATGGCCAGTGAGAGGAGAGTAGTATCCCAACAATTACGCCGGACGCAGGAATTAAATTGACAATTTGTAATCTTAATCGCCTTAACCCTCCTGCATCCAGAGAGAGGCACAATCAGCCAGGCCATGCCTCGGAGGAAATCAATTCACAGACTCTCTTGTGTCTTTCTTCTCTCTCTCCTTTTCTGCCTTTCCCGCTATCTACTCATCCACCTATTTCTCACTTTCTCCAACAGGTTGAACGCTTTATTCTCAGACACTCTTGCACTCACTTGCACATCTTACTGTTTTTTGCACTTACGGCTTTGCTACTCATCAGTGACCCTCTCTCCTTCTTTTCTCTTCAGCACATCTTACTTGGCAGAGATTTCCATTATCTAAGGAGTGAAAATCTTTTGATATTGTATGGGGTTCAGCCATCTACTATGGCTGACTAGAGGCCCATGTCTCTATTGGATTTTCAGCCATCTGCTTTTTTTACCACTCCAGGCTCAAATTAGACTGATAACACAGTGGTCCATGTCCATTTAATGGCAGACAGAGCCTTTTATCTCTGTTCTCAGCCATGGCAAAAGTGACTAGGTATTTGCTTGATTTAACCAGTGAAGTTGTCTTTGTTCTTCAGGTAGTCTATATCCACGAAGTTTCCTTTTCGGGATTGCTCTGGTGCCACTGGAAATTCCGCCAGATGTCACTCTTTTTTCATGTGGTAATATAACTCCGGTGGGTTTCTGAGGACTCGCTTGACTATCTGTCCAATCTGAGGTTTCTGTTGCATGACTAAAACAACTTTTGAACGTACACGTACAAAATCCCTCCCTGAGGCTATTTTGCAGCGGCACCGTGGCTCCGTCTTGTGCTTAGTGCCTCCCAAGACGATTGTGATTGGTTTAAAGAGATGCCAATAAACCAGCACTTTTTTTCCCATCCCAGAATGCTGTGTGGACTTACCTGACCTTCCTCCACAGCGCTGTGGGAGACTACTCTTGATGTAATCAACAAGCAGATTCATGCAAATCATGTTGATACTTGTATACTCATACAGCATGGGCTTTTAAAAAAATATGAAAATACACAAACAATGGGCAAAAGCGTGCTTAGTGTGTTTTAAGCATATTTTCCCCAAAGCAGTTACAATTTTGGCACAAGGTGGGAACAAGAATAACCAGCAGTTAGGCTCAACTGGGGCCGGTTTTTCTTTCAGCATTGTTCAATGGGGAGTCAACCTCATTTTAGAGTATTCTATTTTAAATTGTCAATTTTGTTTGTTAGGATAAACCCCTTGAGATTTCTCATATTGTTTCCGAGGGTGTCCATAAGTATTTAATTTTTTAACCTGGTTTTGAACAAAGTTACAGTGCTCATGGAAACCACAGCACTGAAAACCATTTGCATTCAAAGATCTTAAGATGAATCCAGAAACAGCGAGTGCTCTGTGATTACAACATTAAGCCACAAATGATTCCAAGGTTTTTTATAGGCTTCAACTACGGGGCTGGTTTCTCTATGGCTGCACTGTCAAATAACAGAAAAGGTCACGTTGGTGTATTGAATGGCTGAATTCTGGGTCAGACGACTGGCAATCATTTCCACATTCCAATTCTTCCAGTAAAAACTTTCTTACATTTATTACATCACTTTTTAACAGATGTAAGGGACTCAATGTCATCAAAACGTTCTGTAGCCTTTCTTTCTTTTAAGTAAAGTGAATCTGATGCTCCCCTAACAAATACTGTAACATCAAGCTACAATATAAGTTAAAAACATTTTACCGTAATTGTGCTTTTTAATCCAACTTAAAACCTTCAGCAGTCTTCTAAAAACTTGAAATGGTTCATGGCAGTCAGTGACACAGATAATCACACAGGCTTCTGAGATCCTCTTATCTTAATTACCGTAATGCTAACAAGACATGACTCAGCTCTGGTAATATCCTCAGTGCCTTTGTTCATGACTAAGAGACCACATGTAATCCTCACTTTGGTGTCAATTTCGGAATTGATGAATCGGATTATTTGACACATTTAAGGCTGATCAACACTTTGCGTATAGATTATAATTCAGCACTTTTAACCTTCTATGAGCCAGTGTGCCGGCTCTGATCCTCAGATACAGTTGTGCTCTTTATGGCTGCTCTGAAGTCTGGGCTAAAGATGAAAGGTGACCGGGTTTTTGCTGTCAGGGCCCCTGGGTGCTTGAGAAAGATAGACTGGCTGGCCTCTTCAAAGTCACTTGCCAAGACCCATGCAAAAAGACCTGACTTTTAGTTAATTTAATATCAATATTTAAATAGTAACTTTTTCAACCTGGAACTTAGTTTCTTATTTTTTTGTGTGTAAGTGACTGATGGGAACAACAATCTTTAAAATTGGTCCAGTAATAAGCAAGACGACTGCTGTCGGCAGCGGCAAAACAATTTACAATAGAAATTATTGGGCAATTACAGACCTTCAATTTACGTCCACAGAAGTGCTTGTTTTGCCAGTGACAGGCTCAGATCATCGTTCTAAGTGTCTGACAACATTATGGAGGGATAGTCTTTTCTGTTAAAGAGTAAGATCCTTTTTTAAAACATGAAAACATCCGCCAAAGTGGTATTGCCAAACCCACCAGACTTAATGTACATAAACAGTAATTTTAGCATCGTAAAATACACTTCATTCAAAGTCGACAAAAACTACATAAAATATGAAAAGCCGTATTGGTTCGTCTTCCCACTGATTTTACATGTGAGAATATGCTGGCTCTACACACGCTAAAAGTATAGTCTATCTGGAGTCTGGTGGATTTAGCAATAGTCATCTCTGAGCTGTTTCTTTAACCCTTGTATTGTCCTTCGGTTCAAATTTGACCCGTTTTAAAAGTTTTTTCCATCAGAAATATGGGTTTTTAACCAAAATGCCCAAATATAACATGGATGCATGAATGTACCTTGTATGGAACCCATACTACGTTATTTGCCCTATAGGATTACATTGCAGCCTGGTTTTCGCCTGCAGGTCACAATGTTCTAGCTCAATACTAGACCGATTTCAAAGCTTTTTGTTCACATTAGTCACTTAAGCTGAATCCCATTTCTCCATCTTACCCCTACCCCTTACCCCTTACCCCTTACCCCTACCCCTTGGCCCTAGAAACCAAGGGGTAAGGGGTAGAGGTGAAAACATACCCCTATGAAATGGGAAACCACTTGGTTACATCCCCATACAGTATTGAACACAAAGATGGCGTCTCTGTTGATCGTGTGGGTTTTGACAACAGTGTCATATGCATTTATATTGCATTAATATATTTTATAGTTATTTTATGTTCACTTTGGTGGTGCAGAGGCAGATGTTATCTGTGTAGTACTTAGGTCTGTTTGCAATACATATGTGTATACACACACACGGTGTGTTTTATATCTGTTTCAGTTATCACCGTTTTGATGTCATTGATGTTCAGAAAAACAATTTAACAAAAATTTGCAAAAAATATTAGCAAAAACATTACATTAAATATATTATATTACAGAACCATTAGACTATCAACTATTAGAACCATAACTTACATGTCACACGCATAAAAAGGCACTCAAATGTGTAAAACTAAAAAAAGACACAAGACCACAAACAAATTAACTACAGCTGTTCTGATATTCCAGACCAGTCTGATGCCTGTTGGCCAGGAACCCCCCCCCCCCTCACATTTCATCAGTGTCCCGTATCAAAACCAACAACAATATACAAGTGCATGAACAGGAATTAATTACAAATGATTACAATAATACAGTACCAATGCAATAATGAATGCTAAAATACTTAATTTGTCTCTCTTTTCACCAGGGCATTCTGCTGTTCTGTGACTACCAGGCGTCCACCTTTGATGTGGCAAAGCTTCCCAGCTACAGGTTTGAGGCCATGGACCACTTTGCAAAGTGCTTCCTGATCTTGCGGCTGGAGGCCAGCCAAGTGGAGGGAGGTCTCCACAGTGCCGAGGGGGACAGCAGGGGTTGGAGGGCAGTGCGTGTGGACTTGGTGTCGCCACCTATGGATCGTTTCGCCTTTGCTCTTCTGGGCTGGACCGGCTCCAGGGTATGAAGATTAAAAAACTAGACTGAATGACAGTGAGCAGTAGCTGCAGGGGGAATCCTTAGTTTTACAAAACAAAAGGAAAATGTTTTTGGAGCACATCAGTACCAGCATTAACGCTTGGTGGGCTTGCCAATAGTGTCGCATTGCCAGATAGTGTGTCGCATGTATTGGCATTTCTTTACACCAATCACAGTTGTCTTGGGCGATGCTAAGCGCCGGACAGAGCCATGGTGCCGCTGCAAAACAACCTCGGGAAGGAACTTGTTTTAGTGGAACATGTGTACGTTCAAAAGTTGTTTTAGTTGTGCGAGAGAAAACTTAGATTGGACAGATAATCTAGCTAGCTGTCTGGATTTACCCTGCAGAGATCTGAGGAGCAGTTAAAGACAAAGACAAAGACAGTGGAAGGCAACGGACACAAAAGAGGGACATACAGCAGAATTTTCTGGCGGCAGTGAAGCAATCCCAGATGTGCAACATCGTGGATATAGACTAGCTTGCCGCTAGGGTTTTCATAACAGACCAACCAAGCCTTTTACGCTTATTTTCCAAAATAGTTCAACAAGATATTATTCTGAAAACTTTTTATGCAAGAAATAAGCTATGCAGTTGCTGAATATGTCTTCACTTTGGATCCACAACAGTCAGTTAAAAGATTTTCATGAGTTTTTGAGAGGCAGTGAGTCGATCTGGACGCCCCTGATTTGCATTAAGTAGCCCTGACCTGAACTTTATGCAAATGAGAATCGAACCACTCGACACCCGCTTCCCGAAAGTTACTACCAGAAATCATTGCTTGGCAGCTTACATTGATAATTAATGGGAATTGTGGAAATTACACTTGCAGGTGGACATGTACCATTACTGTCTTCCAGACATATCATCAATGCTTAGACACATTCTTAGACAAGGACAACATCAAAGTCCAGGTAGTCTATAGTCTTTGGTAGTCGGGCTCTAAGAAAACATACATTTTATACAACAACTAAAATATCATCTTAGAATATAGAAAGCTATAAAAGTCAATACAAAATTGTGTGTGCAAGTGTACAATATTATATTAAATGTCTGACATGAAATACCTTCTATGTTATGGGATGAATAGGTATAAAGTCAGCAGGAAGAAAATGGCATTAAGGCATCTCTATTTCCTTTCAATGCCATAAAACAGAGTAAAACCAATATTTGGTTATTGATTTTTTTTCTTCCACAGCAGTTCGAGAGAGACCTGAGGAGGTTTGCTCAAGTAACGCAGCGGATGATTCTGGACAACCACTGCCTGTACGACAAAACCAAGGTTAGTGCAGCATTAGATTCTCAACAACTGGAACAGATTCCTTAGGCAATCACATAATATTGTGCAAAAAGTTAGTTCATATTTATAAGAAATATATTCCAAGTGGTGGGGTCAAAACAACCCCAACTTAGGATATAATTGCTGAAACATAATGATTCATTAGACCCATGTTTGACTGAATAGAGCAGCTTAAAGCAGTTTAAAGACAAATACCTATCCACTGCCAGCTAAAAATTAATTTTTTGGTTGCGGTGTACATGTATTTTCAGTTTTATAGCAGACACAAGGTAGATAACAAACTACTAATAATATTTCTGTAGCATGGCCCACTTCCCTGTCTTCCATCCATTGCTCAATGTTTCAAACTGATATTTTCAGCAAAAGATGCCAAAAAAGCAAAAAAATATATAAACAGCTCACACGCAAGCTACAAGTGGAAGCCACATATTCATACAAATTATTTGGCTGAGTATATGATTTGAGTATCCCTTAAAATGTGTTTAAACTAAACTGGAAGTTACTATGGCTACCACTGCCAGCATAAAGCCTGAGGCTCTGTGTGAGATTGTCAAATAGCAAATACATTCAAAGGGGATGACAAGATTCTTTTAGTGAGTTATTGTTAATTCTTCTTCTCTTTTACACTTTTCTGTGCTACGTTTTCTGTATCTGTATTCACTACAATTAAGGCAAACTAGAGACATTTCAGGTTGTGGGGATGGGATCTTCTTTTTTGCTGTAACCTTATTTTTTTTAAATATACACTCTAAGAAAACAATTCCGTAAATTAACAGAAAAAGTACTGGCAGCTCATTACCTGGTCTTTCTACCGTAATTTAAAAAACAGAATATTTTCTGTTATTTAATGCTGTTCCTACAGTAAAAAAACAGAAAGTTTTCTGTTATTTAATGGTGTTCCTACATTAAAAAACAGAACATTTTCTGTGAATCATACATAAATCTGTAAAATAACAGCAAATGTACTGGCAGCTCATTACTTGGACTTTGTCCTGTAATTAAAAGGTTTAACTATAGTAAATAAGGAAGACTATAGGCTACCATCATATTCACTACATTGCCATTTTTTGAGATGTGTAGCTTCAAGAGTAGAGCTGCTATTTCTGTAATTTATCTTGCAACAACATGTACAGCTGCGTTGGTCTCATCCAAGCTCCGAGCAATTTCTGCATTTTTCTGTCAACACAATCTTACTCCCATGGCATCAAAAAGCAACGTTTGGTCAGATGCCTTTGGCGTTTGTTATCGAGGCAAAAAGTCTCCTTCAGTGTCATATTTAGACACTTTTGGAATCAGTTTTTAACACTCTGGGTCGGACGTACGTTTAACTGACATGCGGGACAG
This sequence comes from Percina caprodes, assembly GCA_013375575.1. Taxonomy (NCBI): domain Eukaryota; kingdom Metazoa; phylum Chordata; class Actinopteri; order Perciformes; family Percidae; genus Percina; species Percina caprodes. Next base: position 753,354 of record JABXJD010000149.1, read on the forward strand.
GAACAGATTGTGGGTGGGGTTACAAAATGTATGTTTCTGTGACACGCCGGACTAGAACGGGACAACTGTCTTTATAAACCAGGCTCCTTTGAGGGAGGACACAAGCTAAATGCTTTGGCCTGTAAGGTACTGCCAGTAACACTTTAAAACCACAAACCACTTGAAAATTCATGTTAAAATGGAGAGAGAAAGAGAAAGACAAAGACTGAGTGGGTCTGAGTGCGCTCATGAATCTGAATAGTGAATTACTGCTAAAGCATTGGTCCTCAAAGGTTTTTGAAAAGATTAGGGCCAGCGTTTGCAATATCGCAGCATCATAAAACTTAGACAAATTATCTCAAATTATTCCATGCAATATGTGATTTCCACTCTGAGCGAGCAGAAAGTTGATACTGGAGCAAGAACATTTTTAATTATAGCCCAGTGGGAGGTGGGAGGTGGGCAGGGTTTGGCGAATGCAATGCTCCATCACACACACACACACACACACACACACACACACACACACACACACACACACACACACACACACACACACACACACACACACACACACACACACACACACACACATGCATTCATATACACGACTACATCAGAGCAAGTTGATTGAACAAAATCCATCTTAATGTTTCAATATATGAAAGCACAAGCTTGTTAACGTAAAGGTAATTGCATTGGGGAGTCCAAGGTTCATTTACACATTTGCAAATTAAATAAACCGCATCTTACCTTGCACGGTGCTACAAAGTAGAGAAAATCTTTTTACAGAATAACACGTACAATTTAATAACCAAATAACTCGTTGCTTGTATGCACTGCAAGAGCTAATTAACACCTTGTCTTTATTGATGTTGTTAATTGGCTTCAGGAGGGATAAAACAGCTGCTAGGTTTTTATCCAGGACTTAAAAGTATCCTTTAGTGGTGATAATACTACTGTTATTCCAGATGGGCTGTCATAATTTGTAACCTATGGCTTCATGTCATGTGAGATATTTTCAGCCATGCAGAGAAGTTGTTTTTCACATGTAACTATCAGTCTTGACAGTAGGTGTGATTAGCTTGGAGGGGTGACAGAATGGCAGTTATCTTTATTATATTCTTCACTCTTTCATATTACTAGATATAAGAATGATAACCCGGTTATTAGCCCAACAGCATGTCTTTAGAGCAGCCTGGCTAACACCAACAGGTGAATCTTAGTCTTGCATTGCCAGACCTTCCTCCATGGTGCTGCAAAGGAGGGTCTGGCTAATTTTCTCCCATCCCAAAAACGTGATCTGGTTTATTGGCATTTCAATCAATCAATCAATCGCAATCGTCATGGACAGTGCTGAGGACAGAGACACGGTTTCTCTGGAAAATAGCCTCAGGAAGGAACTTGTTTTGGGGAAACGCGTTCGTGTTTTAGTTGTACAACAGAAAACTCAGATTGGACAGATAGTCTAGCAAGCTGTCAGGATTTACCCTGCAGAGATCTGAGGAGCAGGTAACCATAGTCCTCAGAAATTACAACACAAAGAAAGCGGAAGGTAACGGACCTCGGACAGACCCAGACCCTTGGTAGGCGGTGTCTGACAACCGGTTGGGGTTATCAATCAATCCCCTATAGAGAAGCAAAGTTCCTCCCCTTCGGTTGGACCCATGGGACCTTATTTTGGGAAGAATATGTAGGGAGAGAAAAAAACTATTTTTGGATCTGTTTGAATTGAGTCATGAATTACTGTACACATATAATATTTGGCAATTTAAAAGAGAATTTTGCAAGTCTCGGTTTGTTGTAGGTTTTTGGTGGTACCACTAAGTTTTGTGTGGAACCGCTCAGTAAACTACATCTCTTGTCTCAGTATACAGTGTGTGTGTATACAGTATACAGTGTGTGTGTGGCAGCACGGTGGCTCAGTGGTTAGCTACCCCTGGTGTTTGCATGGGTTTCCTCCAGGTGCTGTGGTTTCTTCCCACCATAAGACATGCATGCTGGGTAACTAGGACTAAAGTTAAAAATTAACCAACTGGCTAACACTGGCGCATTTACAGAAATGTTGATTAATGTGCAGGGGGTCGGGGGCAGCAGCTCCGGCAAGGGACCCCGAATCACATTAACCAGCTTGGACTGGGGGATCCCGAGGCATTCCCAGGCCAGGTTGGAGATATAATCCCTCCAACTAGTCCTGGGTCTTCCTTGAGGCCTCCTCCCAGCTGGACGTGCCTGGAACACCTCCCAAGGGAGGCACCCAGGAGGCATCCTTACCAGATGCCCAAGGAGCAGCGGCTCTACTCCGAGCTCTTCTCGGATGACTGAGCTTCTAACCCTATCTCTAAGGGAGACGCCATCCCCCCTCCTGAGGAAACCCATTTTGCCCTCTTGTACCTTGGATCTTGTTCTTTTGGTCATGAAAATAGGTGTTGATCATTTTATGCAGCGCTTTAAAAGGTACTCAAAGGCACTTAACAAGGTCAAAACCCAAAAAAACAATTGCAAGGTCAGTGTAAAAGCATCAATAACAACTAGTGATAAATATGAAAAAGGTGCAGCAAAACAGGATAGAAACAAATGGAAACAGCTAAATTGGTTACAGGTTGGTTACATGGAGGTCTATGGGGATTGACTCCCTTGTGGAGCCAGCATCAAGTGGCCTTGCGGTTTTGGCACTATCAATGTAAATATCTTTGGTCAATCTAAGAAAGCATTTTAAAGACGTCACCTCGCACTTGCAAATATTTTATGTCTTTTTTTGACTGTATTTTTTTTAACAGACCTATGTAGAGAAGTGGTTTTGCCCATATTCAAATCAGTATTGGCAACAGGTCTGAGATGCAAGATGGCAGCGATTTTTCACATTTTCCTTGCAGAGAACAAGTCAGGCAGTTTGAATGTTGTGTAATATGATTAAGATTTAGCTGAAACCAAGCAAATGCTAAAAAAGGTTTTCTTGAAATGTGTTGATGAATGAAGCCACTTGAAGTTTTTGTATTAAATCCAAGTCATTTACATGTTGTACATCAACTGAAATTGCACAACCTCAGCTTTCTCTCATCCACTCTTTCTCTCTCTGATTTACAGCTATCAGACAGTGAGATACACCCCTGAAAGCACAAGTGTGCGTGAGAGTAAACTTAACAAAAGATTGACACGACTCTCCAGCTGAAGGACTCAATTATTCAGCGGGGATAAGTTTATAGTACTGACAAGACGACAACAGAAATTCCAGGGAACCATCAATCTTTGTGACAGGCATCTCCGAAGCTTGTGTTTATCCTATCCTCGCGACTATTCATTGCTTCCTGTAAGGCAGCCTCAGCTCATTTCCAATGCATAGGGCAGAGCGGCGAGCCATTTGAGTTGCGAGCTGAGCCGGAGAGCGGTGTAAGGCGTATTGGCGCGGCGGATCGACAGGGGAGACATCCTGTCACCGTGGTGTCCCGTCAGAAGCTCCCCGGGGGACAGAGGTCAGAGTCTTAGGGATCACCGGGTGGCATCTTCCTGACAGATATTATACACAAGTAGCCAACTCAGATGGTGTTTATTCAAATGCAAGGGCAGAGCCAGGCTTGCTGACAGTGCAGCCATCCGTGCACTGGAGTGGACAGAGGGAAATCACACACCAACACACCCTCGTTCTTAGTGAAATCTTGCACATTTCTTGAGAGATTGATGGGGTAAGAAGGTATGTTCAGTGGTGGAATGCAACTAAGTACAAATTTGAAGTACTTGTACTTCACTTTTCATGCCACTTTCTACTTCTACTCCATTACACGGTAGAAAGAAATATTGTACTTTTTACTCCACTACAGCTTTAGTTACTAGTTATGTAACAAATTAAGATTTTTGCACACAAAACACATGTAGTTTATAAAATACAATGTTTTATTATGAATTAAACTACCCAACTTTTTTTTTCTGTATGCTACAATGCCATGTCCTTGTTTTTTCCCCACATAATTGGTGGAAAATCATAAAGTCCTGCAAAGATTAACAACTTCACATGCAAATATTAGGTATTAGGTATAAATGGGTATTTCAGAGGTACACTAGTGGGTACAGACAGTAAACCAAGGGGAAGGCTCAACATTGTAGTGATATAGTATATCTGCTAATCTGGAACACAATAAACAAACAGCAAGTGTCACGCTTTCTAAGATTCAATACAAGAGTGAATAAGATGAATATTTCTTCCAGCGATGCAGTGTTTCCATGCTGTATTAACGGGTCGAGCTGAAAGTATTAGCTGATTAAACTCTTAGTTGATTGACAGAACTGTTTGGATCGTTTCCAGTTTCAAATTTGTGAGGTGTTTTTCTGCATTGAGTACTTTTACATATTTTAAGTACATTTTCCTGATGATACTCACATACTTTTATTTAAGTAACATTTTGAATGCAGAGCTTTCACTGAAACAGTGTATTTTTTACTGTGTAATATTAGTACTTTTACTTAAAGGTCCCATGAGATGGTGCTCTTTGGATGCTTTTATATAGACCTTAGTGGTCCCCTAATACTGTATCTGAAGTCTCTTTTATATAGACCTTAGTGGTCCCCTAATACTGTATCTGAAGTCTCTTTTATATAGACCTTAGTGGTCCCCTAATACTGTATCTGAAGTCTCTTTTATATAGACCTTAGTGGTCCCCTAATACTGTATCTGAAGTCTCTTTTATATAGACCTTAGTGGTCCCCTAATACTGTATCTGAAGTCTCTTTTATATAGACCTTAGTGGTCCCTAATACTGTATCTGAAGTCTCTTTTATATAGGCCTTAGTGGTCCCCTAATACTGTATCTGAAGTCTCTTTAATATAGACCTTAGTGGTCCCCTAATACTGTATCTGAAGTCTCTTTAATATAGACCTTAGTGGTCCCCTAATACTGTATCTGAAGTCTCTTTTATATAGACCTTAGTGGTCCCCTAATACTGTATCTGAAGTCTCTTTTATATAGACCTTAGTGGTCCCTAATACTGAATCTGAAGTCTCTTTTATCTTTTTTCTCTCTCTCTCAATCGTGGGCCATATTCTCTGGGTGGGCCAAGCAGAGAAGGGGAAGGTAACCTTTCCCCTTATGACCTCATAAGAGGAAGATTTCAGATCGGCGTATCTGAGCTTTCATTTTCTCAAAGGCAAAGCAGGATACCATTTCTAGCCACTGGGGGATCATAGGCAGGCTGAGGGAATGCATATTAATGTTAAAAAACCTCATAAAGTGACATTTTCATGCCATGGGACCTTTAAGTGAAGTTTCTCAATGCTTCTTCCCCCACTGGGTATGCCAAACACTTTGAAGAAAAGCAGATTCTATAAAGTGACAAGGGTGAGGAAATGTGACCACACACTGACTTACAAACTTACAGCACAAACTTTCAGCCTGTTGGAAATTTTCAAAGTGCAAACTGTTTATGCACGCACACTCACTCGATTAAGCAGCGCCATCACTTGCCAGGCGACAGTTTCAAGGTCAGCAGAACGCTTAGCGGGGTACATTCAGACAGAGTCGCACAACAGTGGGACCCGTTTTTCATTCTCCGCACCACATCACAGTCATAATTAACATAATGAAGATCAATTAACTGTCCCGGTGTCTGTCCTGTCACCGCCGGCTCACAGAGCTCTGTTTGCTCCCGCTTCTCCGTGGCCAGGACATGAGGAGCGCCCCCACCTCCCTCTTTTTGTCCACGCTCACTGACGTTAATTGCCTCGACGTATTGCTGAGGACAGCGCGGTAATGGCGCTTTTATCTTTTTCCTGTCCCTCCTAATTGGCCTGTGGTTTTTGGAGAGATTTGGCGCTGCCCGTGTGACTGGTGTCAGAAAAACATGGGTGCGATGAGCGTTGGTGTCTGAGTAAAGGGGGAGACATCTCAGCTCAAGACCAAAGGCGGTCATTTAGAGGACTTTAATCTTGTGGGCTTTCGGAGAGGCTCTCAGCGGATACAAGCTGGCCTCTGTCTTATTATAAAATGCTTAAAAAAAGATTAGAGGGCTAAATTCTAGCTAATGATCTCCTCCCAATTAAGAACAGGCTCAGGGGGAATCGTCCAGTCGCCGTGGGAGAGTTTCTGGACAACCGTCGACACAGAGACACACACGACTTGGGGTTCATGCACACCAAGGATGTTTTCCTGTTTGAAGCATTTGCTTTCAGTCATTGAAATTGCTTGCACAGGTAGAAATTATGTAATTTGAACACAGGTGACACCAGAGGAACAGTAGCGAAAGGGCTGAAAGTGCAGGTTCTGGTCCATAGTGGGAACATTATCCAAACCAATTACAGGGAATGACCCCACAACACAAGGCTTTATGGGTATCAGGAGATGGGGGCTGACAGCTGGGGTTCCTCGTGCTCATAAAGCCTCGCATAACAAAATGAACAGACTGGAACATGTGCTGAGGCCACACTTCCTCCACCAATTTCTTCTCTACTTTCATTTCCTGCAAAATCCTCTGAACCAGGGGTCTTCAATGTGTTTTAAGCAAAGAACCCCTTAGTTGTAAGTGAGACAGAGCAGGGACCCCCTACTTCCTATTGTATAAAAAGAAAAAACTAAAACCTTTGCACATATTATGGTGCATAAAATACTAATATTCATATTTTAATACATCATGTTAAACATAGAGTACATGTAGCATAGTCTCTGCGGATGGCTACCTTACCTACAGGCCAGTAATCATACTCTTATGTTATTATCAAATCCCAAATAGGCCGATTTATCTTTGCTAAAAATATGATTCACTAATGTTTGTGTATTTTCAGACATATTTAAAGTTTTGGAAAACATTTTTTTTTTCAAATTATTAAACAATAACTTGGTGGTAACTGAGGACCCCCTAAGGGTCCCGGACCCCTGTCTGTAGTTTTCAGTTATATTATTGTCATACAGAGGTGGACAGAGACAAGTGTCCACCTTTGTGTTGCTTTAGTATGTGAAGCAATCTGCTGGGATCTCAATGTAGTTCACTTTCTGTAAAAATATCAAATATATTTAGTTTCCTTTTTTATTATTATTTTTTTACCTGGTTATATAGTTTCAGTTTAATTTGACTTTTTCTTGAACAATTTAGTTTTTATTTAGTTTCAGTTCATTAAAAATATTTATTACCTGCCAGTGTAATCAGATGTAAAACGTCATGCTTCAAGTTTATCCAATAAATTTTCTAATTTAAAATTTGTTACTGTTAATAACTTCTCCCAGACCCTCTAACGCACACTCCCAAGAACAGGAGAAAAATATCTGGCTGTCTGGCACTGGTCTTGTCTTGGTCTTGGTCTCAACCCCTCAAAGTCTTGGGCTTGTCTCGGTCTCGATGTACTCTGGTTTTGGTCTTGACCTGGTCTCGCCCTGTCTTGGTCTTGGTCTCAACCCCTCAAAATCTTGGTCTTGTCTCGCCCTGCCTTGGTCTTGGTCTCAACCCATCAAAGTCTTGGTCTTGTCTTGTTCTCGCCCTGCCTTGGTCTTGGTCTCAACCCCTCAAAGTCATGGTCTTGTCTTGGTCTCAATATACTCTGGTCTTGGTCTTGACCTGGTCTCACCCTGCCTTGGTCTCACCCTGCCTTGGTCTTGGTCTTGGTCTCAACCCCTCAAAGTCTTGGTCTTGTCTTGCCCTGCCTTGGTCTTGGTCTCAACTACTCAAAGTCTCGGTCTTGACTCGACCTCGCCCTGCTTTGGTCTTGACTCTGTCTCACCCCCTCAAAGTTTCAATACACTCTGGACTTGGTGTTGACTTGGTCTCAGTTTAGGTGGTCTTTACTACAACATCTTTCCCTGCTTATTTTGGTTGTAGTTTAACCCTGCTGTAAACCAGGAGATCTTTCACACCCCGGTATGATGGATATGACTGCACCTCCACGTTCAGCTCTGAGTTGGGACACCCTGCTAGCAATAACTGACATAGGCGTCCTCTGGAAATACTCTGCTGACTTGTAGCGCCACCGGCACTTACAACCAGCATCAGTATCTGGCCAACACAGTTACATTTTAACTGTAGGTCTGAGGGAGTGGTGTCGGCTGGGGGAGATGACCGAGGAAGGGAGGAGGGTCTCTCTGTGTGTGTGTCCTCTGCTGTAAGTCTGAAGGTTTGTGATAATTAATATGTGTAGTGGGCTTGATGAATGAGGACAGGTGGAGGATTTCATCATGCCTAGACAGACTGACTCCCTCCCTGGGCAGGAGGGATCCATGACCTGCCCAACACCTCGAAAAAAAAAAACCCACAACTGTCTATGTGTTGCAGGATCTACCCTTGAAATTTACTCAGTGTGTGTGTGTGTGTGTTTGTGTGTGAATACACAGCAATGTGGTTTAGGTGTTCACGGGGCTGCAAACCTTAAAGTGCACCTGTTAAAAATGTGTTCATGTAAATGCAATTCCGTTTGTCGTTTGTTCTGCCTGTTTATGCATACTTTTACATGCCGTGTGCATAAAGTGTGTTATACACTGCAAGTGGGAGTGTGTGTTTCAGTATGTGTCTTTCTCAGAGGGTAATTACTCTATGTCATCTGTAGGAATGTGATTAATGAGGTTCTGGTCAAAAGGCAGTAGGCATAGATGTCCTGGCTTTGGTCCTGAAGCATAGTTACTTGATATGAGGGAACCATTTATATTCTCTCTACCTGACACTCTGGCTCCACACCAACTGGTATCCCAAAATATAGCATTTGGCCTCTGTGATATTAGTTACAAACAACAACAAAGTTGTTGACAACTTTTATAGAAATTATAGAATCTTTTCATTCTATTATTTCACTTAAATGTAACATTTATATATTAAATGCACAGGGCATGTATCAGTTAGCATTAAAGATGGGTTGATTGGAAAGTTCCCCATGCCAGTCTCTATGTATGGTGAAGGGCATGCGACGATGGGGGTGGGGGTGGGGGTGGGGGTGGTATTATAATTCCAAAGACCAAGGGAACTTTATCAAGATGCATAGTATCCTGATCCATGAAATAACTGGCCTTTAAAAATAAAAATGTGCCTGCTTCTATGGGAATTTAACATAGGGGTGTGTTTAAGGAAGAACATTTATTTATTTCCAATACATTATTCATTCCCAAAGAAAATTGGTGTGCTTAAAAGGTTGGATTTTCCTAATTTTTTTGAATTAAGGCATTTTCAATTTCCAAAAGATGTTTTTGTTATTCCTCTTTTTAATCAACTTTAGCATGGGTGTGTAAACTTATGCAATGTTTCACAATGCACTGCAGTCACCCAGATTTAAGATTCCTCTGATGCTCTCTTAAATTTAAGAGCATTTTCAAATCATGATAGATTTGGTAAAAAAGCTTTTATTGTTAAGTTTTTGAGTAAAAGTGAAAGTTTTATTCACGTTTTATTTCCTTCACTTTTAACAGTTTGATAAATACAGGCCCAGACCAAAAGCTTTTTTTAATTCATCATATTTAATATTGTTCTCATCTAACAACCTCAAGATTGCTTGTAATCAAAAGTATGTAGCGTATCAACACATTTCAAATATAACATTTTTGATTGTTGATCATAGCAGTTAAAGCTAAACATGTATCATATCCGGGCTGGAAGAAACACATCCACTGGGAGGTTCTCATTTGTACAACAACAACAAAATGTCATCAGGAAAAAAAAAAGAAATATTCTGTAATATTACATAAATCTACACACACACACACCGTAACTAGATGTTTTTTTTGCATAAATTCAGCATGAAGGTCCACAGGAGAATCCTTTTATCATTTAAAAATGACATAATTCTGCATCTTGCTCTCCCAATTTCCCCCAACAAGCATAACATGTTAAATGTATAAAGCAAAAGTGAAGATAGTGCTCCACCACTTACTTCCTCTCTCTCTCTGTCCAGCGGGGTAACGCCAGCATTTAATACAAAGCTCACTGTCAAATTACGACATCTTGAATGTAGAGTGCTCAGAGCGCTCTCTCGACCTCCTCCCCCAGCCTCTGAGCAGTGGATGAGTGGACAATAACAGGGCAATTGCACTGGGCTTTGGGGAGCGGCCCCGCCGTCTGCTGCTCACACAGGCAGCCCGTATTAAGACGGCCCTGCCCCCTGGCAGGGCCCTCAAAGACCCCATGCCCCCCCCCCTTTACCTGTGCTGTCCTCCTGTCAAAAATATCAGGCATAATCAAAGGGGTTTTTTCAAATGTAATTTACTAACTTGTCCAACTACATACATCGAGGCAAATGAGCAGTGAGCTCTCTATTCAAATGTCTCATTTCAAAATGTGGAATTTAAAAAGCACAGCACTCAATTCAAAATATTTAATGTCAAAGCAGACAAAATTGCCAAAATTATCAGACATAAGCAAGGGGATTTCTCAAGTGTAATTTATTAACTTATCTAACTACATACATGTGGGCAAAGAAAGAAGTGGATATGTATTCAAATGTCTCAATTCTAAATGTATATGAATTCAAAAAGCCAAAATATTGGATTCAATTACTGTAGCCGTAAAAATGAAACAACTCAACTCTGACAGATTGGGGAGGGGGAGTGATAGTGGCTATGTAATCTTGATTTATTTATAATTTATCATTATTATTATTATTATTAGTAGTAGTAGTAGTAGCAGTAGTGAAATTAGTGTTCATAAACAAGTAATGTATGTCTTTCAACAATTTCAAGTAAATAATATAACAATTAATGAAACATATTTGAAAGCTTGTGTCATGTGGTGCCCCCACACACACACACACTGGTTGTGAAGGTTGGTGCCCCTGGACACTTGCCCACTTACCCTGTATGTATAAAGAAAAGTGTTTGCGCGGTGAGGATGGGATGGAAAAAGTCTTGAGAGCCTTAACTTAAGTAAAAGTACTAATACCACACTGTAAAAATACTCTTGTTACCTAAGTACAAGTATAAAAGTGACATCATGAAAATGTACGTAACATATTAAAAGTAAATGTAGTCAATGCAGAAAAAACCCTCACATTTCAGAAACTGGAAACGATCCAGGCAGTTGTGTGATTAATGGTCTAATCATTTCAGCTGGACTTGTAGGCCGGTATATTGTTGGGTATGATTTATAATAAAACGTCGTATATTCTGAAGTACATGTTTTGTGTGCAAAAATGTTAATTTGTAGAGTAACTACAGCTGTCAGATTAATGTAGTGGGAGATTTCCCTCTGAGATGTAGTGGAGTAGAAGTAGAAAGTGGTGCGAAAAGAAAAGACTCATGTGAAGTATAAGTACCTCAAATGTATAGGTAGTGCATGTATAGGTACTGAGCATGTGTGTGTAATTCAGGCCTGTGTGGGATAACAACAGAGTGTACATTGTAATTTTCCCCTGCGGGACTAATAAAGTGTACATTATTATTATTATTATGATTATTAATACATCTTTTACGTATTATTTTGGTACAGTACTGGAGTAAATGTACTTAGTTACATTCCACCACTGACTGCGAGGGGGCCGCTCTCAGCGAGCCCAGGGAAGGGAGGAGAGGTTTAATTTAGCGGATGGCGGCACAGGGACCCTTAGGGCGTCACATGCTGTAAGACACACACACATACCTGAGCGTACGTTGTGACAGACAAGTGAGCCGAGGAAGGTGCGGCCCCCGTCCTCCAAAAATCCTGCTGGCAGCCTGGGAGAGCTGGGAAATCAGTCTTGTTTTTTTTTTATTTTTAAATGGAGCGATGTGTGGAGTCGGTGGGGGAAGGTTGTTCACTTACCATTCACATTTTCAAACGGTTTCTTCTCGACCTTGGTGGCACGTCTGTTCTTGTGAATTCTAATTAACGCAGGTACGATGGATAGACCTGCTGCTGAAAGATGAAGGATACGTTGTGATCTTTTTCTTTTTCAAGGTTGGAAGTTCATCCAGTGCATTCAGTGATCAGTGTGTTGCTATTAGCTTTCAACCTAAGCCAATCTATTTATTTAGTAGGGAAGGCTATTTTCATTGTGTATTATTCATCCGTTGATTAAATATATCTATAAATTTGTCAGAAAATGGTGATGAAAATGTGAATCAGTGTTTCCCAAAGCCCAAGATGACATCCTCAAATATCTTGTTTCGTCCACACATCGAAGATATTCAGATTACTGTCACAGAGGAGTCAAGAAACTAGAACATAGTCACATTGAAGAAGCTGGAATCAGAGAACTTTGACTTCTTTTGTTCTTTAAAATTGACTCAAAGTGATCAAAAAAAAGTTGGCAATTAATTTTATAGTTTGCAACTTATCGATTAATTGTTGCCCCTCTAAATGCAATAATAGTGATTTTTTTATTGGTGATAATACAAAGAAAGGTTCCATAGTATAGAAAAGTCGAGAAAGCAAATCCTGGAGAAGGGAAGCAACACAAACACACACACACACACACACACACACACACACACACACACACACACACACACACACACACACACACACACACTGCCAGGCAATTAGAAATATAATTCTATACTATTTTAAAAGCATGCAGCAATTTCATGCTACTTTATTACCATTTCTATCCATTATGAACCTTTAGCTGGCAGTTTTAATCCAATGCTGCATAACAAGCAAGAAGAAAACAAATGATACTTGTTCTTTGCCCACATTTTCAGCAATCAAAATAGCTAAAAAGACATGCAACCCCTTCTGCTCTCTGTCTTCATTATATGCAGATCTAACTGCAGAGGGCTGAGGGCAGGTAAGGAAGTGCGAGCACACTAAGTGGATTGCAAGTGGAATCCTCGTCACTGTTCATTGTTGTTTTTCGGAAGTGGAGTATTCCAGGAACATTACACTGGTAATTGCTGGACTGGCTGTTCTATTTTCAGGAACAGAAATTGATTTCATGTTTTTTTTTTTTTGTTCATTCCTTCCTTCCTCAAGGCTTCCTAGGGTTTGTTGTCAGCCTGTGTGTGGTTTGTTGTTGTGGTCGATGTTGCACGCTCTCTTTTGCTTTTAACCCTTAATTAGCTACATGCTGTGATCAAGAACTTTGTGCAGTATGTATAATATATGTAGTATAATTATAATTATAATTATAAAAGTTAGACATAAACAACAAATGCATGTGGGAGGTGCAGCTTTAGTCTCAAGCTCTTTTACACCTTTGTAACAAATTTCAGTCTACCTGGATAAGTAAAAGTATACTTAAGGTGTAAATGCACAAAACACTGTGGATGGAATGTGTTGTGGCATTGAAGTCACCTTTAAAGGTGATCGGATGTCTGCCAACCAGGCATTTTTTGAGGATGCACAGCTTCAGAAGTCCCCATGAACAGTTTACCTCTTCATAAAGATTGTCAAACACTTCAAATTATACAAGATAAAACCCCTAATATTGATCTGACAGGATAAAGCTTGTTTGTGTCGCTTAAATGGAGAAGTAACATACACCTAAAGGATTATTAGGAACACCTGCTCAATTTCTCATTAATACAGTTATCTAATGAACCAATCACATGGCATTTGCTTCAATGCCTTTAGGGGTGTGGTCCTGGTCAAGACAATCTGCTGAACTCCAAACTGAATGTCAGAATGGGAAAGAAAGGTGATTTAAGCAATTTGGAGCGTGGCATGGTTGTTGGTGCCAGACGGGCCGGTCTGAGTATTTAACAATCTGCTCAGTTACTGGGAGGAGAATGGGCCAACTGATTCAAGCTGATAGAAGAGCAACTTTGACTGAAATAACCACTTGTTACAACCGAGGTATGCAGCAAAGCATTTGTGAAGCCACAACACGCACATCCTTGAGGCGGATGGGATACAACAGCAGAAGACCCCACCGGGTACCACTCATCTCCACTACAAATAGGAAAAGAGGCTACAATTTGCAAGAGCTCACCAAAATTGGACAGTTGAAGACTGGAAAAATGTTTGCCTGATGAGTCTCGATTTCTGTTTTGAATTTGGCGTAAACAGTATGAGAACATGGATCCATCATGCCTTGTTACCACTCTGTAGGCTGGTGGTGTAATGGCGTGGGGGATGTTTTCTTGGCACACTTTAGGCCCCTTAGTGCCAATTGGGCATCGTTTAAATGCCACAGCCTACCTGAGCATTGTTTCTGACCATGTCCATCCCTTTATGGCCACCATGTACCCATCCTCTGATGGCTACTTCCAGCAGGATAATGCACAATGTCACAAAGCTCGAATCATTTCAAATTGGTTTCTTGAACATGACAATGAGTTCACTGTACTAAAATGGCCCCCACAGTCATCAAATCTCAACCCAATAGAGCATCTTTGGGATGTGGTGGAACGGGAGCTTCGTTCCCTGGATGTGCATCCCACAAATCTCCATCAACTGCAAGATGCGATCCTATCAATATGGGCCCACATTTCTAAAGAATGCTTTCAGCACCTTGTTGAATCAATGCCATGTAGAATTAAGGCAGTTCTGAAGGCAAAAGGGGGTCAAACACAGTATTAGTATGGTGTTCCTAATAATCCTATAGGTGAGTGTATAGTGGTTGCATTTTTGCTGTTTGCTTGTCTCTGTTTGTCTGCTCGTTTGCAATAGATAAATAGATGATTTTATTTCAGTTAGCTTAATAGCTGGTTTGATTTGCATTGAAAGATGATCTTATGGAAAGTATCCCATGCCAATCTCTATGTATGGTGAAGGGTATGTGATGATGTGGGGGGGGGTATATTTTTTTTAATTTAATTCCAAAGGCCAAGGGAACTTTATCAGGATGCATAGTATCCTGGATCCATGATATAACTGGCCTTTAATAATAAAAATCTGCTTCTATGGGAATTTAATATAGGGGTGTGTATACTTATGCCCCCTGTATTTTAACAAAGGGCTGTGTATACTTTTGCCCCCTGTATTTTAAGGTAGAACATTTATTTATTTACAATACATTCATTCACAAAGAAAATTGGTGTCCTTAAAAGGTTGAATTTCTCCTTTTTTTTAATTAAGGCATTAAGATCTACTTACAAAAGAGGATTTTTTTTTATTCCTCTTTTTAGTCAACTTAAGCATAAGTAAACTTATGAGCACCACTGTATGTATATATATATATATATATATATATATATATATATATATATATATATATATATATATATATATATATATATATATATCAAAATAACATGTGTATAATATAAAATGTGAAGTAACCAGAGTAGCATGATAGTGCATATTGTAATGTGTGAGGTAATGAGAGATCATACACACAGATGTGAGATGTGAGTTGTGAACTCACAGTTTTATGGAATGTGGCAGGAAAGATTTCCTGTTGCAGTCAGTACAACATTAACGCTGTCGGAGCCTCTTATGGTACATTACTGTGAGCCCTTTACCAAACTAAAACCTATTACATAACGACCTTACACTGTTGGTCATCATCTATCCACTGTAAGGTTCCACTTAGGGTGCTGGGGCCCCGCCTTGCTCTTCTAGAGTGTTTGTTTTGCTGCTGCTGCTACTTAGTTGCTTATAATAAAATAAAACATGACATTCAGTAACAAATTTCCCATTTGTCTCACACACCAAACCAAATTGTTAAGACTAATCAACCGCTTTGGCTGTTTATTATCTTACCCCTATATATCTGAAATCAATTTAATTGAATCTGCCAAGGCAAAACCACCCTGGGAACTTACCCTTCGTCTAGGATTTCACCAGAGCTTGGTTCTACTTGTACATTTCCAACACAGACTCACTCCCATAAGATAGGGACGCTTGGCGAGGTGTCTTTGGCGTTGTTATTGACGCTGGGCAGTTGGGTTTAGGAAACGTGACATGTGGGACATGAACCCCGGTCTCCAGGGTAAAAGTCCTGTGTTGTTTGACCCATCCATCACCCCAATCAGCCTCCCTACACGGCATTTTGGGCTTTTGTACTACTTGCTACCATTGTTGCTCGTATTACTACGTTGTCCTATAGCGCCGAGACGCTGCTGCTCTGCCCGGTGCGTTCTACACACGCCCTGAAAGATGCTTTTTGCGTCGTCTCTGATGCTGATGCTAACAGCAATTGCCCAAGCGTCCAAATTTTGCGAGTTTGGAGTGACAATGGGATAATATTTGAAATTAGAAACTGAATGAGTAGCCATTGACTGAAAAAGGTGAAGGTGGGGCGTACCTGGTTTTTCTTAATTTGCTTGACAGTTCATTTGGTAAACATTAAAGACATGGATATAACATAACATAAGCTTGGAAAGGAAAAAAACGTCATTTAACTCAGACTCCCGCCATCACATACACTCCTTGAATTAAGTAATTAAGAATTATTGATGAAAAGACAACCCTTATTAACACTTACTAGATGTGCATTAGAACTAGTTAAAAAGACTAACAGTCTACAGCCATGTTCATCACCTTGAGACTGTATGCATGCTAATATTTGCTAATTAGCATCAAACACATAGCATGTCATTAGTTCTGCAATAAAAATTGGACCTGACAGATTAAAAGTGACCATCTATTACAGTTTATCCTCTAGGGACCGTGAATGTCTATACCACATTTTATGGCAATAGATGTTGAGATGTTGAGATATTTTACCAGTGAAAAGATAACTTTGACCTTCTTGTGTCGCTAGCGGAAAAGCAAGGGGGATCACCAAAGTCATTAGGGTTTATCCTCTGGGGATGACATGAACGTCTGTACTTAATTTCATGGCCTTTCAATAACAGTGACATCCCTAGAGCTTTGCCGCTGGCATGGCTACAAACCGCTTATGCTAAAGGCTCTCCCAGTGATGCTGATGTCACTTTAACTACAAGGAAGTTACATCCGAAGCTCTCAGTAACTGAATCCAAAACATTCATTCCTTTAATTTTAGTCTAAATAATTCCTAATTTCTGCTTTTCTAACTCAAACATTACATACAATTTCCTTAAAATGAGGTTTCTTGAACATAAATTCCAAAAGTAACTGTAAAACTAAAGTTAATAAGTTAGTCTTATGTAGTGTTGAAAACGTTAAAAAAGTGACAAACATTGAAAAAAAGGCATCAAAAGTGTTGAAAAAAGGGACAAAAACGTAAGAAAGAAAGCAAATACCCTGTCCATAGAGGAGGGTTTCTGTTTATCAGAGATGCAGAGAAAATATGAAGATGAAGGATGGAGAAAAAATAGAACCAGCAAAAACGTACTATTTTCTAAAGCCATCAAATCTCAAATATTTAAAAGGGGGGGTTGCCCCTCAAGTTTAGCGGGCATTACACTGTTGGAGCCTTTTAAAAACAACTCATATTGTGTTTCAGTCAGTACCCATCACTGCTCAGAGGAGAAAACGTAACATTGCAAGTTAAATAGTCATCAGTGTTGCAAAAAAACAAAAGTCATCCTCATGGCTGGACACATCCTCACCGTGGGTAGAATATTTATCACTGTGGGTGCAAACATTATCCCCACAGATAGAAATGTCAACACCATGGGTCTCAATGTCATCACTACAGGTGGAAACTCGGGTAATAACCCACTCACTATGTCCCTTATTCCTGGCTATATATCATAAAATGGGCGATTATCGTCCCCGGAGCCAACAAGAAACTCACGGAAACATTGGTCAGGGATGTGACGGTGCTGTCCAGGAACCATTGGGCAGTTAATAAAAGTAGAGCGATATACTGCATGAAGACATCTTGGCCCAGAGCAAAGCCAGATGAAGAGTTGCTTCTTAAACTGGGATCAGGCTACAGGATTTAAAGAATCTCGACATATCTCATATTTACAGGCCGCCTGCTCCAGATATCTTTCATAAAACCTTGTTTCGCGTTCCAGGAGAAGCTCCTACCTAGCTGTGACATAAGCACGGAAAATGACACATTACAAGATTCATTCGGATTTGGAAATAGGATTTGGAAAATTGGACCGTCTTGAATGTTGCAGACATGTGCATTCTGGCAATCTGTGCAAGCATGGAGCCAAGCCAGCAGTTAAACCTCTGCAGTCAGAATTTATGGATGTCAAATGGCATGCTATATTAACAGATGCATGCAACATTGATTGAATTAACGTTACCTGAAAACAGCGGGTAGATTTTCTTCTTAGAATTGCACATCACACTTTCAGTTACTATGACCATCACAGTCCGAAGCATTGTGCCAAAATATGAACAATAACATTGCTGTCAACGGGCTTATCTGCTAATGTTAGCTACCACCTGTTACCTGGAAACCATCCAGCAAATAGACGGTACCGTAGGGAGGATACCTGAAACCGTTGATTTAAAGTTACCACTCATTTTACACGCAACAAAACAAAATGCTGAGTGAACATTAATAGCTATGTTTTTTATGTTGCACCCCCAATAACCTGGAAAATGGTTTTAAAATAGTAGCTAACTAGCTAAGGCAGCGTGTCGGAGGAATACAGCGTCTCCTGCAGTGCGGAGGAAGAGGAACCGCAGCTTTTGCTAACGTTAGCTTCTTGTCTCATCTGGGGTCTGATAAACGGTAAATTCATCAGATTCAGTTTCCACAATGCTATTTATAATAAACTGTAACCTTTCATAAACAGCTGAAGGAGCGGCGGTGCGCGGTGTACATAGCGGAAACCCTGTTGTGCGTCTGCCCTATACCATGGCGGCAGAAATTTTACCGTAGCGGGCCGCTATCAACATATCAACATAGAGGAAACACTGTATTAATTTCCACAAATTCATTAAGAAAGGATTACAGTTACTGGGGTTAAAGCATGATCTAACCGATGAAGACTTGCTTGTGTTGTCACTCCCCGATGTGAGTCGAGTGCAGATTTGAGTTGCGCATGCTCAAATTTAAACGGTTTACAGCATACCGTGTCATGCTGAAATTAGTAAAATCCATAAAATAATAAACTTTTCTCATTGCAAACAATAACAGAAGATGGAAATCATTTCAGCTATCTTTGATTGTTTGATTGCTATCGTTAGCTCAAAACGGCATTCAACTAACAACCTTGTTGCTAACTTTTAGCCAGCAGTACCAGCTTAACTTCGTTAAGTAGGTCCATTTTTACTGTAATGATATTACAGAAGTCTCTCGTTAGCATCTTGTATGCTACTTGTTGCAAAGCATGCGTAGGGTGTCCAAAGGTCCTCTTTTGCCCGGACAAGAAAGGATGCAAAAAACCTCTTTTGCACACTTATTGCTAATGTGCCATTGGTTGAAGTATTGCGTGTCAATAGTAGCATGTGTGACTAAGGTTGCTGATCCCTGGTTAGGATGTATTTTGCATCTTAAATGCCCCTTGTTTTCACCTCCTCACCTTTCCACCTGACTTGCACAGTGCTCATCCAAAATACACTAGGATCTAATCAATACAGACTGAATACAGGTCCCAAAAATTACCATCAGATTATTAATTATCTGGATAGTATATCCCAATCTAGATTGTATTACCAGATGTAAATGAGGTCTTTGTCAAGAAAGCGGTTCCATTGGAACAATTGAAGTGCTCCGTTCAAGGCACTAGCTGGTAAGAGAAGAGAGGAAACTATTTTACATTGGCGTTAATTCATGCCCATACACACCCTTTACGTGTTGGAAACCTCCTGGTTTGATCATTTATTGCTGAACTTTAGCCTGCTTGTTATCTTTCTCTAATTCATTTGCTCCCCGTCTGTGTGCAGGTGCTATGATCAGGATATCCACAGTACATGGCTGAAAAGTGTCCATGTTAGTGCCGTATCCACGCAACAGGTCTTAGCGTCTTCTTGCATTTTTTTCTGATTAGGAACCCTGTTCTCCTCTGCAAGAGCTGCCACTCAGCATTACAAAGGAGGCAGCTGGTTTGCCATAAAAGTCTGCACATATTTCCATTCTTTTTTTTTCTTCCTTTTTCAGTGCCAGTCAAAAAGGGATTCATAAAGCTTTGCTTTGATTACGCAGGTTTGGACATTTTCTCAGCTATGTCCCTGAGTTGGTTTTGAAAGACTCTGACTGTCAGATGGAAACCAAATGGAATGATTGAAGACAGGTAAAGCAGCATGTGTGTATGATGGATTGTACAGTGACAGCATTCATTGAGTGTTTGCTGCAGTTGCATCTAATTCCACTCTACTCTCTTTTCTGACCAATCCCTAGTCATGATTTGTGCTCTGTTGTTGTTTTGGCCAAAAAAAAAGCCATCATAACTAAATGTAAGATGCTAACAGCTTATCCTTCGCATGCTTGTTTAATGAAAAACAACTGGAACTTTTTCATTGGACAATATGTTTTAGAATGTATCAAAGTACAACACTTAAATGTCACTTTATAGTTCAGCAAATCTTAAGAAAAATGTCTTCCCATGCAATGGCATAATCAAAAAATTCATGAGCACAAATATGTAGGAACCATTCCGCCCTTCTCTTGAACAAGACGCCTGTTTTCTCCAACTACCCAAGTAATGATGTCCCAATGAAAGGTGAACAATGCAAGTATGGACATTCATTTCAGGTTACAGTTGCCATGTGATTGGGTCGTACCACATAAAGGTCAGAGACACAATTAAGGGATTTTAATGGGAATGATTGCTGAGTGTGAAGTAGGAGGGCAGCTGCTACAATGATGAACAGTGATGGGGGTAGCCTAGTGTTACACAGCCAGTTAATACTTGCTCCAGCAGCTTTTGGTTTACAGGCTGATTTACCGCTATGATGATAGTCTTTTATTATTATTAATTTTTTCACTTAGAGTTTCACATCTATTTTGTTACATATGTTGTGCAGCATCCACATTTAGTGTTTACGTAAAGTTTTGATAAAGAAGGTTCCATATTCTTTTTTTGAATTTCCACAAATACATAGAACACACAACATGCATATAGCAGATACTCTAGTAAAGAAACAAGAATAAAAGTGTGCATGCATGACAGCAGCTCTGAGAAGTTACATTATATTAAGGATACAAATTTGGCATATTTAAGGGCTGGTCACTTTGATTGACAGGTGGCTACCGTCACTGGAGGCAAGCATAGACTTTATTCAGCCTCTTTGCCCTTTTTTGATTAGCCAACATCAAGAACTAAGGGGCACCTACCTTGTCTAGTCTGGATTTTCATAATTTTCTGTTTGATCCAAACCAAAATTACAGGTGTGAAACCTCTCCCAGACTCTTCCGGACCAAGGAGACAAAATTTGGTCCAACCAATAGAGGTAGTTTTGGTCCAGATAACTGCAGTGTGAAACCAAAACTAACCGGATCAAATGTACACAATGTAACAAAAACAGGAACCATTGTCTGGACCTCGAGGAGCTGCCCACTTTGAGCTTAATTTTGGCTCTCCAGAAACAGACGGGTGACGTCACGGAGACTTTCATATTTTATAGAATAGAATAGAATAGAATAGAATGCCTTTATTGTCATTATACACAAGCACACAGTACCTGTGCAATGAAATTGAAGCAATCCCTTTACAGTGTTGACACAAAAATATAAGAAATATAAGATAACAATATAAAATATCAAAAATATAAAGTCAAAAATATAAAGTGTAGGTAGTGCAGAGAAAGGGGGCTGGTGCACAGTCCTGAGTCCGGAGAGCAACTGTATACATATAAAATAGCTTGACACATTGTGTGAAAGTAGATAAGTATTAACAAATGAATAAATATTGCACAGTAATGAAATGACATGGTTAATATATTAAATATTGCACTGTATGAAAATTCCATTTTATACAGTCTTTGGAGGTGTTAAATAAAAGTCAGGGGATCACCGGAGCTATAAGGATCCATTCTCTGAGTGCCCTGGAAACACAATGGACGAAATTAACACTTTGGTTTTTGCCCCCATTTTTCATGAGCTGAACTCAAAGATCTAAGACTTTTTCTATGTACACAAAGGGCTTATGCCTTTCGAATATTGTTAAGAAATCTGTCTAAATTTGTGTTAGTGAGTACTTCTCCTTTGCCGAGATAATCCATCCACCTCAAGATGCTGATTAGTCAGCATGATTATTGCACAGGTGTGCCTTAGGCTGGCTACAATAAAAGGAAACTCATTAACACTGATTTAGACAGATTTGTGAACAATATTTGAGAGGAATAAGCCTTTTGTGTACATAGAATAGTCTTAAAATCTTGAGTTTAGCTTATGAAAAATGGAGGCAAAAACAAAATTATTGCATTTATAATTTTCTTCAGTACATGTACTAGATTTCATGGTAATCCAAAACCTCAAAACTACAAATGTAGGCCTCATGGTGGCTCTTGAGCAAAAAGTCACAGGTACGCAAAACCATTGGAAATGTATCATGGCAATAATTCCAATAGTTGAGATATTAAAGTTCAACCAACCGACACTCCCATCCCTAGAACCGCCACCAAAGAACATATTGCATCACTCACTGGGCCAATAGATGTTGTAAAAATGTTATTTGTGAACAAAACCAACATGTTACTGCATAAGTCTTCATAATTACACAGAAAATAATAAATGATAAATAATAAAGCTGCATTTGGGCAGCTGCATGCAGGTTTCAAACTGAAACTGTTTTATGTAAAACAACATCAGTGAACTATGCGATGCAAAGGGATGGAACAGGCAACAAAAACTTCTCACAAAGTGCTTCTCACTGCTGTTTGGCAGATAGATTGTACTTCAGTCTATAGATAGTTTGTATATCAACTCATCACTTTCCGTGCCTGACACCACAGTTTTTCTGAATCAAATAGGGCAAATCTACAATATCACAGTGAAGCGGACATTTTTTTGTGTTTTTTGCTGCAATTTGGGATTTATGTTGACATGACAAGTATTATTTGTCTGTCAAAATGTTGCCTATAGTGCTTTAAGAGCTTTAAGAGGCTGGTGTGTGATGCTTGATGTGGGAATGTGCTAAAAAAAAATGTCATGACAATAAAACAGGGGAGAGAGGAAGAGACAGAGTGACACATGAAGAGATGGAAACAGACAGGAAGGTTTTGTTGCCATTCCTGTAGACTGTTATCCCTGACGAGGCTGTATCAGCAGGATGGTCATCTAATCAGCCTTCACAGTGGGACAACTACATCAGTTAGCATTGATGATAAATCATATTGACAGCTATTGCCTGACAGAAGGGGGGTAATGATAGAGGAGGGAATGTGGAAATGTTGAAAAATAGACTGGAACTAAGGAGAATTGGGGGGGAAAGAGTGATTGACACTGCTAGGGAACATTTCTAAAAGAAGAGAAAGATATTCAGGATAATTACATGAATATTATCCTTTTTCTTGCTGTACTTGAATTTCTCCACCCCCTCTTTCTTCCGTCACCCGTTTCACCATCGCCACCTCACCCACTGTACATCAGTGTCTCCAGCCTCCGATCCACCCACACAGTGCCTGTTACCAGGGCTTAATGGGTGAAAATAAATTATAGGAAGCATTTATATATTCTATTGAGTCTGCCTTTTGCATTAATAAAAAAATAAATACATTCAATAGCATGCTTTTATCCCCCCAAATCCTGCAACCTGCAGTCATTTCTTTTAATTACAGTGCAAAGAGAAGAAATGAGTTGACTCTGCGAACTTGCTATGGAAGGAGAGGACAAAGAAGGGAATATAATGAGAGATGGAGATTTTGGAGGTGGGGGCTGCCTGAGGATTGCGCTGAACCAGGGTGTCGGCTCACTCAGGAGACAGGTTCCAATCCATTATTGATGAAAGTGAATGGCAGAAGGTTTCAGGATAGTCCCGGTGTTGGGCCGTGTCCGTTTGTCATGTAACATTAATTGACACAGCCCTTGCGGTGGCACAGCCATCCGTCCGTCCGGGGCTCTCGTTTCAGTTTGCCCCATGATTTATTTACAGGGACACTGGACTGAACAATCATTGAGGTGGTTCAGGCTTATTTGTGGTCTCTGTGCTACTGTGCCCTCTGAAAGGCATGGCTGGCTTCAAACTAGAATACCAGGAAAAGGAGAGCTCATGTTGCAAAATGTGTTCAATACATGCACGCACACATTTTTAACACTGAACTGACTATACTGAATCATTGTAACTGAACAAATCAGTGACTCTGTACTGTTGTCCACTATGATTACTTGGTTAATAGCTTACTACAATACAGCGACAGCAAGAACCAATCATGATGTGATAATTCTATATTATAAACAGAGAATAAACAACCCACACAACAACAACAATTACGACTCATATTTATGTTTATAGTGGCTGCGCCCTCCAGCGGCCATGGACATTATGACGGGAGCAAAGCAAGAAGTTAGTTGACAAAGTGTAAGAGCGAAAACTCAACATCTGGAGACAGGTTGAGGTGGGGGATGGGTCAAACTAACAGCAGACAGCATAAATGGAATCCTGAAATCTTGTTCTGGCTTTTGGTTTTGGTTTGCTACCCCAAATTGAAGTGGCCCTATATGGCCACCCCTATGAAAGATTTCTATTGGCACCACTGCCAGACACCCCTACAGGGGCAGTTGTCCCCAGATTAAACACAACTGCCTGGTCTGGCCTGTTTAACCTTCCCAATCTTCTCACACAACCACCTCCTTTAGCTTTCCTAATGGGAAGCACCTGGGACTTCCTCCCATGCGCTGGATGACAAATGGGACTAGTTGTTGTACTGAACTAAACATTAAATTAGAAACTGACTGAATTTGTGTTATTATTATGTCGATAAGATTTGGAGAACAAGTCAAGACTACACAGTCAGGGACTCCAAATCTTTGAACTGCAAAATACGTCTTCATTCCTCAGATATTAGTAATCATGTTCTGTTTAGGTGTATGTATACAGCCTGCAATTATGTAATTGTTGACTTATTCAACTACATTTGATAGCCATGGGCACATTAAGGGCTTGATCAGGATTTAATAAAAATATGTAAATGTTTCTGTTTGGCAACCCCGTTGTCAGTTGCCGTCACACATTGATGACTCAGCCTGTACCCAGTTCATGAAAGGGTGTACATGAGCTATATATATATAAACGCTGTTTGTTGATCAGATCCCTCAGAGGTAAAGCTTTTTCTGTTTGCTGTTTGCAGTTTGTTGGCCAAAATTTGAGAGGGCAAAGCAAAGATATGTAGCTGCATATCATCCAAGGCTTTATTTGTGTAATGGTGCCGGGGCACACAGGATGTGGAAACAATTTTTTGTCACCTTGTGGCCCCAGTGACACTGTGTTGGAACCAAGGTCATTATGGTTTTGCATTTTTCCATTAGTTTTAATTTTTTTCATTTTGGCTTTTATTTTCAAATTCAGTTCAGTTTTAATTTTTTTTTTTAAATATCATTTTATAATATGGGTTATTTGTCAGGGGCAAGATTCAAAAAGGTCAGAAAAAGTATTGTGTAATAATAAATCAACAAAAACATCATACAATTTTAGAAATATGTTTTCAACAATGCATTCAACAATAACTCCAGTACATAAAATGTACATATGATGAGCACAGATACGTAAACACTCAACACAAGACACCAGAAAGAGCTAAATGTGTAAGTGATGTGTGCCAGGAAAAAACCTAAATAGCCAGCAGATTAAAGAAGACATACATGAACAGGTGTTTTGAACTTTGGTTCGAGTAAAGCTGTGAACTTTTTGAAGTCAATCGACTCACACAGTTGTGTATACATCCCAGTATTAACCCACGCTTCCTCACGCTTTTGGTGGTCCTGTGTATTCACTAACCAGCTATCGGGTCGCCGGTGTAATCCCTCCTGTAGTGTTCCCTTCCAACCCGGTCTCACGCCAGTTTGTGAAATGGTCACATTATTTTGATTAACTGGTTTGTGCACAGGGACACGATCCGCAGTCTCTGTGGGACGCAACAATGGAGAAATAAAACGCCACACCCTGGCAACAGCAAAGGTAACGGACCACCACATGGGGGACACGATTCCCCAGGCGTGGGGACACAATCCGCGGCTTTTCAATACTACTCGCAAACGACATTAACGTGACCTGGACACGAGACGTTATTTACTCTATGAAAGACATTGGCAAAGATGAAAACTAAAGACATTTTCTTGTATGTTTTATTTCATTTAGTTAGTTTTGCAGACATTACACATTCCAACCTTGGTTGGAACCAGGGTGCGATTAGGAAGAATCCATTAATCAGCCAGTGTCATAATTCATGACAAATCAGATTTTCCTTTCTTTTATTCCTTTTAAAAGTAGTCTGCTCTGAGCGACTAAATAGCTCAGAGCAAACATCCACCACAAAAGATTTTCTGCCACAAAAGCCTCTCCCAACGTGACTCTAAAGTAAATATATAGTACCTTAGATTAAACTGGCATGGGAGGAGATAGCACATTTGGCAACATAAGAGAACCATTTTCCAATGTAGGAAACAGTTCAATGATAGAAAATAAGACTGATGGTATCCGCCAGCCTTTTAATTCATGACTCATATTGGCAGTTCTGTGCTGGATGGTAATTACTGCGAGCACAGCAATGGATAAAACATTTACAATGTAAAATGGAGATTATTTGAAAGTTTTAAAGGGCAACTATTACATAGCATTTTCAGGTTGGTACTTGTATTTTGTGTTTGTACTAGATCAGTTTACATGCTTTAATGTTTATTTTTCACTTTAACACTTTCTCATACTGCCCATGGCTGCTGCACCTCTATTCACCCTCCATATAAGACACTCTGTAGGAGCCCCCCCCCACCCTCCTAACAAAGCCCAGTCTGCTCTGATTGGCCAGAGTGTTTCCTGGAATCACCAGCAACACTTTCTACAGTCAAAAATCACAGATAAGGCTTTTAAACCAAGTACTCCATAGCCAGAAATGTTTCAGGAGTAATGTGACCCAGAATTGGGGAGAATTTAACGACACTGGCAGCCAAGGTGACATTGATTACTGCCGTTGGCATGTAGCTACATGCAACAATGTTAACACCGCAGTAGCTTAAAAAAAACACTTCCTGCCTGGAGCAGATAACCAGTCATACAAGTCTGGCTTAAAGTTGTGGAAGACTTAGCCGAGAGTAGAAAAAACTGTTGAAACTGTTGGCTTTAGCCCATGGGGATTTCTCTAAAATTCACTTACCTCATTATTTGAACAATTTTTTCATGAAAATCCGACATTGTAACATTGTACGTAGACATAACAGAAAATACGGGAAAGCATAATATGTCCACTTTAAAGGTGCAATATGTAATACTGACAGCTAGTGTTTAAAATAGTTACTGCAGTACAAATTCGAAATATTGGAGAGCGTCGTCTCCCTCGCCCCATCCTCCCCAGACTCTAAGTTCACGTTGGTTGCCAGGCTAAGACCGCAGCATCCACAACAATGGTGCTAGACGCTTGTCTCACATAGTTACACAGCACAGCGGAGTAGCTAACGTTAGATGCTGGCTAGAGATGAGACGGATACTCGGCTGAAACGAGTATCCGGTACGGATAAAGCACTTTTGCTGAATACAATTATGATACAAGTAATACGAGTCAATATCTGTGCTCGGATTGGGTAACTGACTGCGTAGCGTTCTGTGATAGTCACAGAAAGAACCAAAAACTAGCTCTGTACCCAACTAACAGACACACTTTCTTGGCTTAGAATTACAGTAGGAACCACTAAAAACACAACAACCTCACCGTCCTCTCCACCCGACTGAAATACACACTTTATTGGCTCAGAATTACAGCAACGATCGCTAAACACACTGCTAACTCACGGTCCTCCCTTCCCAATTTACAGCCCCCCTCTCTTGGCTTAAAATGACTCACCGCTGCGGCCGCTGCAACTGTTAGAAACAGGTTGTTTCTTTTAGGTCAGGTAGAATCTATTTCTGTTGATCCAGTTTGTTTTTTTTGCTGCTTTCATGGCTGTACTAATGTTACAGCTGTAGCGAGCTGGGTTTACGTGGTTTCAGGTAGATCTGGTAACCCGGCCTGGCTGTCAAACTGGGCAGTTGATAACAACACAGGCTGAAACACAAACAGACGGAATGGAAATTTCAAAAGGAGAAAATACTGGCATTAGCATTGTTGTCAGAAAAGATAGTATTTCAACTTAGCATGTTTCCTTAATATCTGATGACGCATTGGGGTCATGTTTGGATTTATTACAGTAAATATATTACATATTGGACCTTTAAAATCTCTTTATGGGTGCACTGCTTGGTATAGCCATGAAAATAACACAGAAGATGACTCCTTCATCTGCCATGAAACTCTGACCGAGTCTTTCCGTAAACCCACAATCCAGCCCTGACACCAAATTTACCCAGCACTGCTTGATTATTACTGACACACACTATATTGCACTTTTTTCCTCCCAATGGGACAATCTCCATCACTGTGAGTTACCAAAATGCAAGATGACTACCATCAAAGGAAATAATGTGTATCTGCTCGAAAAGCCAACACAAAGCCCACCAATGCACTGTCACAAAAATAGAACCCTGAGTGCCCTTATAGAAGAAACCACTGGCTGATTTATGTGTTGTGCTTTCACCACTGCCGGCTGCAGAATCAAACTGAATGCAGTCACTGACTGTGGGAGCGCGTATACTCGGTTTGATCACAATCAGCATCCAACAGATAAAATCACCCATGTATTTTGAAAATTGCTTTTTACAGCATATATATATGTAATGCATACAACACATTGTTTAAAAAAACAAAAAATCTTGAACACATGTAATTGTAAAAGTGTAATTTTGGACAGGACATATTCAAAGTGTATGTTTCCTAGTAAGAAATCAGCTGCACACTGTAGGTAGACATCGATCCTACAAATTTTGTGTTTTGCATCATAAGCTTCATTTGAAAGGCATGATGATGGCTATATTCAGGGTTTAAAGGAGGATTCCGGTCAATTCCAACATGTAGCGCTGTTGTTTCTGAATTTGGAGTGCTGTCATTAGAGAGAAAAACTAAAACAATCGGTGCTCTCTACACTGTGTTATCCTCCTGCTAGAGATAGCACCCAATAGGCTTAAACAGGGCAAGTTATAAACGTGTTTTTAGCCTCTAAACATGTTCAAAATGTCATTACAAGTGCCTACCCATGTGCACTCTCCCGCTCCACTGTGGTGTCAGGTTACAGCCTGTTTCTACATAGTCAGTACTAAAGACATAACAACGGCAAATCGCTTTTTTGTGTGGAAAAAATAAATTTTGGAATATTGGATTGTATGAGTTGGACAATTGACTAGTGTGGAAAACAGGAAATAAACAGAGGTATGGATTAACACAACTTTTACGCCTTTCTGTCACATCTACAGCAGTCAGATTCACTGTGTTCCCTCGGAAGGAATCACTGCACATGGGTAGGGACCTTTAATGACATTTTTAACATGTTCAGAGGCTAAAAACAAGTTTAAAACTTGCCCTGTTTAAGCCTGTTGGGTGCTAACTCTGGCAGGAGGAGAACTCGGTGTAGGCAGCACCGATTGGTTTCTCTCTCTACTGACAGCACACAATAGAGCTACGTGTTGAAATCGACCGGAATTCTCAGCACCATCTACTTTGGGTGGCTGGTAAAATTCAAACATTTATTAGCCATTTGACTGGTGGACAAAAAAAGTAAATTTTGAACCCTGGCTATATTTCATGTAACCAATTCTTTTTCCTTATTCATAGGCCAAAACAGTCGAAAAGTAAAATGCTTCCCCGAGGTGCCACCACAGTTATGGCGGCATATTTACGTTCGACTTCAACCCGGATTTGGTAAAAACAGCTCAAATGTGTTTTCACAACTTGCGAAAAACAACTTTAATTCATTAATTTTTGAATCATTTTTGGTCTTAACGTGCATTTCTAACCTTCAGGAATAGCATATTCTTATGGTTTGCTGCCTCTCCAGTGGTGTGAGCGATTAAACGAATCAGATGATCCTGACTCATATCATACAAAAACGTGTCATTAAAATTCCCAAACACAGCTCATATTTTGCCAATGTGCCGTTTTAATTGAGCAGAATGAGAGGAGTGCTGAGGCAGCAGCATCCGATCACACTGTCTGGAACAGGAAGCAATTTGGTCAAGCAAAACCGGCCACTCTTCAACAAACCAATTAATTATTTATGAGCTTCAGTGGAGCAGAGAAAGTTAATTTATTGTTATCATTAGAAGATTGTTCTGTTTGGGTCCATGTGAGGAAGAGTCAAGCTACAATTACAGGCTCCACCGATTAGACAGAACTTCATACGACCGTGGCAGACAGCAGTTCTCACACTTCACAAGTTACCTCCAAACTTCAGCGATAAACTTTAGGAAAGTTATACCCTAATGAATGCAAATTAAAAGGTTGACAGCAGCAAATGTACATTGTGCAAGGTCAGTTGTCCAAGTTGACATGTTGTATGTCAGGGGGAATAATAATTAAGTACTTAACTTAATGGACTTAAAAATTGACTTTTTATGAGTTAAAGCTAAAGTAATGCCTTTAAGTGGATACATTGTCTTTAGTTTGGAGATAAACTAACAATGGGCAATGTTGCTGATTAATCTTTACTGTAGTTATGCATGTACAGAAAGTCCATGGTTAACATATTGTCCATAGTCGTTTTTGTGACAAAAGGGTCAAACAGCGTTGGGTGTGTTTAGACAGTCTCTCTGTAGCACCTGATTATAAAGTACATACCTGATCACTGTTTACGTGGAACTGAGTGAGACATATACAGTGCTAGAAAAACATTTCAAGGCCAATATTAAAGTAATAAAACAACTGGAGTTAATTTGAATATATATGTGATAGGGATAAAATGAAGCATTGCATCAATGCATTGCTATGCAGATGTGGACGATTCTGCATCAATGCAGTGACAGACCATAATTGATTATAGCCTACTGATGTTGCTTGTTGATTTTCCGTTTTTTAGTTGTTGTTTTTTTGTCTGCTGTGTTCAGACTCCGCTACATTCAGGAAGTGTCTTTTTTAAGAGCAGATACAATAAAAAGGGAGTTCATACCTACCTGATTCCTTGACTTTTTCGATGAAAACCATGTGTTGCAAAGTATAATAACAGTGAGGAGGTGACGCATCGTGACGCATCGGGGTATTGAATCGAGTCGAATCGTTGACAGGATCATCATAATCGAATCTGTGAGGCCAGGGAAGATTCACCCCCCTAATATTTGAGTTGGGATGACAGCTTTTTTTTCATGATCAAGGAGCAGTTTTGCCACGGCTCTTACATATATTGTAACAAAGTGAAGAAATATGTCTGAAGTATAATTGTCATTGCTTCATTGCAATTCCTGTATTCAATGACAATGACATGCAAATGGGAATATACATTTAAAAGTTCTACGTAGGCAACATCACATCAAAAGGACACTTGAAAAACATAGGGCTTTTTATCACACTTCTCTCATACTCTAGTCTGTATCTGTTCATTACCTTTGGGCAGCTTAATCAACTAAATAACTTTGATTTGCAAATGTTTACTCCTCCACGAGAGCATGGAGCCATAACACGACAGCATGCAGAGTGAGGATCTCATTGTTTGTGACTAGGAATTCATTATTTGCTAGCCGTCTGCCTCTCTGTCCAGTGCACAGCTGATTAGCAAGCTGGGGAGGGATAGGTAATGACAGCAACACTAAACTCAATAGCTGTTTTATAGGCAGCAGTGCTTTATGATGCTTGCACTAATTGCCGGTGTGATTAGTGAGGTGTCTGTGCCCTCGCTGGTTGCTCTGGCTGTCCTGTGAACTGAGCTCTCGCAGACCCTGAGCGCTGGGGAAGTGTGGGTGTGCGGCAGATCGTTGCAGAAGGAAGACACAAGGGCATAATTGACTTAGCACTTTTTTTCTGCCCCTGTCAGCCCTTTCCTGTGTGCTGCAATAAAGACAAATTACCTTAAAGGCAATCAAAGGATTTTTTTCTTCTTGATCTCTTGGCAAAAAGTAATCTATTTCTAACTGTTTGTGAGAAGAAGAAATCCAGATAAATAAGCAGGAGACTGATTTGCTGATTTGATAGCCTGAAATACAGGTGGAAAAAACAATTCTTTCTGCCTTTGAATGGGCATTTTGTGATCTAAGTGAACCTTGGATTCTTTATATAAAGGCGTATGTCCTCAGACATAAAATACTGTACTCTGAATAGGTTCCTCTTACCGTTTTGACTTGTGAACATCTGATTTGAAAGCTTAATGTGCATCTGCCACTCAGCCTGACCTCAATATTCAAGTTTTTGAAAGGCGGCTATCACTGCTGTGTCCAAGCAGACAGTTTGTACTGAAAGCGAGATGACTGCACTATGGAAGCAAATAAGAGACATAAGTCTTTGAATTTGAACAGCCCATTTACTGCACACTGAGGTTTTTTTGTTCAGATACATTTTACTACCAGAGTTGCTATAAGTGAATTTGCATGGATTTCAAGTTGTGTTTGCATACTTCCCAACATGACCTTTAGCTTGATTCTCTTAGCAGACTTCTTTTTTCTTTTGTTTCTGTGTTTCTAAAGATATCTCTCTCTGTCTGATACTGCCGAATATCTGTGCCGATGAGATCATTACCTTGCATGTTATTTCTGTGTAATTGTACACACATAAACAGCTCACATTGCAATAGATATGCATACAGGAAACCACCACAAATCTTCATTGTAAATATAAAAAATTTTCAGCCAGGGAATGTGACTGAGTGTAAGGGTGGAGGAGATCTGTGAGGTATTTTGGTGAGAGTACGTGGAGAGATTTGTAGGTGAGCAGCAGGATCTTGTAGGTAATGCGTGACTTGACTGGCAACCAGTGGAGCTGTTGGAGGATGGGAGTGATATGCTGCCAGGGCTTTGTGATTAGAACCCTGGCAGCAGAGTTCTGGACTTAGTGGAGTCTGAGGGCCTTGATGGGCAGTCCAGACAGGACACCATTGCAGTAATCCAGGCGGGAGGTGATGAAGGCATGGATGAGTGTCTCAGTTACTGAATGTGTAAGAGAAGGCCGGAGTCGTGAAATGTTTATGAGATGGTAGAAGGCGGACTTGGTGATGCTGTTGACGTGGGACCGGAAGGAGAGAGTGGAATCCAAGATGACACCCAGGTCGTGCACCTCTGGCAGCCATACACAACCAGGGCCTGGTCTCCAACTTCCCGGAGTACTGGTACAGGGTTACCATCACAATTTAATTTCAATTCAATTCAATTTTATTTATATCAATTCATAACAAACGTTATCTCAAGACACTTTACAGATAGAGCAGGTCTAGACCACACTCCAGAATTTACAAGGACCCAACAGTTCTAGTAGTTTCCTCCAGAGCAAGCAACAGTGCGACAGTGGCGAGGAAAAACTTTTTAGGCAGAAACCTCGGACAGATCCAGGCTCTTGGTAGGCGGTGTCTGACGACCGGTTGGGGTTAGAATGAAGAGTGGCAATAACGGTCACAAAAAATAGTAGTTTGTAGTAGTTCTTTGTAGTAGTTCATGGCATAGCAGGGCACTGTGCCGCATTACAAGACACAGCAGGACATAGCAGGGCACAGCAGAGCATAGCAGGATGAACACGGCATCGCAGGACGTGTATCGGGACCATGGCGACAGCTGCTACCCTGATTTTGGAGCCTCCCTGATCCAAGGAAACATGCTGGGCAAAAAAGAACATAAGTACTCCGGGGAATGACTCCCCAGAGCTAGGTTAGTAACAAGCATTTCTGGGACATGGATGCACACAAATGGAAAGATAGAAAGATAGAGAAGAGAGGAGCTCAGTGTGACAAAGGAAGTCCCCCAGCTGTCTAAAACTATTACAGCATAACTAAGAGAGACAGGGTAAAGAGAGGAGCCTGGTCGGGCTAGAACTCTCCCCAACCGGATCCCATCCCTCTGTCTAGAGGAAATGGGAAGAGAGAGAGAGAGAAATCCATGCCTCTGTCTAGAGGAGGTGGACGAGAGAGAGAGAGAGAGAGAGAGAGAGAGAGAGAGAGAGAGAGAGAATTCAATTTTATTTATATAGTGCTTAATCACAAACAGTTATCTCTTTGCCTATAGCGGCGTAACTAATGGATGGTTCAGGACTCTCCTGAGCTAGCCCTAACTATAAGCTTTATCAAATAGGAAAGTCTTAAGTCTACTCTTAAATGTGAAGACAGTGTCTGCCTCCTAAACCCAAACTGGAACCTGGTTCCACAGGAAAGGAGCCTGATAGCTGAACGCTCTGGCTCCCGTTCTACTTTTAGAGACTCTAGGAACCACAAGTAACCCTGCATTCTGGGAGTGCAGTGCTCTGGTGGGGTAGTAAGGTACTATGAGCTCTTTAAGATAAGATGGTGCCTGACCATGAAGAGCTTTGTAGGTGAGAAGAAGGATTTTAAATTCTATTCTGGATTTTACAGGAAGCCAATGCAGAGAAGTTAAAACAGGAGAGATGTGATCTCTTTTCCTGGTTCCTGTCAGAACACATGCTGCAGCATTCTGGACCAGCTGAAGAGTCTTTATGGACGTCTTCGAGCAGCCTGATAATAAAGAATTGCAGTAATCCAGCCTAGAAGTAACAAATGCATGAACTATTTTTTCTGCATCATTTTTAGACAGGATATTCCTGATTTTTGCAATATTACGTAGGTGAACAAAGGCGATCCTTGAAATTTGCTTTATGTGGGAATTAAAGGACATGTCCTGATCAAAGATAACTCCAAGATTCCTCACAGTGGTGCTGGAGGCCAGGGTGATGCCATCCAGAGTAACTATCTCTTTGGATAATGCGTCACGGAGGTGCTTGGGCCCCAGAGCAATAACTTCAGTTTTATCTGAGTTTAACATTAGAAAATTACAGCTCATCCAGGTTTTAATATCCTGAAGGCACATTTGAATTTTAACTTTGGCGTGCACGATGAGTTCTGTTTCATTACTGTTGAGTGTGAGTAGGTTTGTGGTCATTTATGATTTGAGTTCCTGCATGTAGTTGACAAGTTGTGTGGGAGGTGGGGTTTGTACTGATATGAAGTTGAGTGTCATTGGCGTAGCAGTGGAAGTTGAGTCCATGTTTATGGATAATATGACCTGGGGTAGCATGTAAATGGTGAACAGCAGAGGACCAAGCACAGAGCCATGGTTGGTGGGTGGTGGATCAGAGTTGGAGACATTTAGGGTGATGAATAGTTTCCGGTCTGTGAGGTAGGGCCGTGGGGGTGTTGTTGTGCTGTGCCACTGAGGCTGATGAGCTCAGAAAGGCATTGGAAAAGGATGGTATGGGAAACTGAATCAGAAGCTGGAGAAAGGTCAAGGAGGATGACGATGGTGATGAGGCCATTGTTGGCAGCAAGCAGGAGGTCATTAGTGATTTCTAATTGTCTCAGTGCTATGGTGGGTTGTGAAACTACACTTGAGGGGTTCAGTGTGCTCATTTCAGGCTGTTCTCAGGAACCATTCTTACATATATTGTAGCTAATAAAAGTAATGCCCTTTAATTCGAATGTATTCCACATATTTATTACTGCATGCACCACATAGACTGCCGCTGTTTAAGAAAGCGAAGATCCATGTAAGGCAGAGGTCAGGGTGGATGGATGGATCTTAAAGCACATATCATATGAACCCATTCATGAGAATGCTATTTACACAGCCAGCAGATATGGAAAAACATAAGCAATTACAGTATTCTCTCTCCCTTTAACCACCAATGACAAACAAAGGCCAATAATTGACTTCCAGTTTCTCATAATGGTTGCCAATGGCAACCGTTACTGTCGAGCACAGTGGAAGTTTCAAAATTGGAGCTTAAAAATAATGTCAACTTGACAACTTGTAATCAAAGTCAAGCTAATAACATAAGTGAATTTCACTATGTTCCAGTATAGTGAAATAATAATGTGCATATTAAGACATCGGGCCAACAATATTTGATTGGTTTCTTTTTTTTCTTCTTCAGTGGTTTTGCTCATTTGGGTTGATATTGAGCTTCCTCCATGCTTCTGTCCTTTGAATGCTTGCTGGCAGCACAGTGTTGAGCAGCGATCCAGGTTTCCTCTTTGTCTCTCAATCTGCCACCCCCCCATCTCTCTCTTGATGTGTCTGAGCTGAGTCGGGCCAGAGCCGGGCAGGCAGCCATGTCCATCAGCTCCATCCATCAAACACTGGGCCTGGTGGCAGAAGGAGGATGACGGGCAGCAGAGAAGGGGCAGATGTTTTGCAGGAACTGATATGTGTTCACGTCCATGAGGGATGTCATTACGAGGTGGACAGAGAAACATGTAGCTGATTAGCAGCTTATTAAGTCAAGGACACTGGCTCGCAGTAACACACACGGCTTCCATTCTGGCTTGCGGTGCTGATGCCGTGCCAGTCATGGAGAACCCGAGTGTCTCAGACAGATAACCTCTACTTTATCCGCCCCTCTGTTCTTTAACTCTAAACTCCTTTTGAGATACCAAAAAGCTGCTTTTTTGCCATTTCAAGTGTAGCTTCCCTGTGTAAGCTTAAAGGGAAGAACTCAGAAGTACATAAGGCTAGTGGATTTTTCTCTCAGAGAGCCCACACTGTGTTGTGCTAAGTAACAAAAAAAGTTATAAAGTAGCGTCCCCCTGAGGGCATGTGAGGATTGTACGAATTGAGGAAAGTTGACAGTGCCGCGGTGGGAGGGCTTTAGCCCTGATCCAGGACAATGGCTAAATTGGAAATGTTGAGAATCTCATCTGTACCCTGTTGTTTTCTCCTTTAGTAGGATCTGCTGAGTTGCCCTCGGTTTCCTCTGAATGATAAGCCCTGCCTTGTGTTGTTGGAAATGGGGATTTGCTCTAAATCACATCAGCCCTGTCCAGCAGTGTTCTTTCTTTCCTGTTGTCTTTCATTTCCCACTCCTCCACTTTTTATCACCTGTATGTTTAAGTGTAGCTTGCCGCATCATAACTTGCATCGATCTGTTTCTGCATTTCACGTGTTCTGAGTGGTGAGGGCAATAAATGAGTTATGAGCACAATGAAAAATACAGGCAGAGGTGGACCTCATAATGGGCCTCAGGGT
The DNA here is from genome assembly GCA_013375575.1 of Percina caprodes. Taxonomy (NCBI): domain Eukaryota; kingdom Metazoa; phylum Chordata; class Actinopteri; order Perciformes; family Percidae; genus Percina; species Percina caprodes. The sequence continues at coordinate 790,103 of JABXJD010000149.1, forward strand.
AGATTCAGTCAAATATAAAACTGTTTCACTAACAACACACTTTTTTTATGATTAAAGAGCGATTTTATTGCTCTGGACAGCAATGATTAAATGTTTTGTATGCATGAGACAATGAGGGCTAGAAAAAAAGCTAACCTCAGAGTCCACTGATTTTCAGAAGTGGACCTTAAAGGATATGATTGGTTAACACACCTGGTGTCTTATTTTTGTAGTTTTGGCCAGCATTTATATTTTCGCCAAGGTATTACAGCAAGTCTGACATGTGAAATTACAAGTCAAACCTGATCTATGCAATTTGCATCAAAACTGTCAATCCAAACACAGACATCACACACCAGGGATATACTGTACATCGTCAGTGAAAACCTGCATCCTCCAAGAGAAATCTACCAAGAGGTTAATCCTCTACCCCAATAACAGAAACCCTTTTCCCCTTTCTGACATAATTGCATTATAGTCTGGCTGAACGGATGTACATGGCTTGGAAAAACCATACTTCTCTCCCCTTCCGTTATTTCCGACATTTATTCTGCAAGGGCACCTTTGCTGCAGCCGAGGCTTAGCACCACCCGGAACAGTTGTGATTGGTTTAAAATCAATACAAACAAGCCAGGGTGTTTTTTAAGCGGTGTACCATACTCTGGCGCTGACAGTGCTATGGCGATAGGTCTGGCAATGCAAGACCAATTGCATTGAGTGCAAACAGCAGCTGCTAGCAGCTAATGCACGAGACTCATCAGGGTGTATTTGTCAAAATGTAAAAATAGAAGACGGTAGTTTTCTACATGGCAATGTAAGCTTTCCTACAAGAAATCAAAATGATTTTAAAATGCATAAAGCTTGTTCCAGAACACGTATTATACCACAAAGATGTAGCTTAAACAGCCAGTGATTACCCCACGTTAGCCAAACTTATTTGGAAGCCAAACGATATCAGCTGTTTTTTGGGGATGTGGAAACATCGTAACGCTGATGTTTTTAAGAAGTTAGTGGAAGCAACGAAAGAGGGACGCCGTGTTCGCACGGTTAAAAAAGACTGCCACTGGTGGAATACTTTGAAAACATCTTGCATGTAATATTAGTGGAATATTGACTTTCATTAGCCAAGTCAACAGCTTAGTCAGAATATTGTCTTTTTTGCAATAAGGGCCCAAACTGGAATAATTTATGCATGCAAACGTCATTGACTCACCGCACTTCCATACCGAAATTGTGTGCACACTGTTCATTGGGGGATTTCCATGGACCTTTCCAGTGCGCTCACTTTCACTCTTTCTTCCAAATAAAGTGGTTTAGAAGATCTGTGATATGAATAGAGCTTCATGCAGTGTGCACCCAAATCTCCCCGCCACATGGCCAACCTGTGATTTGCATTATAAATAACAAGCCAGTATGTTGGGAGACGGGCCTTGTAGTGTTTTCCCTCTCCTGGCTGCCGACTAGTTGCTCTCAGTTATCTCTGCCTTTCAGCTGGCAGTGGGAGCCGACCCGCTCTTGGTTTTTCTGCCATCTCTTTGCAACGTCAGGTCCAGTTTCGCACTTGAAGGCAGGATGTGTCAGAATTGCAGTCCTCTCTCTCTCTCTCTCCAGGCTGTCTCGCTCTCAAGGTGAGTCAGGCCCCGTCACCACTCCTGTAGAGACATTACCCATCACATGGTGTTGGTGGACGGCCAGCAGTTAATAGCCCTGTCGTGATTTGTCAGGGAAAGTACTCATCTGCTGACGAGTGCAATCACTTAGAGCAAGGTTAGAGTGTTTATGGGTTGGAGGGGAGGTGGGCGGGCAAATGTAAATCGGCACAATCACTGCATGTGTGAGCCTTGGCACAAACTGGGTGAATAAAATCCTAAATTGATATTGACAGCTTGCAGCGGAGAAAGGAGTCCAAATACAAGCTGAGTTCAGGCTAGAAGTACAAGACATGGACACTTTTAGTAGAGGAGCAAAGATGAATCAATCAGTCAACTATTAAATTAATCGCCCACTATTTTTATTGATTAATTGGTCAAACTAATCTGATTCCAGCTTCTTAAATGTGTTTCTTGACTCTTCTGTGACAGTAAACTGAATATCATTTGAGTTGTGGACAAAACAACACATTTGAAGACGTCATCTTGGGCTTTGGGAAGCACTGATTGACATTCTTCACCATGTTCCGTCATTTTATAGACCCAACAACTCACCGATTAATCGAGAAAGTAATCGACAGATTGCTCAACCCAAATTTGCAGGAATAGTGAAGCTTAACATTGAGATTTTGTGGACTTGCAATGGATTTGAACCTTAATCCTACATCCTGTCCCATGCACATTCCACATATCCTATTGCCTTTTTTAACTTTTTGCACTTCACTCTATATTTTTGTACACAATACAGCCTCTTGCTTCCTTTTTAATGTTAAACAGTTATATGTATGTATGTATGTATGTATGTTTGTATGTATGTATGTGGTATTTGTTACTGTATTTATTGTTTTCTGTATGTACCATCTACCAAAACAAATTCCTAGTACTGTTAGTGCTACTTACCCGGTAATACATCTAATTCTGATTCAGATTCTTCAAATTCTTATTTCACAGAGACAAATTCCTGCACATTCCTGCACAAGTCACTGACTTTCTGCTTGTTTGTCCTCTCTCTAGAAAGAGTTCCTGGCAGCCACGACTGAAAAGGACATCTTTGCCCATCTGGGTCTTGAGTACATCGAGCCTTGGCTGAGAAATGCGTAGGTCTCGGCTGTTCCCTGACTGGATGGCACCCGTGCGCACATCACTGTTTATCCCATCTGCTTACCGTTCTGCGGCTCTCGTGTGATTCATTTTCAAACAGCTTTTGATTTCCATGCCGTTTTGTTTTTGTTGTTACCGCTATTGTGCTCCTTGTTGTCTAGACTGATGTATGATTCATAGTTCTGCTTATTCACTATTGTCTGTTAGCGAGTAAACACTCTCCTATGCAATTCACAGCTTGCCTGTCTCTGAGTGTTATAATCATAGGCAGGACACAAAGACAAATCAATCCGAGTGTGAATCCCCTCGGGTGCCTGCGAGATGCAGGAAAGAGAAAATCTGAAATAAACACAGAGCAGAGGGAAAGATGGAAGTGGGTGACCACAGAGAGAAAGGCAGGGTGAGGGGGAAGACAGGAAACGATGAGAAAAAGGAAGGGGAGAGCGAGCTTTTGTTAAGCAAAATGTTGTAATCACCCTCCTCCTGGCAGGAAAGTGCTTGATGTGAAGCTGAGCCAGGTCTCTGGGGAATCGAGAGGCGGGTAATGAGCTTCAGCTAGAAAAGCGTTCGCTGTCGCCATTTAGCCTCCATTGAAGCCTACGTCCACTGGAGATCATTTAGCTGGCATGCAGCAATCCAAAGACCCACAGTCTCCGCTCTTGTTTCACAATGAATCCCCTTTCCCAGATGCTCAGATGAAATTAGAGGCAATCAACTAACCGGGAAATCAAGAAGAATTCAGACGGAAGGTAAATTAGTCCACTAAACACATGAATGGGTCTCTGCATTCAAAGCAACTCTGACTCCAGTGCATAAAACATCTATTAAGTTATTGGTTTGACTTAGGCTTATGTCTTATGTATGATGCTTGCTTATCAAGATTTGTGTCCTTATTTTGAGGGTACCGTGGCTGTGTAGGGCAATAATTCACTAATGAGGAAACTTTATTGATCCCTGTGAGCAATTTAGGTCATTCTGACTTGTTCCTCCTGTAGTCTGGCATGGCCAGACCGGATCTCCACAGCGCAGCGGAGGAAGGTCTGGCAACAGGAGCATACACTCCTGGATAGGAGAAAAAACCATTTGCATTTCTTTAAACCAATCATAATCGTTGCAAAGCTCCGGCAGGGAGCCTGGCTCTCTTGTTTTGGTGAAACCCGCAAAAAGAAAACGCCCCATACAATATTAAAGGAAGTTAACTGTTCACTCAATAGAGTAACATGTTGTAATGTAACATAACTTGCTCTAACCAGTGTATTTCCGTTTAGAGTTTATAGTTAACATAAAGAAAGTGGAAAATGAGGGGCATCTGGCAAGACATCACTGCAACTATCTGGTAAATGAACCATTGGTGATATGGACTACTGCTCCAGTAGTGTGTATCAGTTCCACTTTGCTCCATTAACTCAGAAATTCCACCGGATTTAATTTTTTTGGGCCGGATGTCCAGTACCTGGAATTGGAATTTTAAACTCTAGTGGATTTATGAGGACTAGAATGAATGCTGTGTGGACTAGTCAGACCTTCCTCTACAGTACTGCAAAGGAAGGTCTACTGCTCCGGTGATGACACAACCTGCCAGAGATGCCAGTTCACCTCCTAGGCACTGCTACGGTGCTCTTGAGCAAGGCACTGAACCCCCAACTGCTCGGGGTGCCTTTCCATGGGCAGCCCCCCCACTCTGACGTCTCTCCATTAGTGCATGTATAGGTACTGAGCATGTGTGTGTAATTCAGGCCTGTGTGTAATTTGTGTAATGTGAAATCATTGTAATTCCCCTTGCAGGATTAATAAAGTATACATTATCAGGGCCCGAGCACTGAAGTGCAAGGAATCTATTTGTAGAGATTATTATTATTATTAATCCTACCCGTCTCTTTCATTTTTGAGGGCTTTAGCATGTGGGAAAATAGAAAAAAACTTGCACACATGTACCTATTGTTTTTGTAGAGATTATTAGGGCCCGAGCACTAAAGTGCAAGGGCACCAACGGTGTCCTAGCACAAAGTGCAAGGAACCTATTGTTTTTGTAGGGATTATTATTATTATTAATCCGATCCGTCTCTCTCATTTTTGAGGGCTTTAGCACGTGGGAAAATTCACAAAAACTTGTACACATGTCAGACCTATGAAAAATGACAAATTTCTGTAGTGATTGGGCTCGGGCAATGACAGGGGGCTCCATAGCGCCCCCTAACGTGCACCCTGATTTAAAAAAAAGTCATAATCTATCATACTAACTTTTGAGGGAACATGCGTATCATCTGGAACTCTATCATGCTATTTTTAGAAAAAATCTAAAAAAATTAAATTTTACGATATGGCGAATTTCGTGTGAAATTTCTCATTTTACGAAGACATTTTTTAGGACTTTACGATCCACGAAAAATCTAAAAATCATTTGCATTTCTTTAAACCAATCATAATCGTTGCAAAGCTCTGGCAGGGAGCCTGGCTCTCTTGTTTTGGTGAAACCCGCAAAAAGAAAACGCCCCATACAATATTAAAGGAAGTTAACTGTTCACTCAATAGAGTAACATGTTGTAATGTAACATAACTTGCTCTAACCAGTGTATTTCCGTGTGTATTTTGTCCATAGCAAATCCCTGCCAATTGGTCCCACAACGTCCCATATGCTACATCTTAAGGGGTTATTCCTAATAAAAGAATTTCATGTTCTTTGTAAATCTTTGCAATCATTCCCTGAACAAATCAAGCAGGGCTGCCTTGTTGCATCATCCAATTCTTCCTTAAAACCTGCCATGTAATACCTGTAATGTTGCTTACCGATTCTGATACGTGACCTTGCGTATCGGCCGACACCGAGTACTGATCCAATACCAGTGTGTCATAAATTTTAAATAAAGTTTTAACAACTGTATACTTCTCTCCCTGTATGGATGTGATATGATTTCTATCTTTGTTGTCGGTCTGCCTCAGGATAAACTCTCAAACAATGAAGCCACAGAACTTTTTGTTATTATCCAGTTTGATAGTCAGTTATAATGGAAAAATAAGAGACTTTAAAGTAGATTTTTTTTTTCAGGGCTTTATTACGTGGTATTGGATTAGTGCATAATCTCCAGTACTTCCCGATACTGATACCAGCGTTTTAGGCAGTATCGGTATCGGAACATCTCTACTCAGAGGTTTCGGTTAATGTTGCTCGAAGCGTTTAGAGTTTATAGTTAACATAAAGAAAGTGGAAAATGAGGGACATCTGGCAAGACATCACTGCAACTATCTGGTAAATGAACCATTGGTGATATGGACTACTGCTCCAGTAGTGTGTATCAGTTCCACTTTGTTCCATTAACTCAGAAATTCCACCGGATTTAATTTTTTTGGGCCGGATGTCCAGTACCTGGAATTGGAATTTTAAACTCTAGTGGATTTATGAGGACTAGAATGAATGCTGTGTGGACTAGTCAGACCTTCCTCTACAGTACTGCAAAGGAAGGTCTACTGCTCCGGTGATGACACAACCTGCCCTGCCGTCCACACCCCCAACCCACTTTCCCATGATGCTCAGTCCTCGGTTTATCCCATGGTGTCTCCACAAGAGCAGAGACGGACAATAACAAGGCATTCTAGTGAATCACCCTATTTAAAGATCTTTAAGTAGAACAGTCCGACACTTTGAGGACTCAACCTCCCACCTCCTCCCACCACCCTTTCTTCTTTCTCTCTCTTGGTCTCTGTCTTTCTTTCTCGGGCTGAGTTGCTCTCTCACTCTCGCTAAATGTTCTGTGTTGCAGTTGGAGATGATCCAGATGGAGCCATCTCTAGCACACTGGTCACCTGAGAAATCGAATGTTTTTTCACTTTAAAGCAGGGATGAATTCTTACCAAAAAAAAATAGGAAATCTCTCCAGAGTAAAAAAAAAATCAAGTTGACCTCTATACATTTTAATTTGTCCTGCTCTCTTTTTCTTAATTGTTTTTCAAGTGCAAATGAGATATTTTTATTTATTTTACTTCCACATTAAATATTCATCAGTGTAAAGGGATTAAAAGGCTGCAGCACTCAATTTAAGAATTCACAAATTGCTGTTTTGGTCTTAAAGAGTCTTATACTGTTTGTTAAGCTGAAAAACACAGAATTAAGTAACACTATCTACTCCAAAGTCCTCCATTTAATTCCCTGTGGAGCAAAATGTTTGAATGGTATCACACATTAGTAAGTGAGACGATCTTTTTTGTTGGAGATAGCTGTAAATGCCTAACAATACAGCTGATTATGCTGGAGTATTTCAGAACTTTACCTCTGAACTCAGGTAATTACTAATTGTAATACAGAAACAAATTTAAAAAAGGACGTGCATGGACTTCACAGACATTTTTAGTCTCGTCACAGACCATGGCCGCGGGAACTAAGGGAGCGGAGGGTGCTGCGGGACCCCCTTAGTGAAAGGTAGACAAATTACAACCATAATTAAAATTAAAGGCTTTATTTTAATTTCCCATTACAACTTAATGTAATTTGATTTTTAAATTTTCTTGGTAGAAGATAAGATATATAGACACATAATTTGTTCAGAATAAATCTGCCAATTTTGCTAAGACCAATGCCCCTCATTCATGAGTGGAGATAGCTGTAGTTGTGGAAACAGTAGAAGTAGAAGTTAGCTTGACTATAACATGGCACAAAAGCACATTTTTGCATTTCTAAATAAATCTATCACAGGCTAAAAAGCCTAACAGACCTGAGTTAGAAAACCCAGCAACTGTAACTGAAAGAAGTAGCACCAGCAGCTCTCCACCTGTCACTCCCACAGCGACCCTGCTAGCAACAGACGACAAGGCAGCTAACTTTTGATTTAATTTAATTCAGTGATGCGTTTTATTCCATTGTATTTTGAGCTCGTAGTAGGCCTATTGTGAACCATTGTTGTAGCTTTGTGCCTATATCATGCGTTAACCATGCCTAGTTTTGCCCTGTCTTGGATTTCATTCTTGTTTTTCTGTGATGGATGCAGTGTGGTTGACTTTGGCTGAAAATGTCACTCTTGAAAATGTGTCAGCACTCCCAACTCAAAATATGTTCCCGCGGCCATGGCACAGACTTTTACTTTTACTTTAGGTACTGGCAGTAGAGATTCATTCCTACAAATGTTAGGTGTTAAGGTGCTGCTGAATTGGTCCCTACTAATATTACCAATCTTCCCTCTCTTGGTAAGTAGTAAGTAAGGTCAATGCAGAGGCCCCAGGTGGGCTATTTTAATGGATAACTAAAGAGTGAAATAGGGGAGGCTTAACCTGATGATCTGGCAACCCAATCACTTTGTGGAAGAACTGTGAAGTACATTTGATTATTTACTTTGATACCACAGTGTAAAAATATTCCATTACAAGTAAAGGTCCTGCGTTCAAAATGTTACTTCAACAATTTATTAGCAAAAGGATTTAAAGTAAAAGTACTGTGTGTGTGTGTGTGGACAGCATTTTGACTACTCCATAATTCTACTATTGAGTAGTTTAATCTATATTGATACATACAATTTCATTCAAGTCCATTGACTTTTAGTATAATATGATTAAAACCCCAAAAATAACCAAAAAAAAGTTACAAGGGAGTGCTAGCCTGTTATCAGACACAGCAGTAGCCTACTTCATGGCTACATATTTAGGGGAGAAATGACTTGACAGATTCTATTAACTTGTTACTGTCCAAGTTTTAATCTCGCTCAAAGGATTTGGTGGCTTCTTCCAGTCTGGCAAACCCTTTTTTTTTTGCATGCTTGAGGAATGCTGACTGGAATGACAGATGTGTGAATAAATGAAAAATTTCTCAGTGCAATTTCCATAAAAGTGCATGATTTTCAAAAAAAAAAAAATCAGTTTTCATTTCAACCTATGCAATAATTTCCAGTCCCCAGTTTTCTCTCAGTGACATTCCAACGACAAAAGCCTTCAATCATTGCAGTCTGACACCCTTTCTTTTAAGTCAGCCAGATCCATCATGGCCCAGGAGCTCTCTATTTACACCGCTGGGGGTGGCAGTAGCTCTGGGAGTTGGGTTGGGAACTGGAGGGTCACTGGTTCAAGTCCACATATGGACCAAATGATGGTGGTGGATTGGTAGAGAGAGAGATGCCAGTTCACCTCCTAGGCACTGCTACGGTGCTCTTGAGCAAGGCACTGAACCCCCAACTGCTCGGGGTGCCTTTCCATGGGCAGCCCCCCCACTCTGACGTCTCTCCATTAGTGCATGTATAGGTACTGAGCATGTGTGTGTAATTCAGGCCTGTGTGTAATTTGTGTAATGTGAAAACATTGTAATTCCCCTTGCAGGATTAATAAAGTATACATTATCAGGGCCCGAGCACTGAAGTGCAAGGAATCTATTTGTAGAGATTATTATTATTATTAATCCTACCCGTCTCTTTCATTTTTGAGGGCTTTAGCATGTGGGAAAATAGAAAAAACTTGCACACATGTACCTATTGTTTTTGTAGAGATTATTAGGGCCCGAGCACTAAAGTGCAAGGGCACCAACGGTGTCCTAGCACAAAGTGCAAGGAACCTATTGTTTTTGTAGGGATTATTATTATTATTAATCCGATCCGTCTCTCTCATTTTTGAGGGCTTTAGCACGTGGGAAAATTCACAAAAACTTGTACACATGTCAGACCTATGAAAAATGACAAATTTCTGTAGTGATTGGGCTCGGGCAATGACAGGGGGCTCCATAGCGCCCCCTAACGTGCACCCTGATTTAAAAAAAAGTCATAATCTATCATACTAACTTTTGAGGGAACATGCGTATCATCTGGAACTCTATCATGCTATTTTTAGAAAAAATCTAAAAAAATTAAATTTTACGATATGGCGAATTTCGTGTGAAATTTCTCATTTTACGAAGACATTTTTTAGGACTTTACGATCCACGAAAAATCTAAAAATCTTGCAGCCATATGAAACTCTTTCATCTGAATACACATTTAGGCTTGAGAGTGGTATGGTTGCTCTATAGCGCCCCCTTAATTGGTTTTAGCACTTGGGCACATTTTTGACGGCCTCAATATATACGAAATCTCACAAAAATTGGCGCCCACATAAACACCGGGGAGCTTTGCGAGTCTGTTCAGTGATTTGGCCCATACCTGTAAGCGACCTCCATAGCGCCCCCCTAATGTGTGGCAAAGGCCTTAACTTGGACATAGTTACTCTGATCTTCACCAGATTTGATACGCCTATTGCTCTAATCATTGGAAACATATTTCCCATTTACCTTCATTAGCTCCGCCCAACCGGAAGGTGGCCATTTTGACTTTACGAATAGTCATTTGTTTTACATTCTTTCGAACTCCTCCTAGGCTTGACTGTAATCTTCTTGAATCTTTGCAGGTAGTATCTACTGACACTCATATTGAAAAGTTATCTAAAGAATTTTGATTTCCGATTGCCACCAAACATGACGTACTTGTTCCGCATAGCAACTTGAGCATCCACGCCCAATCCTGAATGAATCGGCCATTAGATGGCGCTGTTAGAATTTTTTATTCATTGTTTTTTTTCTTTGACATATGGGAACCATTCTTTGCCTAACTCCTCCTGGGCTGTGAATTCAATCTGCACGAAAAATTGGATATAGACTCAGAGGACCCTCGTGACAAAAAGCTATCAAAAGAATTTTGAAAGCTAACACAATTCACAAGTTATAGAGGACCAACTTCCTGTCTGGGGCTGTTGAAACAGGAACGGTTGTGTCTTGGTAAACGTTATTAAGATTAACATGAAACTTAGAATATGTGGTCTACATGTGACATTGAACCATACTCTATCCACACCCATGTACACAGACCCTTTCATAACTTGCAAGTTAACCGCCACTGGGTAAATAAATCACTCTAGATATGTATATAATTTTTTAAAATTTCTCCAAATAGTGTTAAAGGCCTTTTTTGTGTGTCATTTTTGGTATTTGCGGGTTTTTACCTCAATTTGGTGATGATGTCACATTGGGTAGAGTAGCCTCAGCCTAGTACTAGAACTATGGCGACTGACTTGGGTGAGGAAGAGGTGGAAAGGCCAGCAGCCGTGTAATTTCGAACCTGTCAGACGTGAGAGGGCAAATGAGAAATTGGGGTCTCCCTGTGAGTTGCTCTCATTTAGCAACGCAGCAGTGCCAGCGCAGCAGTGCATACAATAATGACTTTTTTTTTACTGTCAGTGAATGGCACTGAGTGAAAGTCAACGTTTTCTTTCTATCTAGTGACAGTGATCATGTCGTTAGTTCAGATTAGTAATGGTAAACTTATCTAGATCTAGGAATAGAAGGCATCATGGTCTCTCCTTTTTATTTGACAAAAACGCATCATTTTAAAATACATCCATATGGAAGCTTTTTAAGGGAGGAGCAGGTTGGGTCACACGCAGACAGAAGCACACACACACACACACGCAGACAGAAGCACACACACAAATAGCTGCAGCAAAATCAATCTTTGGCTTTGCAGTGTCGCAAATGCACTGCCGCAGATTAGTCTCTGCCAGCACCCCCGACCTGCGAGGTGGCGAGGGCCCGTTCATCGCTGCTTGCAGCTTTAATTACTTTGATAATTTGTAACAGAGTATCTAATTTAGTTACTTTTTGAAAGAAGTAACTAGTAACTGTAAATAATTATTTTTTAAAAGTAACTTGGCCAACACTGGTGGCTACAGAGTAATTAGTAAATGTTTCAATATGTAGCCAATCAAATACCTTTCGACTGCAACAGTGGCATAAAGCAGACAGCTAGGCAGACAGCTTAAAACCAGAGATTATTTCTAATATGCAAAATGTGAAATTATGACCAGCCATGAAGCAGGCAATTGGTGAGTATGGAGTAAAAGTAAACCATTGGCTACACTGTTGCAGTTCAAAGTCAAGATCATGTGTATTGTTTTTACAATCAACTATATCAACATTTTATGTTGATGCACTACTATATATTATTATTATTATTATTATTATTATTATTATTATTATTATTATTATTATTATTATTATTATTATTATTATTATTATTGTGGTAAATGCACATCTTAAAAAATAGGTATGTGCTGAGCGCACATGGTGAATGGAGATAGAGAAAATGACGTCCCAACTGGTGCATACTTGTGTGTACTGCTCATCTTTTTCCTTTCCATATTTCACAAAGTGTTCTTTCTGCCATATTTTAGGAATCATCAGAAATCATTTCATTACATTCACACTGTATATTCAAACATAAACAAACTGGTGTCTTATAGCAACAATAGAATCAAAGAAAGAATGTAATAGAATCAATAACCATTTGGATTGAAAACATAAGAATATATGTTGTTGTCATAATAACACACCAAACATTAGTTCTGACACACATTCACTCACAGAGCAGTTTGTATCAGAGAGTCATTTGACTGTGACAATCCAAAGGTGCACATTGCAACAGGAGAAGAAAACACCGGAAAACATGGAATTCAACCAATCAATTTCTATCTCAGTTACCTTGAAGAACAAGTACGGTGTGAGCTGAAGGACAGCGAGGCGACTCTCACCCAATGTGAATCTGAGGGGAGAGTTCACCTGATCATCCGAGAAGACTTGCTGGCCAATCTCCTGGATCAGCTCCAACAACAGAGAGAGGGCAGCAGTTGGGGCCATGAGAAAAAGCTGATGCAGAGGGAGATGTGTGACTTGAAAGTTCAGCTGGACCTGCAGTACTTCATTACTGAAGTCATGAAGGTCGACTTGGAGCAGATGAAGGGAGAGAAGGAGGCCCTGAAAAAGGAAGTGGAGACTCAGAAGATGGAGCTTTGTAAAGAGAGACAGAAGCTCAAGGTAAGTAAATGCTGGAGAGCCATCTGGAGATTGAGAGGGCTCAAGTTCAGGAGCTCAAGGATAAATTGAGCAAGGTGGAGGAAGCTCTCTTAAAACAGGACAAGGAGGCAAAGGAGATTCAGGAAAGATCCCAGGCTTCCCATAGAGCCCAGCTGGAGATGCAGGACCAAAACAACAAGAACCTCATGGATGCTCTTGAGAAAAAGTATGAACATTAGCTGGAGAGTCATCTCAACCAGTGGGAGGAGGAAAAATCATCCCTCCTTCAGGCCACAGAAAGCCTGAAGCGGACTCAGTAGGAAAAAGAGCAGGACTGGGAGAGGACTAAAAGCATCTTGAGGTCCCAGCTGGTAGATCTTCAGAGCCAGATCATGCAAAAGCCAAAGAAAAAGAAGTGGTACAGAAAGCTACTGCCTGGCTGAGGAAGAGAAATTGCATTTGTACTGGTATATTATCTGTCTGTGTGGGTCTGTCTGTCTGTCTGTGTGGGTCTGTCTCTGTCTGTGTGTGTGTGTGTGTGTGTGTGTGTGCGTGCGTGCGTGTGTGTTTGGGTGTGTGTGTGTCTGTCTGTCTGTGTGGGTCTGTCTGTGTGTCTGTGTATGTGTGTGTGGGTGTGTGTGTAAGTGAGTCTTTGTGTGTGTCTGTGTGTGTGTGTGTGTGTGTCTGTGTGTGTGTGTGTGTGTGTGTGTGTGTTGGGTCTGTGTGTGTGCGTGCGTGTGTGTTGGTCTGTGTGTGTGTGTGTGTGTGTGTGTATGTGTGTATATGTGTATGTCTGTCTGTGTGTTTGTGTGTGTGTGTGTGTGTGTTTGCTCGCAGGGCGTATGATGCGTCAGTGCAGTAGTGTTGGAGTAGTAGAGCTTGTATTTAGTGCGTGCTACATGCTATATGCTGCATGCTACATGCTACATGCTGCTTCTGCTCGCCACTCTCTGCTTCCAGCTACTGCCACCGGACAGCCCTTTGTTTTCAGGGGCTAAAAGAGTGTGTAAAGAGTGTGTAAGCCTCCTCCGCCGGTACATAGCCTCTCCACTGCCAAGACCTCTTACACGCCTCCCCGTGGCACACATGGGAACTGGTCCCTTGTGGTTCCAGGCTAAGTTGTACAGGATCTCGGAGCAGCAGTGGGCCCCAGAGACGCGGCATGCAGGCCCGTCGGTGAGTAGAAACGCCCTGATGCCCGTCAACCACTGTCCCAGTTATGGGTAAATAGCCCCAGCTATGGGTAAATAGTGAAGACCCCAACAGCAGTGCAGGTGGAAGATGTTGGTGTGAGAACCACCATAACGTCTGGGAAGGAGGAAGAAGGCCACCCCACAGCCATGTGAATTAAATCGGGAGGGTAGAGTGGCTAGGGGAGCAAACCCTGTGGCGATGTGAGAAAATTTAAACTATTCCTCACAACTATATAACTACTGCATACACACAAACACTAGCTATAAAAATGATGTCATGTTTGTTGGTGTGCCGGCCCTGGGCCTGTCCTACATGTGTATTGTGGTTTGTCTTGTTAACTTGCAGGTGTAGCGAAGGCAATACTGGGATGACTGTGATCACCTGGAGGGTCCTCCCAGACTATTTAACCCCGCCTGCCCCAAGACTGGGCGGCCGCATTCTCCCGACGACGCACCAACATTTTCTCTCTGTTTGTTAACTACTGACAACATGCACCTCACATTCTCCATTACATCCATCCACCTTCATTCATCACTGATACTGACAATCACACCACATTGTGCTCTTGTTTGCATCATTATTTAATAAATGTCACTTTATTATTGTTACGTTGCTGTGCATCTCTCTCTTTTCTCGTGGCCTGTGAGCCGGTTGTAACAAGTTGGGGGCTCAAAACAACAAAAATGTTACTTCTTTATTTTGAGAATAATCAATTAATCCAATGAATCCGTAGACCTATTCCAAGGTCTAATTCAAGCACTTTTCAAGCACTTTCAAGGTCCATTTTAAAAGCTTTTTCCAGCACCTTACACCACCATAAATTACATACCAATACATAGTCAAAATTATTATTCAGTATTTTTGTCACAAGTTTTATTTTCAAAATGTATCACTGTCTAATTAGACTTTGCTTGATATCTAACCTTTGATCAGAAATATTTGACATGCATGGTTTTGGGACACATTCTTGATATATCCAAGGTTTGATCAAAAATTGGTGACAATATGTAATGTCTGAGAGCCGCACACATGCACGGTTGCAAGTAGCGGCGTCTGCCAGTAACCCTGACGCACGCATTTTAGTGAGGGCCTGTCCAACGCTGCTTGCAGCTTTAATTATTATTATTATTATTGATGGTATATTCCTCATTCGGTCTGTGGTAACATTGCAGCCTCCTTCCTGACCTTTTAACAACCCTGTGCACTGGGATACAGTCATGGATGGATTGCCTACTGGCACAGGCCCAAGGGGGCATGGGGGACCTGGACCAGAGACTCTATTTAAATAGACTTAAAGTTAGCCTTTCTTGTACCAAGATCCAATCAAACAACTATAAAGACACACAAAACAAACACAAAGTAATGCAAAATGACCACAAATAGATATAATATTACAGAGGACAGAGAGATGCGAAATTAAGCACAAGTAGACACAAAAAACTACTACAAAGAGACACAAAACGACTAGTATAAAGAGGTGCAAATCGGCCACAAAGAGATGCTAAAGGACTACAAAGAGAAACATATTTAGAGGTTTACTCCTTGATACAGTGGGCCGGGGTTTGACTCCAACCTGCGGCCCTTTGCTGCATGTCTCTCTTCCCTTTCATGTCTTCATCTGTCCTGTCACAAATAAAGGCTGAAAATGGCCAAAAATCTATCTTTAAAAAAAAAAAAAGATGTGCGCCCATATTATGCTCATATTCAGGTTCATAATTGTATTTTAAGGTTGTATCAGAATAGGTTTACATG
This sequence comes from Percina caprodes, assembly GCA_013375575.1. Taxonomy (NCBI): domain Eukaryota; kingdom Metazoa; phylum Chordata; class Actinopteri; order Perciformes; family Percidae; genus Percina; species Percina caprodes. Next base: position 805,565 of record JABXJD010000149.1, read on the forward strand.
GTTTCATTTTCAAAAAACAGTTTGTATGCGTGTGGAAGCACAAGAGACACAAAACCACACCCCAAATCCCAGAAAAAAGTGATTTTCTTTCATAATATGGGCACTTTAAACAACTAAAAAGATAAAGAACAAATAATAGAGGCCAAAGACTACAAAGAGACAGAACTACTACAAAAAGGCACTAAACAACAACAAAGAGACAAAGCGACTACAAAGAGACAAAAAACTACAACAAAGCGAGGCTACACAACAATAAAGAGTTAAAACAACTACAAAGACCCGCTTAACGACAACAAAGACAAAACAACCTCAAAGAGATGCTTAATGACAACAACGAGACAAAACAACCTCAAAGAGACGCTTAATGACAACAAAGAGACAAAACAACCTCAAAGAGACGCTTAATGACAACAAAGAGACAAAACAACCTCAAAGAGACGCTTAATGACAACAAAGAGACAAAACAACCTCAAGGAGAAGCTTAATGACAACAAAGAGACTAAACAACCTCAAAGAGACGCTTAATGACAACAAAGAGACAAAACAATTACAAAGAGACGCTTAATGACAACAAAGAGACAAAACAACTACAAAGAGACGCTTAACAACAACAAAGAGACAAAACAACTACAAAGAGACGCTTAATGACAACAAAGAGACAAGACAACTACAAAGAGACAAAGAGATGCAAAACGACCAACGGCCAATTGTCTCATTATTCTTCTGTGGATACATTGCAATGTAAAATGACATAAGGTCATTCTGAAGCTCTGTCAATTTGTCACTGCAGATATTATGAGGTTGAGTGAGAGAGGCGATGATATGGGGACGTTTGCATTGATAGGCCGTGCTCAAAGATTAATGGGCGGCTGTTTGAGGAGGACACATGTACTAGGGGGAACATGCATCAGCAATAATGCCTCTCCAGAGACGGCCTGAAGATAGAATATGAAGTGTCACCCACCTCCCAAAGTTACGTGATAAAAGGTCATGATGAACAATGAGTGTGCAATGTGAATAATTGTGTGGACACATTCCTCAGGAGTGAGAGCAATTCATCTGTGAATGAAATCCAGATCAGTTTGATGATTATCCTAAGCATTAATGCAGCAAAGAACATCACGGCTTTCATCATAGTGTGAAGCATTGGCATATCTATAGCTTTCATATCAGACATCCTGCGACTAAAACGGAGAGGACCAAAATAGATTGTGACCAAACACTGATAATGTCTGTGCCGAGCTCCTTGAGCAAACTGTCTCTTGTATTGTATCAGAAGACAGTGATTTATTGGCTCTGCTGTAGGGGCTTGAATGCATGGGTTGTGGCCAGTCAAAGCCAATGGGGGAAGGTGACAGAATAAGGACACTGTGTGTGTATCCTTGCCTCTCAAGGCCTATCGAAACGTCAACTCAGCTGGAGAGAAGTGAAGGCAAAGCATGGTTTCAGCCGGCTCTGAAACAAAGGAACAGAGAGTGAAGAGAAGACACTGCACTGTGAGACGTCTGCATGAACCATTCCTACAAAAAAATGCACTAATGCACTAAAATTCGTATGTCTTCCACGTATGTTTTGCTGCATGCCCCACATTTCCTGCTGAGCACTCTGGGAGCACTCTGGGTGGAGGTTGGGGTGGATGGGTGGGTCATAAATACAGGGCTTTCAAGCAGGTGAGCACAGTTCATGCCCCGGGTAAAACACAAGGCTTTCACCCAGGAAACATGCGTTTGTGTCCAGGGAGTACTACTCAAGGGGACAAGTATTTTTATCCAAACCATAACCATTTTTGTCTAATATTAACTAGTTGTTTTGGAGCCTGCTACACTTAACTTTCATATACAGTTGTCACATGACCCATAATTTCTTAGGCTATCATACAAATTGTTGTGCATAACTTTTCATATGGTATCATGAGAACCTGTTCATGACAATGTGTTGTTACAGTAGATATAAATAAAACCTTTTCATGAATTTCTTTTTAAAATCTTGACCCTGTCACCACTGACAAGTTCTGCACAGATCTTTTGTTCAAATCCCATTTAGTCTTATTTAAGAGAGCTGCCATTTCTCACATTTATGAGGTTCATAAACATGTCTTGGTGAATAACTACCATGTCAAACATTTAAAAGAACTGGAGTTTAATTTTCCACCAAGCGTTCCTGAAAAAAAAAGAAATTGAATATATATGATCAATATAGATGTTGAACAAGTTTGAATGGCAAATTTAACTTGATTTTTCCAGAAGTGTTACGCATGAGTTGGACTTTCAGACACACCCGCTTGAAACATCTACAGTATCTTAAAGGTTTGTGAAAGCACTTTTTAACCCTTGTGTTGTCTTCCCGTTGACCGTGCAACTTTTCGTCGGTCAAAATTTAAACTTTTTTTCAACATTTTGGTCGTCTTATTCCAAACCTATGTTGCTTTTCCCCCTGATGTTTTTTTTTGACATTTTAGTCCCTTCTTTTAATGGTCTTTCATAAAAAAAGTTTTTTGAATACTATAAAACTGAATAAAACATCCACATTTAAAGAAACAGTGGGGCTATAATTTATTTTACTTCTTTTTGTATTTTACAAGCCGCATTATTTTTTTTAAATTTGGTTGAAAGACACTTTTATGATAAAAGATTTTTTTTTTTCAAAATGGGTTAATTTGACCCGAGGACAACACAAGGGTTAAACTTTTTTCTTCCCCTTATAATATATGCATTGCAGGTGAATTACTTAGTTGAAAGACAACCATGAAATATGTTTTTTTTTCTCCAGAATTGCAATAATTTTGCTTGCAAAGACAAACTCCCATCGGTATAACTGTGACTTTCAGACTGAAGGGAGTACGGAGCCCACAAAAAGAATCACAACAAACTTTAATTTGAGGTGACCTGCTCCTTTCATGATAAATGACCTGCAACCTTGATTTCAGGGGGGGTGGACAGTTTTGGAGAGTGTGTGTCCTCCTCCACAGGTGGCAGAGGAACGAGAGGAACGAGAGGAAGAGAGGAGGAGGATGAGGAGGAGATGAGCCATCTGCTGCAACATACTCCACTCCTCCCTCCACTGTCAGTTTGTGGCAAACAGACAGGGTATTTGATCTGTTTGTCTTTGGATTGAGCTTTCTTTACAGTACTGTGTGATATTTGATTTCAAGTCTGTGCATGTGTGTGTATGTGTACGTGTGTGTCTGTAAGTCTGTCCATAGGTCAGACAGTTTCTTTATGTGTGCCCTTTGTTTTTGCCTATTCTTCATAAAAAAACAGTACCTGCAAATTGTGCATCTACGTCACCAACTGTAAGAACGGTGAGCATCTAATCTTTGATTGAATTAATATTAATTCATAGTTTTTCCTCAAACAAAAACACTAGAAACGTACACTTACAAGCCTTTTTCAACGTTCTATATTTGTATTTACTTTCACTGGACTTTTGCACTCTGTCTTGATGTTTGACCTCGCCCTGGTACTGCATGTCCCCTTCCTGAATAAGCAACCAGCAGTTGCCTTAAACAAATTACATTTTTTGTTGTTGTATCCATTCATTGATACATGGATCTTTATAAAAAAAAGTGGAGAATGCCAACAAAATGCTAATAGGAGCAGATTACACGGTATAGAGATCATGTACATGAAATGGTGCAACTGCAATTAAATTATTTTGTCTTGATTGTCTGTTGAAGATATAGAAAGCTCCGTAATACTCCTCAAATACTGTACACTTTAACATGCTCCGGGTCCCCCAGCCTCCCTCTTAACCCCAACTAAGTGCCTCCAAGCCTGGGACTTGACATCCAGGCCTAACAACGTCCCTCTCAAGCGCCAGTTAGTCCATTTATGGAGAAACACATTTTGCACATACAGGTCAGTTTGATGGTTATGTGGAGTATGTGGAGGAGGTGAAGCCGTTGTATAATGTCCTCTGTGGCTCTGCAGGAGATTTGTCAAGTGTGGAACAAAGAACTCCAATGAGGTCTTCAGGGTTATCCCAGATTGTGCCTGGAGATGAGAAATGCATTGCAGAAAGCCTGTGTCCAAAACTGGGGGCAAGGAGATGGATAGATAGATAGCTAGATAGCTAGATAGCTGGATAGATAGATAGATAGATAGATAGATAGATAGATAGATAGATAGATAGATAGATAGATAGATAGATAGATAGATAGATAGATAGATAGATAGATAGATAGATAGATAGATAGATAGATAGATAGATAGATAGATAGATGCATAAATACATTTTACATCATAAAATGACATCAGATACAGTATATCCACATTTATACACAGACCTGTACACAGTACTGTAGGTTTTTACCAGGTAAGGAGGGTCTAGTTAAAATGTGATTATACTACATAATGGATTATGGGAGTGCTGTATTCAAAAATTAGAGTACCCTTGAAACAATGCATACAAACCCTCCACAATAAGACATTTTTGCATGTTTTTTGCATGCCCAATGCAAATATGACCACTCCGTAACGCTCAAACACACTGCATATGCTGTAGTAGTTTAAATATGTAGTATTCATATTTAATGTACAGTATCATCCATGCATTTAAAATACGCATGGATTCATACATATTGAAACACAAACACATCTGTCCCATTCCATGAGAAGACCCATTACCTATGTTTTATGCCAGACTGTTTTTACATGAAGTTATAAGTATTTTGTAGAAACTATACAAATATGGGAAACAACTCAGGCTCTTTTACAATTTAGACAATGCAACAAGGGCTTAAAATACAGTTATAGATCTGACAATTTCTATATATGTGTGTGTGTGTTAGTGAACGCTTTCTCATTAATAGGTTTATATGATATGCTACGGAAACTTATGCACAATAATTCCTATGATATCCAGCGAGATCAGGCGTATGGCATTCACATGAAAACCTGGCAAATAACAGTTAAGTTTAGAGGTCTTTAAAGTTTTATTTAGCCGAGAAAAGACTGTGAGCCGGGTACAGAGCACCGTGAGGTGCCGGTCGTTTTTTGGGGGCCGTTACTGGCAACAACATTAAGTTTAGGCATCAAAATGACTATTTAAAATTGAAAAAGAGATTGTGATTTGGGTTAAAACACTGGTCCTCCTTAGTACTACTCCCGAGACACAACACACAATTTCTGGGTGAAAGTGACTGAACGCTTGAACGCCCTGTGTTTCACGCTTTTATACAGCAGCAGTCAATGTGGTGCATACAGCAATAAATATGTGGAATACATACAAATTACATATTACTTTTTCTAGGGATATGCAGGAATGCTTCATAGAGAACCTAGAGAAACAGCCTGGTGTATTTCTATGTGTTTTGTATAACTTTGACATTGTCTCTGACTTTAACAGTGATGGCTATGTGTGCTTCTCTAGATCTTCTTTGTCTCCTTGCTTCGTGCCATTGTGTGTGTGTGTGTGTGTGTGTGTGTGTGTGTTTGTCCTGCGGTCAGTCTGTTCATCTTTGAGCTATTTCTGACCCTCCTCTCCCTGTGCTGAGTCCCAGCCTCTCCAGTTCCTCTGCCTGCTATTCCAGATGGACCCGGTACCATATCAGGCTGCTAATGAGGCCGCACTGTTCATTCTGTGGTTCTTTGAATGGGGGGCCAACCATTTAACCTCTCCCAGCACCCCCTAGACCCCCATGTATCTGGCTTCACATCATTTCATGCTGAATAAACAGCTACGTCTGACCACCCTCAAGGGCCAAGCCATACACCATGCCGGTATATTGAGCACAACTAGAAAACGTATAGCGCTCGGCAAGTGGGTCTTATTCTGCAGGTAAAGTGTTATCTTAAGCCTTTTTGGATAGGCACACATCTTTCTCAAAAGTGGAGCAACGTCTACAGTGCAGTGCAATATGACAATGTTCTTACTTTGTATTACATTTTGTGTTTGTTAAAAGTAGTGGCATAGAGTTTTAACATCAATACATCCTCATTTTCATGGCTAATCACTGTAAACTGAGATGACTGTTAACATGACGGCAGTTAATTTTACATTTTGCTTCATGGTCTGAAAGTAGGTGTGAAATCTGCTGGAATACTTTGGAGCATAAAATGGAAAGTGCTTAGATTTTCAAATTAATGTAAAACTCTGTTTCATTTCCAATGGTATAATTGCATCATTTAGACTTAGCATAAGCATAAAATTGCACATTGATCATTATGAAAAGCTGCTGTGCAGACCTCCATCTCTTTTTCATTACAAATGGTGCTTTAAGACTGAGCAAGACCTTACCATACAAAAAAAGTACATAAAAAGCAATGCTTGTTTGGTCAGACTTATACAAGCGTGCTACAGCATATTGATACGTTCCCGCAGAACCTTCGATTTTGGTGGATGGTTAAAATGATAAAAAGTATCCAACTTTGACACAGAAGACCTCTGTTTTTTTTTTTTAAACATAATGGCCTTTCCCAGCATTAAAGCAATATTAACTGCCTTCTTTGACAGCCTGCAGAAGCATAACTAGCTGTCAACACATTGACATATTATCTCCCTATAAAGTTGTTATGGTAAATACAAATGAACGGATGCTACTTACACATCAAGGAGACAAGATAGCAAAATTATAATTAATATGATGAATCTAGTAAGTATTTAGGTGAGAAATCCAATTGCCTTGTTGTTCTTGTTAGGTGTCCATCATACCCTGAAGCACAGATCTGGCTCTTTAACAGCTAATTTATCCTCTACATTCACCAGCTAGTTTTGCTGTGAGAGTGAAGCAAAACTAACATTGCGGGCTGTAAAACCAACATCACTATTGTCACATATGGCAACCTCTGTCCCTAGAAAAATGTTCAAGGCATTCAGTGTAATTAGCACAAATGTAATTGATGTAGCGTCATCATGTGTGTGATCAAACAGTCATCTTCATGACGTAAACGCTCGTAAGTTGTAAACATGTGAATCTTTGCCATCTATTACGTGTGACCTAAACTTTATACCAGGAAACAAGTTTTGAGTATTTTGAAAATATATTACTACTCAAATCCTGTTGAGAATGGCCAATTTATGCTTCTGCGTTAAATCAATGCCATGATTAGTAGGTGACACCGACCCTATGCCGTAGCCTGGCATGCACCTCTCAAAAACTGTACCTACACATTACGGTGACACAAGTCGCTCGGCTGTGGCTTGGTATTTACAAAATCAAGGAGAGGGTTAACTTTTCGTGCTACAGACTTTCTACCGTGGTCAGAAAGCACCGTGGGAGAGAGACCCTTTGTTTCTCTCACTGTGCCTCCAGAGTTGGTACTCGCTCTGAAGCTAATCACTGTCACTCTCTCACTTGCTCTACCACACACTCCCCACACTCACATGCAAAAGCTCAGACTCTACTCTGCAGTATGGTTACGGGGGCATTCCCAAGGTCTTTCATTTGAGTAACAAAACAGTAAAAACTAGATTATCAAAGAATAGTTGTAACTGAAAAGTCAAGTAATGATGTCATGCAATCTGTATTTTTTTTTCATAAGCACTCATTGTGTCAATCTAGATGATTGCTCCTGTTTAATGGATTTAAAAGAGATGATGGAGTTTATCACTGGGTGAATCCCAAGGCATCACTTGTCAGTCTGGCACAAAATGAGTCCCTGTCCTAATTCATTGGACTTAATTTATCAACACACTGCCTTTCCATTCACACGGGAGCTCACTGTAACATCCCTTGGATTGGTTTCTGCCTACACACTACTTTTAATGGCAATGCTTCCTGAGGTTTGACACAACACTACCTGCTATATTTTATTTCTGATCACAGAGTAAACCATTATGTTGTCCGTTGACTTTAAAAAAGCAGGTATAAGGCACCAGCTAGGGCCGCAATCAAACAGGGAGACAGACAGGGCTCAGACAGCCAGCTGCAATCAGCCTCCTACCCACACTTTACTCCTCTCATTCCTTCTATTACACTTCCTTTGGATTTGTCTGATTCTCCTCTCATCCCATTGCTGCTACCGATTAGCGTAGCAGCCAGAGCTGTTATTTCGTTTGATGGTGAGCTGTAATGTTATATTTAAGGATTGCGAAATCCTTGGCTTTTCAAGAGGACGGAGTGAACATTTTTTAACGACGGCGTTTATAACCCAAACCTCTCTCTGCCATGTTCCCACCCCAGACCCCACCACATAAAGTGCACTGTGAAAATAGCAAGAGAACTGATAAGGGATGGGATTAACAATGACATGTTGGAAATGACAATGTGTCCCTTTAAATTGCTGTCTTTTCTATCTACATGATTTTATCTACATGATTCAACACTTGAGACATGAGAGACAGATATATGAGTGTGATGACAGTGACAATTTACACTTCCCTTTACACTCAGATCTCACAGTCCTATTGTTAACCACATACTTGATGATGACAATCAGTCAAGCAAAGGGAACGGAAATAAATGTTTTGTAATACCTTTGGTTTTATTTGCTCCGGTTTTGAGATTGGTATCAGTTAGATTTATGCATTGGCACACTGTTTACTTGCAGAAAACGTTGCCGTTCAGTTTTTTAAATGTGCATTTAAATGCTATAATCACCACTAATCAAATTACATTTACGTCCATTGAATAGGATCAAAGGCAAAAATCAAATTTCTGATGACTTGCACAAATATAACTGAAACTATCAGCATGGCAGGATAACACTGTGGTAAATATAATATATTTATCAATTCACCCTACTAGCAATGGAAAGGCAATTGTATTTATATGGAACGTACAAGAGATTAACTCAATGTGCTAGGGTCTCCCAAGGTAAATTGGTCTTATAATCGCAGACACACACCACATAAATCAACCAAGAAGGAGCTGCCGCACCTTGTTGACCCTTCTTGGAGCCAAGCGTGGGAACTTGCCAGCGAGTGTGCGGTGGTCTTGACCGGGTGGGCCTGGTCATGCTGCTGCCCTGTGGTTCCGCCTCTTGCGGGGACATGGATTGGGTGCATTGACAACCAGCTGGCAGACAATGACCTAGGTGTGCTAATCCCTGGCTTCTTAGAGTTTCTAGGCACACCTCAGCTGGGCTCACCTCTACGTATGGCACCGGGTCTGCAGTCAAACTCCTGGAGAGAGGCTGAACCCTTTCTGTAGTTGCCCGGGTGCGAGACACTGGACATGTTCTCCACAGAGAACAAGAGGGTAGCCTCTATTCTTCTATGAGGCATGACTGTTGCTTGTGTCGTAAAGAAGTCCTGAGTATTTGGCTTTCTCAGGGTATCTGATTGGGGTCTCTGTTGTTCTGCTGGGGGACTTAAGAAGAATTATTAATGGAATAATAATAATTTGAACCATCTGTATAAAAGGTTTTGGATTGACAGTAGCTCAATAGTGAAAAAAATGCAACATGGAGGTAATTGGAATGAACAAAAACACTAGTTTGAGAAATTATAGTATGCATATTGTACCACTTTTCAGCCCTGGTGTAGGCGGTTATGACCACTCTTCAATTTTAAGATGTTTTGACACTCTATACTGAAAAAAAGACTAGCTGTTATAATATTTCCTCTGTAACTTCTCTGTGGAAACAAAAAAAACAAACAATTCCAGGCAGGAACTTTCCACACCATGGTTGCTTTTACAAAGGGCACAAAACGCTTTTCTTGACTTTTGTCATAATAAGCTTAAACAGTGCTTTGAACATTACAGGCCCTTGACTCTGGGTCTGCAGGCTACATGGTGACAGCTGGAGGTAATTCACTTTGCTTCATTTTGCTCGCTGTTAACGGCTCATGGGATGATAACGGCAGCGCAGAAACTTTAATCATATTCCTCTGCCTTCAAGAGAGATATTGCTTTTTCTCACAGTTTATTGAGTAGGTAGGGGAGGGGTGTGCGTGTGTATGCGAGAGTAAAAAGGCAGGAACCCAGGGCTGGGTTGAGAGATGTGTGTGTGTGTGTGTGTGTGCTGGTAGGTGTCATGGGTGGTTGTGGGACATGTATCATTGATCCGCTACTTGGGTCTTTCTGTACACGAGATGGCATTAAAATGATCCATTGCCTCTTTCCTGGGCTAATACCAGGGATATTGAGATATCAGACCCCTGTTTTCTGTTCATGGCAGCGGGGGGCACACACTCACTCCAGCAGAGCATACACACACAAGACGGGAGGAGAGAGTTCTTCCACAGGGGCTGAGGTGATAATCTAATAGGGACATTTGTTTTTGTCTCCCACTCATTCCTCACCATCTCCTCCTCTCTCCTCTTCAAGCTCAGAAACAAAAGCCTTCATCTAGGGGGGGCCCGCTGCTGCCACAACAACAGGAGAAGAGCAGCAAAACAAGTCTAACACACACCATCTGGCCCTCTGTTGGTGTCTGCCTCGGTCACATAGGCAGGAGTGGCGTTTAGAAGGGGTGGAGGTAGATTAGATGATCAGAATGGCATCTCCCCCAACACTCAAGAGGGATGCTACATAGATGCCAAAAAACTCTTTTTTACCCAGTTAAAATTAACACAAAATGCAATTTCTTGTTTCAATACAGCAAAATATGCCACACTTAGTATAGCATGTATGGAAGACGGTTTATTTGAAGGTACATGATGCACATCTCAGTCATTATTAATCTGTCCACAAGCACGATGTGGCTTGAACTGTTGATGCATGTTTTTTTCCGTTATTTTACTTAATTATTTTTCCGTCCCGTTATCTCTGTTTGTACTCCATCAAGTTACGATGTCTGGAAAAGACAGGAGCTCATTACCCCCTTATGATTGTCCTCTAATTCATTTCTCTGATATCAGCCAGATATTTTTTCATCACACATCCATGAAGCCCGATCAATTCTTTGAGCAGAGCATGTTTCATTACCAAGAAGTACTCATCCATTGATGGGCAAGAGGGGATATTAATCAATGTAACCTTTATAATTAACAACCTTGTTATTCTTTCGAGACCAAACAAAATGAGAATTTGGCTGTGTTTGAGGCACATTATTAAGCGAGCCGACATTATACATAGCTATTGATCATGTGTGAAGACAGGCCTACCCAGTCAATACCCACAGCCAATGAAAGATTGTCTTTTTTTATGACTGCATCCTGCAGAGGAAAGCAGGTTTCAGATGTTTTCACAGTTCTGGGAACATTTGATCAGAGGTGAAGAGTAACAAAACACATTTAATCAAGTTCTGTTTTGAGGTGCTGGTGCTTTATGTTTTTTTTGGCAACTTTAATACTGTATTTTAGTCACATGACTTTTATTTGATGCTTTTGATCATATGCAGCCTGTTCTAATAAACCATTCGTTCAAAAAGCTACAACAAGTTAAGCACTGTAATTTGTAAGCATTCCACGTTTTTTTGTTGCTCTATTCACTACATTGATGACCGCGGTAGATGGTCGGGGTGGATGGGATTTACAAGCCAGAGACTTTCACCCAGAAAATGCATGTTCATTAGGAGTGTTTTAATCCAAACAACGATCTTTTTCCTAATCTTAACCGGTCATTTTGGTGCCTAACTTTCATTACATTTTGTGGACCAAATTCAACCGTAATGTCCGCCAAAATGACCGGTGACTTGCGGCGCTTTGTAGCCGGCTCAAAGTCACCTGTTTTTGGGTAACTGTAGCCCACGTTACAAAGCTTTGTAACTGCTTAAATAACTAGCAGTGGTAGCCAGCCGGCATCACGTGACCACCCGGCGGTCTCCTAATTTTGTAAGATGACATTTTGTTGTGCATTCAGTTTCCTATGACCTGTTGATCTAACTGCGTTGACATATACCATAAAACATGACATATTACCTTATGTTAAATGATCAATCCATTGACATCAATGGGGATAGTTTTTCTGTTTTCACTGTGTAACGTCTGGTAGAACATATTTCTCAATACAAAACTGTAGATGGAAATGTGTGGATATCATGGCCACTGGAGAAAACACAGAGAGCATATTGCTTAACCGCTTAAAGTGAAATATATATTGAACGCTTAAATATTCCATTTAGATTTAGATTTATTTTGAGCGCCTGCTTTTGCTCAGGTGAAATAACATTAAATGTAACTCCGGTCGACTGGGGAAACATGCTCCCAACTAGAATGGGACAATCAAATTATGTTTATCTTTTTCTTTGCGTAAAATTACTGTCACACACACTACAGCCATTTTATTCCAGCGCTCCCTGCATACGCACGTTCCACCAAAACAAGTCCCTTCCCGAGGCACCGTCCTGCGTTCATTATTAGACGATTGTGATTAGTTCAATGAAATGTCAATAAACCAGAGCAGGTTTTTCTTCCATCCCAGAATGCTGTGTGGACTTGCCAGACCCTCCTTCACAGCGCTGTGGAGGAATGTCTGGCAATGAGAGACTAGGTCTAGACCTACTCTTTCTGTAAATTGATAACTTCTGTTATGATTTGACACTATAATAAAATTGACTTAAAATGAAATCCAGCATTCAGTCTTATTTTATGTATTTTTGTTCCCCTCAAACTCCAGACTGCAGACTCCATTTCATGCGGCCTGTATATGATCATTGTACCTCATGAAAGTGTGTTTGAATATAAAATGATGATGTGTGAAATAAAAAAACAAGTAAGTAAGTAACAATGTTACACACCGTAGAGACAATGTAGGAAAAACACGTGAGACAGGGCTTATGTTGTAGGAGTTGTAGGAGCGGACTATGTTCATCAGCGAGTTGTTAACTTTGTGCTATTTGTTGCTAGATGGGTTGTGTACAGGGTTTTTTCAGCAGCTTTCTGCTGCTGGGAATACATTTGTTGCAGGCTATACAACTAAAACCAAATAGGATTCATTCTCTGTGCAGCTAAGGGGAACTGCAGAGTTGGCTGATAATTATCTAAGGGTTCATCACTAACGACAACACTTTCTCAGTACACAGAGTCAAATAACCATTATGTCAATATCCAATTATAGAATGCTGCTTTAATATTGGCAGTCATTTTTTGTGAGCTCTTGAATGTCATCTTTTAAGGTTGTCGAACATCAATTATCTTTTTATATGTATTAATCTTTCTTAATGATTGGTTTTGGGATACGGTGATTTGACCCTTTAGACACTTATTGTTCTGGTTGGTTTTAAATCTTCTGACATAAATGCTGTTAAATGACCTATGACTATGGTCAGACTTTAATGGGCAGTGAGGGCAAGTTTACAAAATGCCCATGAAATTAAAATGGGGCAAGAAAATACTCAGTAATTGAGAGAAACATAGTGGCTGCAAATATGGAGGGAGAATGCATAACTGTTTCAATGCTATGTATCTATTAATGTAATATATTGTAAACAAAAATGAATCCTAGCAGTGTGTGCAAATATTCAGACAAAAATGATGTCAAATAGCATGTTGGTTAGCACTCATCACATCATACCTGTAGGCTGTGAAAGATCTTTGACAGATGGCAGTATTGGTAATTTGAACAGTAGTGATAATCATGTGACAATCATTGATTGAGTGGGAATACAAGTGAAACCGATGAATTCCACCAATTGTCGCAGTAGCAGTTTTTTCAAGTGTTAAAATCAAAATGAGATCCTACTGCTACTGCAGTCTGATTCCCCTGGGATTGCATGCTGCCAATTAATAATGCTGTAGTGTCTGTGATAATGAATGATATATTTCTGCTCCTCGTCAAACCTCTTCCACATTACTCCCTCATCCAAATAAAGACACACTAGGGGACCTATTTTAATGATCTAAGTGCACAGTGTGAAGCGCATGGCCCAGGTGCGTTTAGCATGTGACCAAATCCACTTTTGCTAGTTTAAAGGTGGAAAAAAAGGGTCTGTACGGCAAGCGCATGGTTCAAAATGCTTGTACTTCATTGTATCTTCATGAATTCATAGTCATATTTTTATTTTTAATCTTTTGCATGTGTGTGTGCTGCTGCTTTGCTTGCTTGTGTGTGTGTGTAACAAGCATAGTGTGCGCGCTGTGCATAAGCCAAGGCGCATTTAACTAATTTGTTGTTAAATTAACAATGAAATGCTGCATTACGGACTTTAGAGGTTTTTGTCGGTCAATAGTGCGATCACTTCCCGCTGCCTCAAGATAGCAACACGCCAAGAATTCACTTGAACACACCGCCCTGTAAGACCAGCACGCCCATGGGTGCAAAGATGGGCTCAGGTGCATTTGCTATTTAAATGACGTGGACTGCATCAGTCTTAAAATAGCAAAGATAGGGCCCTATGTCTCAAAGAGAGACTTTGAGAACTCATGCAGAATGCAAATCTGTGTGTTTATGAACTTGGAGAGTCCGCTGAGAGTGATGGATGGGCAGGAAAAATTATGGATGGGCAGATCAGAAGGGTGGTGGAAGACAAGACCTCGCACATGGAGCGTTTGTTCTCTCAAACTTATAATCCTCAATATACAGTGTAGACTCAGAAAGTCAAATATTTATCCTGAAACCCCGCATGAGCTTCTCCCCGTGTGCACACTGCTCTGAATAAATAAACCCTTATATTACCAGGGAGAACTGTTGGTAAAGTTTAATAACATAAAGGTCAGTTCATAACTGGATGTATAAATAATCTACCCCTAAAACACACAATGGAGAAACACTGCAGAATAATAATTCCCACACACCATTATCTACAGGTTATAGTCTGAAAACTGGGCTATTTATGATGATAGTTTGAAACACATAGAGTATAATTCAATGGGGATTTAGTCTTGCATTGTCTAGCTACACCCCCCATACATTCTGTGAGAAGAGAAAAAAACACTCTGGGTTGTTTGCATCTCTTTAAAACATATAACTAATCAATAAAAAAACTAGCAACTTAAAACTGGTGTTAATTTTGGGAAAATGTACATAATTCTTTGTGTGAATAATGTACAGCCAAAATTCTTATTTTCCTGTATTGTACATACATACATACATTTTTGATTTTTTTCTTTTAAATTAATTATCAAATTAATGTAACTTATTAACATATGTTAGTATATTTTGTGTCATTAGAACTTTGTTATACTGCTTAGAAGACATTTATGAGTTATTCCGACTTCTGGCCATGGTTGTGCTTGTTAGTTTGAGAACTTGCAGATTGAGTGGAAAATGGGCTCACAGTGTGTAAGAGTATGACAGGAGTAAAAAAAAAACGATGGCTTGGGTTTCAGAGGGTTAAACCAATCACAATCTCACAAGCTCTGGATGCAGTAATGGTGGCTCTATTGGTCCTGGGAGGGAAGTTGTTTTGGTGGAACATTTACACCTAGAAAAGGAAAACGCCACATACAATATTAAATGAAGTTTACTGTTCAAACAATATACTGTAGTAATGTGAGCTATTTCAATTAGCTGGATACAAGGCTCTCACCAGTGTATTGCTTGTGTACTTTGTTCATAGCAATCTGCCCCAAAACGTCCCAGTTAGAGAGGAAAGAAAGGCCTGCCTTCCAAAATGGTCTCCATTGCCATTTTCATTGTGTAGTTTGCTAATTAAAATTAGTTGTGTTTCCCGAAGAGAAGGGATTTTGAGAAAGCAGAAGCGGAGGGACACACCGGATGTCAGGCAGTTATCCTGGAAATGTAGTTCCGCTGATCAGACTAGTAGGGATTGGACTGCAGATCTGATCATGTTCGGTTTTGTCATGTAATGAGGAACTAAGTGCCTCCTGTGTCCTGTCCTGTCCATGTCTCACCCTTTGTCATATGTGCCCTGACCCATTAACGCCATTGTTTTGCTAAAACTCTACTCGAGCATTTCATTTTTTTTAGTAATGTAAAGTGTACCATGCTGTGTTGGTGGCCCTGCTGCTATAGTATCCATCCATCCATCCATCCATCCATCCATCCATCCATCCATCCATCCATCCGTTTATCCGGTATCGGGTCGCGGGGGCAGCAGCTCAAGCAGGGGACCCCAAACTTCCCTTTCCCGAGCCACATCAACCAGCTCTGACAGGGGGATCCCGAGGCGTTCCCAGGCCAGCTTGGAGATATAATCTCTCCACCTAGTCCTGTGTCTTCCCCGGGGCCTTCTCCCAGCTGGACGTGCCTGGAACACCTCCCTAGGGAGGCGCCCAGAAGGCATCCTTACCAGATGCCTGAACCACCTCAACTGGCTCTTTTCGGCGCAAAGGAGCAGCGGCTCTACTCCGAGCTCCTCACGGATAACTGAGCTTCTCACCCTATCTCTAAGGGAGATGACAGCCACCTTCCTGAGGAAACCCATTTCGGCCGCTTGTACCCTGGACCTCGTTCTTTCGGTCATGACCCAGCCTTAGGTGAGGGTAGGAACAAAAATTGCCCGGTAGATCGAGAGCTTTGCCTTCTGGCTCAGTTCCCTTTTTGTCACAACTGTGCGATAAACGGAATGTAATACCGCACCAGCTGCTCCGATTCTCCGACCAATCTCACGCTCCATGGTCCCCTCACTCGCGAACATAACCCCAAGGTATTTAAACTCCTTCACTTGGGGTAAGGACTCACTCCCTACCTGAAGAAAGCACTCTATTGGTTTCCTACTGAGAACCATGGCCTCAGATTTAGAGGTGCTGATCCTCATCCCAGCCGCACAGACCAATGATGCCATCTGTACCACATCCTCTGCAAAAAGCAGAAATGAGATCCTGAGCCCACCGAACTGCAACCCCTCCCCACCCCAACTACGCCTCGATATCCTGTCCATAAATATTACAAACAGGATTGGTGACAAAAGCGCAGCCCTGGCGGAGGCCAACCCTCACCTGGAATTAATCTGACTTACTGCCAAAAACCCGAACACAGCTCTCGCTTTGGTCATACAGAGATTGGATGGCCCTAAGAAGGGACCCCCACACCCCATACTCCTGCAGCACCTCCCACAGTGTCCGCCGGGGGACCTGGTCATACGCTTTCTCCAGATCCACAAAACACATGTAAACTGGTTGGGCATACTCCCAGGCCCCCTTCAAGATCATTGCAAGAGGGAAGATCCAATCCGTTGTTCCACGACCAGGACAGAATCGGCATTGTTCCTCTTCAATCCGAGGTTCGACTATTGGTCAAACCCTCCTTTCCAGCACCTTGGAGTAGACTTGACCAGGGAGGCTGAGAAGTGTGATACCCCTGTAATTGGCACACACCCTCTGGTCCCCCTTTTTGAAGAGGGGAACCACCACCCCGGTCTGCCACTCTTTAGGCACTGTCCCAGACTTCCATGCAATGTTAAAGAGGCGTGTCAACCAAGACATCCCCTCCACAGCCAGAGCTTTCATCATTTCTGGACGGATCTTATCAATCCCTGGGGCTTTGCCGCTGTGGAGTTGTTTGACTACCTCAGCGACCTCCACCAGGGAAATAGACGACAATCCCCCATCATCCTCCAGCTCTTCCTCTACCACAGAGGGTGTGTCAGCTGGACTCAGAAGTTCCTCAAAGTGCTCCTTCCACCGCTCTATTACCTCCTTGGTTGAGGTCAACAACGTCCCATCCTTACTGTACACAGCTTGGAGGATTCCTCGCTTCCCCCTCCTGAGAAGCACCTTGGTGCCGACCGACAGTCCTCCATGTCTTCTCCGAACTTCTCCCACACTTGCTGCTTTGCCTCCGTCACGGCACGGCGGTATAACATATACCGGAAAGACTCCTTCAGTCGGATGGCTTCCTTGACCACCGGAGTCCACCAGGGTGTTCAGTAGTAAATCTATACTAGTAAATCATTGTACAATTGAAAAACTGATTTGAAGGTGAAGTTACATAAATCTTTGTCCAAAACATTTAGCTAACAAGATTGTAGGAAAACTCATAACCTATCAATTATATACTGTAGGCTAAATTATGTCTGACAAATAATGAAAGTTTTCTATTCCAAAATGCATTAACTGATATGAAACCATATGATAACAGAGAGCAGAGCAGCCGGCTGTAGCAGGTCAAAAGTTCAAGAGCCCACTGTTGCTTGGTTACCTGTGATAGCTCTTGAACTGCAGCTCTCCCGCTCCACTGTGGTGTCAGGTTACAGCCTGTTTCTACATAGTCATTACTAAAAACATAACAACGGCAAATCGTTTTTGGTGGAAAAAATACATTTTGGAATATTGGATTGTATGAGTTTGACAATCGACTAGTGTGGCCTTCACCGGAACACAGGAAATAAACAGAGGTATGGATTAACAACTTATATGCCTTTCTGTCACATCTACAGCAGTCAGATTCACTGTGTTCCCTCACAAGGAATCACTGCACATGGGTAGGCACTTGTAATGACATTTTGAACATGTTTTGAGGCTAACAACATGTTAGCAGGAGGATAACTTGGTGTAGGCAGCACCGATTGGTTTAGTTTTTCTCTCTACTAACAGCACTCGACATTAACAAACAACAGAGCTATGTGTTGAAATCAACCGGAATTCTCCTTTAAGTATAAGTATGTAAGTATCATCAGAAAACTTCAGCAGAAAAATCCTCACATTATAGAGACTGTAAACGATCCAAACAGTTTCGTCAATCTACTAAGTATTTAATCAGAATCAGAAATCCTTCATTGATCCCCGAAGGGAAATTCTGTGTTACAGTTGCATGAAGTATATAAATATCAGAGTAGATATATAAATAAAGAAATATAAGGAGGGTTGCTATGCACGGTCTCAGCTAATCATTTCAGCTGTACTTGAAACACTGTATGTTGTTGGGTAGTTTCATTTGTAATAAAACATCATATTTTATAAGCTACTTGTGTTTTGTGTGCACAATTCTTAATATGTAAAGTAACTAGTAGTAATACTAGTAACTAAAGCTGTCAGATGAATGTAGTGGAGTGATAAGTACAAAATTTCTCTCTGAAATATAGCGGAGTAGAAGTAGAAAGTGGCATGAAAATAAAAGACTCAAGTAAAGTACAGGTACCTCAAAAGTGTACTTAAATGTAGTTAGTTACATTCCATCACTGCTTGTTAGCCAGGCATGTTAAATATATGCATCACAACTCCAACACGTGTGAGAAACCTTAAAGGGACAGTTCACCCTAAAATCCAAAATAAATATTTTCCTCTTACCTGTAGTCCAATTCATCAATCTAGAATGTTTTGGTTTGAGTTTCCCAATGTTGGAGATTCTGGCTGTAGAAACGTCTGCCTTCTCTCCAATAAAAAGGAACTAGATGTCCCTCGGCTTGTGGTGATCAAATACAAAAAATAAATACATTTGAAAATCTTAATAGCAATGTCTCTTCCAGAAATCATGACTCGGTTAATCAAGATAATCCGCAGACCTGGTTCGGAGC
Organism: Percina caprodes; assembly: GCA_013375575.1. Lineage (NCBI taxonomy): Eukaryota > Metazoa > Chordata > Actinopteri > Perciformes > Percidae > Percina > Percina caprodes. Next base: position 824,746 of record JABXJD010000149.1, read on the forward strand.
AGTTTTATGTAGGAACTATTTTCTTTCTACCAAACTACACCCGCCAACCGTATCACGGTGCAGAAGAAAGCAGCTCAGTCTCATGGTAGTTCTTGGAACGGTCACGTTAATGTCTTCATTTTTGTATGCTGATTGCAAAGGTTGAAGTGATGTATCTCAATGGGAAGCCTATTTCGTGATCACAGATCGATTATGGTAGTGTGTAGTTTTGAAAAGCCGAAAATCCACGCAGGGAGATTGGTCGGGACCACAGGACTTTCACCCGGTTGTTGCTTCCCCCAGAGCATCCCAGTGTCATGGCAGTTCGTGAAATGGTCACGTTCTGAAATTGTGACCTGTACACGTAATAAACGGAAAAATCGTGTACCCAAATTTATAAATCAAAATAATTTCACGAACTGGCATTAACCCGGGTTGAAGAAAGCTCCCTCATGATTCAAGGCGCGCCTGTTAGATTAGTTTTTAACCAATACTGCGAGCTAGGGTTGAGCATTGTTTTGATTTGAACAATTCTGATTCCAATTCCGATTCTTCCTTTTGATTCCGATTCTTTGAGGGGTGGAGTTGAAACGGGTCACATGCTTTTTTCACAAATAAGAGAAAAATTGTTTTTTATTCAATGGTAATTTACACTTTTACCTGGCTTTTTCAACATAAAATAAAGCCACACCTTAGAGCGCTGCTTACTGTGCTACACAACAAGAGCCTGCAAGTACGGCGGCTGCCACGGAAACCAAAACATGCATGTGTTAAATTTGGAACTGATAATCAAAATCCAAAGAAATGATTCAATTGGAATCGTAAGTTTTGAAATGATTGCAAGTTAGAACGTTTGTATCTGGCGCTGTCACAAGCACGAGCATCTGGTCCAGAAGAATTTTCCTTTTTGCGTGATACGTACAGTGTAGTAAATGGTTCCTACATAAAAATGCTCCCAACCAGGTCTGTGTATTATTTTGAGTGACTCATGATTTCTGGAAAAAGAAGATGCTGTTGGGATGTATTCAAAAGCATTTGTCGGCACTTTGAGCACCGCAAGCAGAGTGCCATCTAATTCAATTACACTGGAGAGCAGGCATGTTTTGGATTTTGAGATGGACTGTCCCTTTAAGGTGTAATAAATTGAACCGCCTTATTCCATTTAATCATTTTAAATGTCTTCTTTAAAGCCATGTATTCTGAATGTATGGTACAATTTGAGTCAACATTCTGTAATTGTTTTTTATGTGAACTGTGAATTGCAAATATTGTACATTAATGACTATATTCAGTCATTTTACATGCATTGTAATTCTATATGGCATGTAATCAGGGCATCATTGGAAATAATGTTGATGTTGCCACTAGCTCCCTGTAGTCCTTGTGATTTTTCTTTCAGGAAGAACAATGAAGAGTGGGACAGATTTTCAACACCTGCCATTTTGAGAACTTAAGCTTTGTTTGTCCTGATTGACAGTTAAACAGATCCTTGTGGTGCTGTAAAGAAATTTAATAATATGCAAATGTGAAGATTGGCGTGGTCACATTTTATGTGCTATGTCCATCATCAATCAACTCTGTCTATTAAAAAATCCCATTAAAATTGCTGCCTGGATAATGTTTATTTGGCAGCAAACACCCAATAAAATCATAAACAACAAGAAAATAAATGAAATAAAAACTATTGCTTTCGACATACAGGACAGGGGAAATGATGCCTGATGAGATTATTTATCACCTTTTGAAAAGCTGATGAAAGCTGATCACTAAATGAAAAATATTATATTTTCTGAAATTAGGAGGATGTCTATAATTCAGTCGCCGCCGATACCGACCTCCCAGTAGAGGCAATGATAAACAACACCAACCTCTTCAACGCTGTCTCTGTCACTCACTGTATTTATTGGATCTTAATGCGTGACAGGAAGGCCTCCCCGACAGTCATTGTCTATTATGACTTCAATTATAACGGCAGAATGCTACGTTAATAGAATAATTACTTCTTTGGCTCTCAATCTGACAGGCAATAATCTGTCCGCAGCTATTTGTTAGGCCTCTTCTGGGTCTCGCCATGACAGCTGAAATTAAGGCGAGAAGATGGTAAGTACTGGTATTTTCAATAACAAGCATATCTCTTCACTGAACATTCAGTTCATTGTGAAGTAAATATGTGAGATTAAATGGCTTTAAATCTCTTAAAAGTCCCCTGTCTGCTTTGAATTCACCTTGATCAAATTGCTGTCTAGAGACATTTAAATCCCCAAAGTAATTCTATTTCTTCGGAGAGTCAGCTTTCCTGTTTTACATGGGGAAAATGAAAGAAATTATAGGCCTAACAAATATTAATTTCCTCTTTTATGTGCATATCACACATTGTGCATACAGACATGCAGTTTGTTTTACAGCTGTAAAGGAGGCAGAATGTAAAAACACTGTGAGACTTTTTGCAGCTTACCATCTCCGTGGTATTGAAATGATATTGAAACTACTGGACATTTTATTCTTCCAATGCATTTATTCTGAAGGCTTTTGGCTGGATATACAGTACATAACAGGTTTAACCCATGGATTCCAACTGAAACTCTTCTCTCAAAATGACCTTGTTATGGCCCATATAAAAAATGACTTACTTGTCAACAACATCCTCATTCTTGGCAAATTTCATATACACAAATCCAAGTATATGTAAGTAAAACCATCTTTAAATATATGCAATTTCATCATGCATTTGTTTGGTATGTCTTTGCGAATAATATAAATTACAAAAGAGCCCTATCTTTATTATTATTATATTCATTGTTTGGTTTTATACGTTTGCAGTTTTTGCAGGCACCTGATTGTTTCTAATATTGTGAAGAATTTTGAGCCATATTGTTTGTAGGATACATGACTTTTTCCTTCTCCGCTGTGTAGTCAACGTGCACCTGTGGTCACAAGGTGATGACGAGGAGATGAAGGGTCAGAGAGCACAGGTCAGTTCAGGCAGCACATTAGCGATGCTATTGTTAGCCTTAGCAGCCGTAACAATGCATTTTAGGTTAAAGGGCAAACAGCTGACGTTATCTTCATTTAATTCTAAATTGAATTGTCTTTTTGGGTTAGGGCACAAAGTTTTGGCCCCTTGAAGACCTCTAACATGAACACCTGCATCATACAGTAACATTGATAAGTAACATTAACGATAAGTCAGTCATCACTAATGATGCTTATTCTAGCTTAGTCCTACATAAACTACAAAAAACTATAAATAAATACTATTCAATTACATGAAGGGGTGAAAAGTCATCAGGATGGAAAAAAATATGACAAAGATGTGCTGGGAAGAATTGCTTTTTACACATAATTTACACTTTAATTTTAGCATGAGGATAACATAGGGGGAAAACTCACCCTAGAATGAATGTTAATGCTGCTGCAAATGTAAAGAGGACATCAGTCCTGGGCACATAAAAAATAAATAAACAAAAATGACCTATTTGACCTACATTTGTTGTTGTTTTTTTTTGTTTGTTTTTTTCACATAGCCTACTCTAACATTGTGTGAATATGATTGCTGGGTAATATCTTGATGTTGTCCAATGTCAAGTCTCATTTGATCATGTGATGAGACAATATGATATGCTGCAGCTAGTTTAGGAGCAAAATGTGTACTATTACATACTAAAATATTAGTATATAATGTACTAATGCATCAGCAATCCGAACGCGTAAATGGTGTGTGTGTGTTCCATAACTAATAGCCTAACTAGTGTGTACTAGGACGCATCGTAACTACCTTATGGCACCTTTTCATCAGTGTTTGCGGCCCAATGCATGCCGGTTAGATTTGTGTCCGACTTGATCCCAACTTGCACTGACGTTATGCACACTTAGGCAACGGTAATCTCAAGAGATCCAAAGGCCGAAGTTCATAGACCCAGGCGACGCAGCTGCTCTCTGCCGACTGCAAGACCCAGGGTGTGATGGGAAACGCCTGGAGCTCAGCTGATCTGATTCAGAATCGACTCAAAATGATAACCTTTTATATAGACTTCATATCTTTTTGAATTGTAGAGATTTGAATTGCTATTGGTCTGATTTAAAGGATTATTCTGTACAGATTGTGTGGCTGATAGTGACGTTGAGAAGTCAGAGAAATTAAATCCGTGAGTAACAGAATGTGAGTATTTCTGTTCAGACTTGAAACGGCTGGAAAATGTCTGACCTGACCGCAGCTTTTTGTCACCCCCCCCCTCTTGGCTGCTCCACTTTACAGACGAGGAGCAGCTCATCTCCATAGACATGGTTATTTACACAGAACCATCTGAGAAGCCATAATTGAAAACTGCTTGTAAAACAGTTTTAAAAAACAAAAAAAACAACAAAAAAACAACAAAAAACTTTTGGACACAGACACTTTTACCTGAAGTCTGACAAGACGTATTATCGTGTGATATGTGATCTCACAATTCTCATCTGATCTTGTGATATCGAGAAAATCCCACTGCCGTACAAGGTAAATATATAGTGGCAAATCTATGAAAATGTCCTCCCTGTTTTTTTTGGAAAAACCCTTTGAGATGACATACTGTGATTCCAGGGTCTATTTAGCTGCATAAACATGAAGGCAAGGCTATTTATTTATATAGCACATTTCAGACACTAATGCAACGTGCTTTACACCAACATAGACATACAACACAATTAAAACAGAAAACATGGCAGGTCATAAAAAAGAGACAACAACCATAAACTAACAGAACAAAAAACTGATGATTTAAAATGATTCAAGAAGTGGAGAAGTATCTGAATGAACATCTTTAAATGACCTCAGGACTAGCAATGGCAAACAGAGAAGTTTCAAGTCACAATATAAAAGAACACAGGTTTGGGGCAGATCTCAATTCTTCTGGAAGTTTATTCCAGATCTTTGTTGAATAAAAACTGAAAGCCGCTTCTGCATGTTTGGTTCTGACCCTGGGGACAGTGAGCAAGCCTGTCCCAAATAATCTTAGAGCTCCGGATGACTCGTAATAGAGCAGCATATCAGACATGTATTTTGGCCCCAAACCATTCAGTGCTTTGTAAGTCGATAATACTTCACATGTCATTGCTGTTCATTCAGATTTGTAAGGACCCACTGAAACAAAATAGTCTCTATCCTGCATATACCATTCAAACCAGTTAAGTCCGACCCAATTTTCCAGTCTGCCCAGCACTATCTTACCAATCACTGTATCAAATGCAGCACGGAGATCTAGCAAAACTAAGCCAGAGACATCACCATTGTCTCTATTTAAATGGAGATAGCCATTTAGAGCTGGTTAATGTGGCTCGGGAAGGGGAAGTTTGGTGTCCCTTGCAGGAGCTGCTGCCCCGCGAGCCAACACCTGATAAATGAAGATGGATGGATGGATGGATGGATGGATGGATGGATGGATGGATGGATGGATGGATGGATGGATGGATGGATGGATGGATGGATGGATGGATGGATGGATGGATGGATGGATGGATGGATGGATGGATGGATGGACGGATGGATCAAAGACCATTATGAATCTTTTGCCCAATCTGCCCAAAATATAGAATATATTACCTGCCCCAGCTTTAAACCCTGTTTGGAGTTTGCACGTCATTGTCTGCTAACCCAGGACAATCAAGAGTCCAATTTGCAGAGAATGACGAGCAGAGTAAATTCCCAGCAAAACCAGAGTTGAGACATTGGGTCAGCTCTCTCTTTGAGCTGAACCCTGCTGCCAATTGCAATTAGAGCAGATGGTAAACTAGCAGACAGACGGAGCGCTTCCCCAAAGGAAATGACCCAATATTTGGCAATAATGTCAGAGAACTGGACTCAGGTTATTCTCACTGGATAACATGACGAAGGTAAAAGGGGACAGACATTTAAGCGGTGCGGGTGTCAGCAGTCTATAAAACTTACTGCCATGTCAGATTCAGAGGGGACTGAAATTGCAGACATGTTCTGATAACTATTACATCACTCCACTTCATACCTGCTAAACTAATCCTATCTGAAAAGAGCTGTATCAAGTGAGGGTTTTTTGGGGAATTACATGGTAGTTAGTTATAGTGTGAATAATTTCAACTGAGAATTTCCAACCCCCTCTTGATTTCCATTAGGAATAACAGATGGCATGGAATGGCGCAATTATTAAACATTAAGTGAAGATTACACACAGTGAATATAGATACACACATCTTTGCATCTCATTAGTTTCCATTACATTCAATCAACGGGTGAAATTAGCTTAATCTGTCGATTTTATGACGAGCAAAGTCTGTTGAAAGAAATGATTCCATTAATCAAACGGTCCTTTTGGTCCCTCTCTCATCAGCTTTCCATTTCCATGTTGACTGTTCGTCTGATGAAGACAGAACGGCTGTGACCAGTTGGAACACAGATCACATCAGCAGAAAGAATGTGAGCAAAGTCTCACACGAGTGTACAACTAAGATCCACACAGAGCACTGGTAAACAATGCTGCCTTTAGTGTATTATGGTTGAACCACACAAAAATAAAAAAAAAGGTTATTTTCAAGGATACTTTCTGCACAGGATTTGCCCTGGGGCATGTGTATACAGCAGCTGTCAAACATTTTTCTGGAGCCAATTAAGTTCAAAGGTTGAGTTTCTGACACATGAGCATCCATCCATCCTTACTTGTGCAGGCTCTCAGCCAGGGTTGAATACCATGGATCGAGTTGATTTTTTTTGTAAATTCTTGCCAAAACCATCTTACATTATCTTAGGAAAAATGCCTGCAGGAACTTGTTCTTTAGCATTGATGTACGCTTGTGTGTTGCTGTTCTGTTCAAATACAGAGGACTGTTATTATATGTACTGAAACAAAGAAGCCTTATCCAACCCTTTTTATTACTAAAATTGTTGTAGCTACACAAGCAACAGTTGGCTTGTCTTGTGTTGGACCCCAGGAAGAATATTCTTCATTATGGTGATGAATAATGGGGATCCTTGATAAACAATAAACTTTAAAATGCTGTTAATGTGGTGGATTTAAGTGCATCTACCTTTATACATGAAGAAAGCACAATACAAAATCTGTTACCGAAACTGGATCAAAAGTCTGAGATCTATTTCCTATGGCATTAACGGATTGTAATATGTAATATGGTGGAGTGTCCCTTCATCCAAAAAAGAAAAATTTCGGACGCTTGGCTATTAAAAAATGGCAGGTATGTGCAGGATGTCCCGTGTCACGCTTGTGACAATTCTCTCTTAACAATCAGAGGTCTGCATTGTTGAAACTTCACCTTTCAGTGTCAGCTCAGCTCACTTGGAACCTAGACCAAGCTAATGGTAAAGTACCAGGTAGAGCAAGTCGAGTTGCATGGATGTAGCATTAGAACTGGATGTAGTGTTGGCGCCTGAAGCCATCATGAGGCTAAAAATGATCTGAATCATTGGCACTGCTGCTGCGCTGTGCGGCACATAGAGCCGGCGCACTAGAGACCTCTGCTAGCCGAGCCGGCTACCTCTGGTTTGGGGGATTGAATTATTTACTTTCCAAATGATATTGGACCAAATAGATCAAATTCTGATTCTAAATTCCTCTAAAACAATACATCCACTGATTCCCAGACGTCTTTTTTTGCTATGTAAGTCCATGGGAAAGTCTTTTTGGGCAAGAGGGTATCACATGACGGGCCGGGAGTTGCAATTCAGTCCCTCCATGATTTTGCGATGTCACGATCGTGCCAATTCACACAAATTAAACAAATCACCGCGACTTTGGTACGACCCGCAATTTTGAGCAATCACTGCAACTTTTCCGCAAATTTGACCAATAACCCGAGTTTCCCGCGACTTCAACCAATCCCAGCAGTCCCACGAGCACTCTGAGAGCCACTGACCAAGCGGGAGTGAGAGCGGGTCAAATTAATTTCCTTGTTTCTGATACGATCAAGTTCAAGTCACACACGAGACTAACAAAACATAACGCGACACAATTCAGACCGTCCTGCCAACCTGTATATATTTTAACATCAAAGTCCGCTGTAAAGAGGTTTCACTCTGAAGTTGCTGTTTCAATCCTATTGGCTCTTTGCAGTGGGTGGGGCTGCTGAGTTCCCCCGCAACTAACGCACACACACACAAACACACACGGTGGATGCAGGAAAAACGTAGATGAGACATACAGGATAACCTAAATTGAATAAATATGACAGAGCTACGCTCGTTATTAGTGCAATGATAACTAGGAAACTAACTAACAATGTAAAGATCAACAAGCCACTGACACATATGTTCAAATTAGATTAATTCAATAAATTATTTTTTTTGTCTTTGGCAGCATCCTGAGTTTACTAGGATAACTCAGCCTAGAGTAGTTTTATTCTCCCCAAAACAAGTTTTGTTTTTATTTTTAAAGCACCATACGAAATAACTTTTTGGAACTTTCAACTTTCAACAAACATACTAAAGACGTTGCAACTTTTATTGCAATTTTTTACAAAAGCTTCCGGAACATCAAGCATTTTGGGCTGCAAACCATCTCAAAAAAAGGCTTCCAAATCCTGGAGGGACTGGCAATACACAGTGGCAGTTTGCCCACTATGTAATCTGCTTGTTGTGGGAGCCTGTTCGTACCATGCAGTGTAAATGCCGCATTAGTACCACATGTTTTTACTGGTTAGCTGCCAGAAGTAAAAGTGTTTGACTCTTGTGGCTGAACGCATAGTGAAAAAGAGCGAGCCTGCTCAGCAAACTCTTCCTTGGGGTAACAAAATAAAAATCTCAAGGGTAATGGCTTAAATTAGCTCATCAATGTCGTAAAAGAAAGGGCTCACATTATTAGCTTTATCTCCACTTTCTGCCTAATGTAGTGTGGAAAAGGCTTATGCAAATGCAGTGTAAATCCAGTTATAGGCACAGTGCCTTCAATCCTTGCACTCCCTACTTACTGCAGCCATATAGACAGTGAACAAGCATTTAAAGCATATTCTGCTGTTGCAAAGTGTGTCGATGAATATAATTATTCCAACTATGATTTATTAAACTCTTGGACTTGTGTTACTTCTTTATTACCCTTGTCAGGGACAAACGCAAATTTAAACCTGTAGGAAATTAGTCTCAGCGTGGAATTATTGATATCGCTTTGATGTTAACACTCTTCTCTGAGGGTGTTAAAGATTGTTTTCGGGATTTACTGAGAGCTATTTCCTTTGCGCATCAAATGAAATTGAGTGTAATTATTGCAGAGGTTTTCTACATTATACAGACTCTTTGCACTTCTAACACGAGGAAAGATAAACAGCGATGAAATTAAAGATGCGTTTTGCCTGCAGCTTTTGCCCTGTGATCTTAAGACCACTCCATAGTGCAACACACACACAAACACACACACTCTCATCAAAACATTGGTATCCTCAGCCCGCCAGTCTTCTTATGCATTCTGCTGCAGTCCTGATGCAGGCAGGGTTTTGGACCTTGACTGACCAGGAATACAGGAATACATCCACTATGATGCACACATCATTAAATCTTCAAAATACATGAATTATTCACAGCTCTGAATATGCCTTAGCAGCACGTCATTGTTATTATGTGTGTCTTTATTCTGTGTATGTATGTCTGCATTTAGGAGCACACATGTGCATGGTTTATAGAGCATGTTATGTATTCACAATAATAGAGGCTGTTTCAGAGGGGAATGATGGAGGGATATCCGTTTTTATTTTTACTCTGCATCATAGAAACCATAGATTTGATGCACGCGGTGTGTCGAGACTGTCCGCACCAGAAAAACAAATCCCTTATATCGCTTTAGTAATTTTTTTTTAACATGATTTGTAATGGTTTTGGAAGGCACAGACAGTTAGCTGTTATTTTCAAGCCCTCCTGTTCCCAGAAAACTTTAATATTGCACTATTTCCACCCAGCGTTGATCTTCTCCAGGTGACACATTTCCAAAGTCCCACAGCCAAGTTGAAACATGGCACAAATAAAGTTACTAGAGTGTGCGATCATTCCTTTGACTGTATTCTGCTCTCTCTACTGGCTTGTCACTGATAATAAAGACATGAACAACTGCTAGAGATTTAAATCTGACCGGCATCAAGACAACTTTGCTGTTGGGATTTTACCATTAGAAGTAAGAAGAGGCATAAAGCATTCTGTGGTAGTTTTTTATGTTACGTCCAGAAACATCTAAAATAGAAAGAAAGGGAGAGGAGATATTTAACCTGGATCAGTTAAGGCATCACTCTGCTCATCTCCATCTGGGAGATGATCCCAATCCTAGCCTTCTTTTTTTTCACCGAATCAAAGGACCCTTTATTTTTAATGGAGGGCCTTCAAAAGAAAAGAAAAAACAGCTTTCCTGTTCTCTCTTCTCCTCTGTTTTCCATGCCAGGCCACAGAGAAATGGGAAGAAATTAACTGCATGATTTGATTTTCTCGGGGAAAAGCGTTTAAGCATGAGAGCTGAATGTATTGAACCCTTTTGTTTATAGGAGCAGGACTGGCGGATGCACAGAGCTACCGAGGGCTAAGTGATGGGCCCACAGGAAGATATGAGGAAATATGGCTGTGATGAGCACAATGAGCTGTATTATATTTTACAATACCATGTTTGGCCTGCAAGATTGAAAAGCTCTGAGAATTTAACAACCTGTGTGTTTCAATTCTGACTGCAGACATATTGCCCATTGTTGATAACACCGACTCTCATTAAAGACAGCTCATTTTCTAAATTTGTTGTCATTTTGGTTTCTAACAATACATGTTACGATGAAGGTTATTTCTGTTATTTGTATTAGTTATGGTAGTGGCTTGGCTTTAGTCACCTAGGCATCCAGTATAACACTAATGACTAATGCTTTCTGCAGAATGTATTAATATTTTTTTGTCTGTGTAATTCATTGATTTCAAGGATGCATTTTACAGTCAAGGAAACAACCAAGACAGGTTTCTGTCAGCGATCAACTCACATATTCATTGCTTTAGCCATTTTCAGACCTGCACCTTGTTACTGTGCATAAATGTGATGGCAATCTAACATGCGGGTCTCATATCTGAATCATATCTTGTAATATCACTATAGTAAATGTATTGGGCCATCCTGATGGCCCTAATGGTTGAGGCATAACAGACATTCATTGCCCCCCCTCACCTCATTTCCTTTATACAGTATCTTTACTACAGCTACCAAATGAAGGCAAACATGCCCACAAATCATAAACATCACTATAATAAATTTTCATCAGTCATAATCTCTTATGCGCAAAGAAAATCCATTTGACCATCTTGACCATCATTAAGGTCCCATAATTTACTCCTTTTCAGGTTGATGTAAAAAAAAAACCTCTGTCTAAAAGGTTTGATTTCTTTCTTTTCTGCAACGTTTTCTGTCTCTTTAAGACCCCATCCCCAAAAAGCCCAGTCTGCTCTGATCGGTCGGTGTTGCATCTGTTCTCTCGGAGTCTCTGCACCATCAGTGCAGCCGGGGAATGACTGTAATGGCACGTTGACCTATACAGCCTATATAGTTTAACTGTGACATCACAACTGTACAGAAGTAGGGTTCATTTAAAGGCACCGTTGCTGTGAGCAATTCTCTGTAGAGTGAGGGTTTTGACACTTTGACAGTAGTTACATAGCACCTTCACCTGCTTTATAATCAAAGGCCATGAATTCTCAGTTTTTACTATACGGGAAACTTTAAAGGTCCCATTACATGGTGCTCTTTGGATGCTTTTATATAGACCTTAGTGGTCCCCTAATACAGTATCTAAAGTCTCTTTTATATAGACCTTAGTGGTCCCCTAATACTGTATCTGAAGTCTCTTTTATATAGACCTTAGTGGTCCCTGAATACTGTATCTGAAGTCTCTTTCCCAAAATTTAGACTTGGTGCAGAATTACAGCCACTAGAGCCAGTCCCAAAATGAGCTATCCTTAGTATTTGCCATTTCAGAGTCTGTAGCTTTTGAGGAGGAGAGCCCCTCGGGCAAGTTGGAGGCTGGGGGTGTGGCCTTGACCAACTGCCACTTTGCTCGTTTGAAAGCCATGATGTCTCTCTCTCATGGCTGGGGAAAATTCTCTGGGCGGGCAAAGCAGAGAAAGGAGAGGTAACTTTGCTCCTTATGACCTCATAAGGGGCAAGATTCCAGATCTGAGCTTTCATTTTCTCAAAGGCAGAGCAGGATACCAAGGGCTCAGTCTACCCCTACTACCCTTCCTAGCCACTGGACCATAGGCAGGCTGGGGGAACTCATTTCAATGTTAAAAAACCTCATAAAGTGAGATTTTCATGCCATGGGACTTTTAAACAAGGCTTTGAAAAGTTTTAAAATCCATCAATGATGGAACATTTTTAACTCTCTGCTGTTTATCGCACTTGTTCTTTCTTTGTGGCACATTGTGGCTTGTTCCGTAAATGTCCTGTCATGTCTACATAAAACCACAAAAAACATTACTTTAAAAGACACCTGCTTTGTGTCTGAACAAAAAAGACATCACTTTAACTGAAAGATGAATACAGCAAAGTAGGCATTTCCATGTAGAAGTATCTTTTTATTTCATTGAATTTCATTATATCATATTTTAATAAAATATTTGTTTACAGATTGAGCTATGTGGGTGTAGTGTGAGGAGGCTACAACGTTTCATTGTACTATGTTGTAAAATTACAAATAAATAAACCTTAAATGTAACCTTATTATACCCATTTTTACATAAAAGTCTCCTCTCCACCTAAGATGTGGGACGGGAACACTGGAAAAAAATCTGAAGACAAGAACCTATTTGCACATTTATTTTTTTTCAAAATCGGTTAGTCATAACCAGAACAAGATTTCTGAACACAAATCAAGTTTGTGATTGCAGTGGAAATGACAAAGCCTTCCTTTTCTCTCAGGGCGCCACATGGCAGCAAACATGTGATTTATCCTTGGTTATTATTGCTTCCGTGGAAACCAAACACATGCATACATACATTTAGGGAGTATTTTGTCATTTAGATCTTCCTGGACATGAATTATTCAGGACATAGGATACTCTGATAACACTGTAAAAAAAACATTAATATAAAACGTCTACATGTCTACATGCTATTGTAAATGCATGTATAAATAGAGTCTGCAGAGCATTTTTGCCTATGCTGAAGTGTGTAATAGTGTGTAATATTACACAGTACACGCATCATATACGCCGCTGGTCTGGACTTGTTTATCTGAAACATTCCTTGAAGTAATGCACAGTGTTCGGTTTGGTAGAGTGGTGTGTGATGCAGGATACTGTGTTTTGTGTGCATGAGATGCCTGTTTGCTCAATAAAAGATGAGCAACATCTCTTTTCACTTTTGCCAAATGCGTTCCTAAATGTTGATTGCAACTTTCAGGGCAATTAAACTGGTGTCCAAGCTTCAGTTACAACTGTATGTAAGAAGGAAGGGCTGGAATATATAAAGTTACCTTAAATTACATGAGATTGGGGGAAGTGCTGCTTCAACTTATAAATAAGTATGCGATTCCTTAATTTAGTGAAAAAAAACAATTTTCACTCCCAACTCCACCCAGCATCAGATACCAATGCAAAAATCATCCTTTAGCATCTGTATGTGAGCAGCAGCTTGACCAATGCGCTGTATAAAGAGTGACAACATTGGCTTGTATAACACGGAAATCCGCCTTAGGACGTAAATTGGGGTGATGGAAGAGTCAAACAACACAAGAAACCGGGGTTTACGTCCCTTCTTGTCCCACGTGTTACCTAAACGTACATTTTTTTTAACCCCACCCACTATCTTTTCCAAACTTTAACTGAGCGCTTTCACCCTGCACATTGAAAAATGATGCCAACTCGGTCCTGATCCGGAGACGAGTGACTAAACCCATTGAAAAATGACGCCAAAGGGGAGCCCAGAGCAGCACATATCACTGCGGATGGGATTACATTGAAATTAGCTTAAAGGCTTAGTCAGACACGGAGGAGGGGGGTGAGGGGAGGGGTGACGTGATGACCCTTTTTTTTAGTAAAACTTAATGAAGTTTAAATAGATAATTAAAGAATAAAATGAGTTTAAGATTAAATGTATAGAGTATATAATTAAAGAATGACAGAATTAAAGTTGAAATATAAAACGAAAGAATTAAAGATTAGTTTTAAGAAGTTGAAATATAAAACGAAATAATGAAATAATAAGTTTAAGAAGTTAAAATGTAAAACTAAAGAATTAGAGAATAAGATTAAGAAGTGTCTTTGGTCTAAAAACCACCAGAGCTCTCAGTGCAGACGTCCAGACATCCGACAGAACGAGTTGTTGTGTGGTTTCCAGTTTGCTCCTTCAGTTCGCAGATGACACCATCTTCTCTCTCTGTCTCTCTCTCTCTCTCTCTCTCTCTCTCTCTCTCTGGTTTTTTCATTCACAGTCTTTCCCCCATTTATTCCCTCCCATTTCAGTATAAAGTGAAACATAACAAGTAATTGGGTTGTGGACACTGCACAACTAACTGTATAGAAATAGTAAGACATAGACAATATTGGCTATTGTATATCTCAAGCGGGTATGTTATAAATCTCAGAACGATGTGAACTGTTTTGCTACGGCTTCCAACTCGAACAACACGTTTCTGTGAAACTGAGTTACAGTAAGTTAGCCTTCTTGATCACGCACCCCACACCCCACCCCTTCGCAGTTGCTAGCAGCCAAGGAGGACACTGAGGATTAAAAAGCATGACAATGCCACAATCTTCAGTACATAGCCAGCTAGAGAAATACAATTATCTATTTAACCTTTATCCAGTTTTTATTTTAAAAAAGGGTGACCCTCCCCCTTACCTTTGACCTTTGGTCATCAATCAACCTGCACATTCTTCAGTGAGACAATATCTTCTCTGCTGAGCATCAGTGCAGTTCTGGCTAGTCTGTGTGTTCATACCAAAATGATTTATATTAACATTGGGCTAAATGGGGTGTGAATCCAACATTTTCCCCAAAGCTTTGGCTCATTGGAATATCTATGTATGAGGCCGCTTTAGCCTGCAGATGGCCCAGGCTGATCAGGCTCCCAGACAGGTGGGTGAGCCCTCTCTTCTAATTGATATCCCCATTGTTCCTACTTGGTTAAGCATGCATCAGCAATCTCAGTAGGGAAAGCTTACAATTAATGTGTTACAATTCACAAAGCATAAAAGCACCAGCAGTTCACGTCTTTGTGATATATACTCAGAGGAGATAAAACTGACTGATTATATTCTACTTCTGAGTTATACAGTATCTCATTGGGCAACTAAATCTTTTAATAATCGTTCATCTTATGCATCAGTAATTTCTCCTTTGTTTTTTTGGCCTAAAAATAAGTAATTACAGTATATAAATAAGTATTGCTACGCATCTTAAGCTTTGACACACACATTCACCATCCTGACTTACATTACCCTGCTTGCAAACATTTTTCTTTCATTTCTATATAAAACCACTGCCTTTATTTTCATGTTTCTAATGTAGTTCTCTCGCTTTTCATGTACCGTGTTAGTCTTTTTAAGATATTGTACTTATGTCACAAAATATCAAAGACTAAGAAACCAAAGATATATCGGTTACATAACTCTTGATGCAGGTCAGCAGCATAAAGTTTTTTTTTAAAGAGCTAGAGCACAGTTTACATAATTCATAGTCATATTCATATGTCTCCCTTTCCATGGCAACATCATATGTATACTGCTATGATACCTACAATATTCACAATATTATGATTAAAGAGCATGTCATTCCTCATACATACTGTACGTCAAGTCAAATTAATTGGTTTGGTAAGCATCCATATGGTGGCATATCATTTATGGCCTGCAAAATCTCAACTGTTTATTTGATGTGAAATCTGATGTGTTGTTCATTCATCATAGCCCCTTCAGAATGTCTGAAATGTGGACTGTTTGAGATTGCAGCGCAGAGTGCATCTCGGAAGGGCTAGTAGACCATTTCCTCCGGTTCAGCTGGCAGCCCACAAATTATTCAGAGATAGATGCAGAGGCGCATTCACGTTGGTGTCACGGGGAGTTCATAACCTAGCTGCTCTCCGGAGGTGGACTTTGAAACCCCGCAGCTAGCCCGGGGAGCTATTGACACCCGCTAATTTGAATGTGACTGTGTGGATGTTTGCTTGAGTAGCATTACATTGTTCGTTAGTGCCGTTCGGATAAGCATTCTGTTTAAAAGCACAGTGGAAAATATGCAGTCTTCAGCAGGATTTGCTTTCTTTTACTTTTCTTTCAGACATTAGTTGGTATTCATTTAAAGGGACATATGTGCTTTTACACTGTCAAATAGACGTTATTCCTTAAGAGTTTAATGTAATCAAACCCTAATTTTAACACCTCTAATGTTTTTTGCTCCAATACATTATGTAATTACTTCAGTAACACTTTACAATAAGGTACACACAAAAAGAGGTAGTTAGTGATTAATGATTCAAGCACTAATGATTAGTTACTGTTTTTCTGACTGGTAGTCACTGTTTTTTTGACTGAGTAACGAATGGTTACTCAGTAACAGTAATTAATCGTTAGTGCTTGAATCACAGTCAATCATTAACTAACCATACGTTACTCATTCAAAAAAGTTATTACCAAACAGAAACTAACCATTCATTAGTCATCCAAAAAACAAAAGTGTTACCATTAGTTGAAACATTCCTTAGTTACGCCGCTATAGGCCTAGACTACTGGGGGACTTCCCATGATGCACTGAGCACCTTTCTCTTCCTCCTTCTCTCCATCTGTATGCAACCTCATTCCATTAATGCATGTTACTAACTCAACTTCTTCCCTTTCCCGGAGTCTTGTGCTCTCTCGCCCCCAGAGTCTTACCCTCCCCTCTCTCCTCCTATCGCTTCCTGCAGGTGTTTCTGGCTCTGGATCTGTGGTTGGAGTCACCTGCTGCCTCCATGTTTCTGCTCGACACCATCTGCTGCAATTCTAAATGTCTCTCTCTGTCTGTCTGTCTCTCTCTCTGTCTCTTTCTCTCACCCCCAACCGGTCGAGGCAGATGACCGCCCACCCTGAGCCATGGTTCTGCTGTTGCTTGCTCTGGAGGGAACTACAAGAACTGTTGGGTCCTTGTAAATTATGGAGTGTGGTCTAGACCTACTCTATCTGTAAAGTGTCTGGAGATAACTCTTGTTATGAATTGATACTATATTTAAAATTGAATTGAATTGAATTGAATTGAAGTTTCTGCCTCTTAAAGGAAGTTTTTCCTTGCCTCTGTGGACCTTGTGCTTGCTCTTGGTGGGAACTGTTGGGTTTCTGTAAATAACATCACAGTGTACGGTCTAGACCTGCTCTTTTATGAAAAGCGCAAAGAGATAACTGTTGTGATTTAGAGCTATATAAATAAAATTGAATTGAATTGAATGGAATTACTTCTATTGTAGCAGACTTCATGTTAAGGGGCAGAGTCTGCCATTCCTGTGCATGATTAAAACACACAAGAAATTCACCTTTGCATATCTGCAAACAGGTCTCTCCTGATTCAAATGAGGCTGACGCTAAACGTGGTAATGTTACAAAAAAACACATGGGGTTTTCACTGTGGGACACGTCGCTCTGGGACGGGCGAGTATGAAGCTGGGAGGAAAAATCACAGTAAACTCACTACAAAAACTATACTACACTACTGACACTCGGATGTACGTTTTCTTCCTGTTTCGCTTTTGCCGCATGATAGAAATGTCATCAACACGCCCACTCACCTGCTGTGAATTCTCCAGACAGTGAGCTGCTCCGATCACACATGGACATATAGACTTTGTACTAGGAAGCTGGCAGGGTCATCTCCATATAATATCTGAGCTAAATGATTTGGACATTTGGGTTCTCACATACAGCTCCATAGGGTAATGTCTAGATAATTTAGGGTTTGCAGTTGTGTAAATGATTTAATATAATTGAAAAAATAAGACTATATTTTAGTATTTTGCATTATTTTAAACAAATACTATTTCCATGTGATCTTTCCCAGGTCAGCTTACATTACTTTCCCACTTTTTTCTTCTTTTCGTCATACTCCTATAGGGTCCATTTTCCTCGCCCCTGTATTGTGCTTGAAGAAGAGCACTGAACTTAAAATGTGTTGCCATCCTAGCTGCATCTGCATGTGTTGCCACATCTCCTTCAATGTCCTGCTTAATATTCTGTGTTCTTTTATGTGGCTGCATGAATACATGTTTCCTTTTTTAACAGTAGGAGTAATAATTGGCATAAGCAAGAGCTTTTTGTAGTCTTTTTGTTGTTTCACCTGGGTCTCACTGACTGCATTTGATTTGATATTGACAACATAATTACAGAGTTTAACTAACATAAAAAATAAAATAAAAATAACTTAATTGCCCAATTCCTCCTCCTTCAGCCAATGAGTGACAACCCACACAGTGCTTTCATCAAAGAATCTTAATAGTTCTAAATGAATGAAGGTCTGAAGAGGCACTAATTATTTTCTGTAACTTTGTTACTGTTGTTCTTTGATAAATTCCCCTCAATTATTAAGTTGGTGAGCTCAGGCAAGTATTTTTTTTAATTGATGCTTCATCAAGGCTTTTATGGAACCCAGTGACTCAGCCAACTATGGTATAGTATGGATTTTACGGCTGATTAGTTTGATTAGCAGTTTGTTTGATAAAATGTCCGAAAATGGTGAAAAATGTGGACCTCAAATGTCTTGTTTTGTCCACAACACATTTAACAAGATATTTAGTTAAATGTCAAAGAAAAGTCAATAAACTAGAAAATATTCACATTTAAGATTCTGGAGTCAGATAATTTTAAGATTAATTTGTTATCAAAATAGTGGCTGAGTCATTTAATAGTTTAACTTATTGATTAATCTTTGCAGCTCTATTGATTTTTTAAAAAATATGGATTGCACGTCATGATTTCTGTAAATGTAAATAAACGCATGAGCACAAGGAGAAAGAAAGAAGCCGAAAAACAGTTGACTGATTTTTGTGTCCAATTTTAGCAACAAGCGCATGGTTGATTGGGTTGAGTCAACAGCACTTGTAGTTACACAACAGGGCCGCACTTCAGATTGTTTGGATTTGTTTTGGATTTGAGAGAACAACCACTCTCTAATCAAATGGATTATAATCTGTGGGAGTGGGTTTCACGGAAATGAGATCTACATGACAATCAGACTCTCCGCAGGCATGAAATCACTGCGCAGATCTAGTCAGCCTTTAAACTTGATTAATATGCATTTCTTACAGCAACAAACAAGAAAAGACGGATTGTACGTTAATGAATGAATTGAGTCTAATGAACTGCATTACTTGAGTTATTGTGATGCATGTGTTCAGGTTGTTAGTATGCAAAACATGCTTGGTTCATCTTTTCCCCTTAGCAATCAAGTAAGCAGCCTTGAATATCACACAGCACACTTGACAACATGTGGCCCTGGCAGATCCATTAGTCTCTACAAATGTGATAACTGAATGAGTGACACATGGGAAGATATATGGCTCCATAGGAGTTCATCCAGTTCTGCATGCAGACATGCTGGTTCAGACCTTGGCTACTTTTTTTATTTTGCATGTATTTTTAATAATGTTCTATTCCTGAAGTCCTATTCACTAAAAATGCTTTAAACTAAGTTTTTTTGGGGGGGGTTATTTCTTAATTATTAAGATTAACTTCAGTTGCACATTTTTGCATTCCCAACTTGCATATATTCAAATATTTGTTCTTGTATTTTATTCCTATTATTATTTCATGTATATTGTATGAATATACAGTCTATTGTATCCTAGTATTTCATTCATATTTATGTATATTATGTGCTGTGTGACTGATTTTGCTGCTGTGTTTCCCATTCCATTGGGATCAATACATATCTATCTATCTATCTATCTATCTATCTATCTATCTATCTATCTATCTATCTATCTATCTATCTATCTATCTATCTATCTATCTATCTATCTATCTATCTATCTATCTATCTATCTATCTATCTATCTAACCTTGAGCATTATTAAGCATGTTTGAGGGTTGCTTCTTGCTCGTACAATTTATAGCATACATTCTCTGAAAATCCCATTTATCTCCAAGCAAAATAAGTATTGTGACTAAAATCTCCCTAGCCTAATTAATATTGTATTTAATCTGAAATGTAATTGAATCAGGAATCATTGTCAATACCCAGCCCTAGCGAGCATGTGACTTTATGCCCACTATGCATTTTGCACACCATTTCACACCATTTCTTTCTTTTACAGTTTTTTTGTTGTTGTTGTATTGTTTCTATATTTGCAGTGCGTTTATGTAATTGGTTGTATTCTGTGTATTTGTAGCACATTTGCTAAATGCTGCGCATGTGTCGTCAAATCAATGAAGTTGTTTCCTTAATTTGCTTGTGTTTTGCCTATTTGCATGTGTTTTCTTAAGTTGCAGGGCGTTTGCCCCTGTCGGCCGCTGTAAAACATATTAGAATATAAAACAAATATTGCTTTATCCATGGATACTTACTTGGAAACCTTGGTTGCATTAATGGATTGTGAGAAAATGGACCCCTTTGGCGCAGACATGTATTGGTCGTTTTGCATGTCTTTGTAGTTTTTTCTTCTCTTTATAGCCTTTTTGCATCTCTTTGCCGTTATTTTGTGCCTCTGTGTAGTTGTTTGTGTCCCTGCAGTTGTGTTGAAGCCCCTCAGCCTGGGCCCTTTAGGCCCCATTTAGTTCTCCACTCATGCCTGGTTGGTAGACGAAGGGCTGGGTGTTGCACATGTTCCAGTGAATTATATAGCACCTCTCGAAGTCATTCAAGAAGCATCCCCTCTATACCCACAATCAGGATTCTCAGACCTACACTCACCCTTGAGAGCATTCACACCAAGTAAATTTTTTTTATGCTGACTCTTTTATCCAGAAAATCTCAAAACTCTGTGGTGCCATGTTTTTATAGGGTGAGGAAAAGGCTGATCAAACCACTGGAAATGATCTAGATTGCAAGCTTTTGTATATATAATAAAATGGATTGGAGTCTTAAGTTGTACCAACACAGGATAAGGTCAATTACGTGTCATGCTAAGCTAGAGTTGAATTGGATGTGTTATGACTCCTCCTGCTGAGATGATATGTAACCAAAACTCTGCCAACAAGCTAATTATGAGAACTTTGTTTAAAATCCCTGCCGTTTTAGTTGTAATTAGGCAGTGTGAGCCTTTCAAAACCAAACAATACAATGTGACAAACTGTTTCACAACCTTACATTACACTGACAGATAAACTCAGCCTGATGCTCTGCTCATCCGTCTGAACAATAAACCTACGGGGTGTCTGTCCCTTCTGGGCCAAAATGACTCACTCAACAGTTCACGAGTGACACATAGATGTGAAGCCTGTTGTAAATGACCTCTGATATGCTGCCAAATGGGTTTCACAGATCAGGCTCCCACTGGATGTACCAATGCAGGTCACACAACTGAATTATTTTGTACTCTTCAACCTTTCAACAATATAACACCTGCATCTGTATGCAAAATATAACATAATTTCATCATTGTATGATATCATATGGATACAACGTGGTGGTTGGATTATAAAATCCACAAACATTCACACACTCATACAAAACTGTACATTTCAGGAGAAGTTGAAAAAATAAATTTACCTGAAAGTTGAATAAAAATGAAAACCACAAACAACAATGTTATTTGTAATGCAACAGAACATACCATATGACAAGACACTGTACCAATGGATGAGACAAAATGTGAAAATACTCAAGCTAGCATGACCCAAATGTGATTGACCGAATCTTTTTTTAGCAATGCTAGTGGAGTGGCTCTAAGGTTAGCAAAACCTTCAGAATCATGATCAGAGAAATGGAGTTAATTTGTTAACTAAGGTTCAGGAGCAGGGCCACGCCTAAACCACACCTCTAATCACCAGACAAACCTACATATACCGTGCTGCATGCACAGCCAGGCTTTTGTCTCTGATTTCTTGACGCAAGCCGGTCAGCTTTTCACGCTCTCAGTCATGGATCCGGAGCAACAGCTACGCTCACCTGATGTCAACGACGATCTGTTCGAAACAGGGCATATTTCAGTCACGCCGCAGCAGTCGGATCCCGTCATATGTCTCAACGGCGCCAATTGTGGTTCGCAGTCACCGTGCCTCGGCTTCACTTGGATCTCCACTCCTCTGCCGAACGATCCCCGGCTCCCAGCAGCTTCAGCCTCAGCTTCCAGCAGCTCTCAGGCTTCTTCCCCTCATTCCGTAAGGTTGGGGAATCGGAGACGCGTGGTTCGGCGTCTACCCTCTCCTCGTCATCGGCCTTCCTCCCGTAGAGGCGCCCGCTATTCTCCTTGGCGCTGCGCGCCCTCCTGTGTTGCACAGATGACACCCAATATCAGAGACTGGATCGTGGCCCGCCTTCAACTGTACCTCATTGACACCAGTACTGCATTGTACCGGCTCTTCCTAGACTCCGTTGTTCTAGTGGCGTCTCGTCTGACATCACGAGGCCTCGGAAAGAGAGAGAGGCCCCTTCGTCAGCTTCTATTGCTACCCACAGCGGCAACACTGCACTTCTGGGTCCCCTGCCAGCGTCGGCTATGGCCAGTGGCGTCATGAGGCCTCGACGGCCACAGTACTCATCACCAGCTTCCACTAGAGGTGGTCAGGTCGTATTTCCCCATGTGCCTGTTCCCTCTGTCTGTCATGTCTCGGGCGTTCTCCGCCTTTTCATCCCTGTGTTCGCAGGCTTCACCAGACCTTGTGCACATGCATCCCTTCATCCCTTCCTGTACCCTTCCTTCTGCTGTTCCTGGCCATTCGGCTTCTGCTCCCTCCCTTTCCGAGCTGGCCGCACTTCCATTCCTGTGCCACATCCGGCTTGTCGAGGGAACCTACCTATTATCGTGTTCTACGATTCTTAGCCTTCTTCTTTCCAACTGGTCTGCCTTTACCCCCATCCCCCCCCTCCTCATCCCCTACATCCCCTCATCCCCTCCCCCCACTCCCTTCCCCAACACCCGAATATATTTTTCTCCTTGTGTTAACTTTTCTCCAGCCATAGCAGCTCCAGTCATTTGGCCAGCTTCGTCAGTGTGCTGGCCTGCTCCGGTCTCCCATGCTCTGCACCAACTTATTCTCTCTGGCAATTTAGGCCGCATGCTATTGTTGATGATTTCCACAATCTCGCCATCCTTCTCTCCAATGAGGAAACCTCTGGGCCTGGCACCTACATTGGGTTCTCGGGAATTGGCCTGATTCATTGTCATTCCTGGCATTGCTGCCCTCGGAGTTGGGGAAGCGCTTCATTCTGCTCTTCTCGCAGGCCTGTTATTCACGCTCCTTCGGCATCTCAATTCTGCCATTTGATTAGTTCTGTAAGCGACTTCTCGTCTGGCCTTTCGTCTGCTGGCGTCCCCTCTTTCCACATTAGCGTTGTCTTGGACGGGGCGTGCAGATGCACTCGTGACAGCATTTCCTGGCTTCTCGTCCACAGCATTTCCTTTTTTCTATGTGGACTTTGTCATTCTGCTGTACCCAACGCAGCTCCCTCCGTGGGTTTGGCGGTTGCTGCGGGGGTCATGGTTTGCTTTCGCTTAGCCCTCGGAATTCTGTGATCCGGCACGGCGTCCGGTCTCCTTCGACATTCCATGTCCTGTACTCCATTGTTGTGGCTAACTTACTTTTGGGGGCACGACTGGTCACAAGTCCATACTCATTTACTCAAACACAGCAGTAGAAGACATCTTACATAAAGAAATTCTGACACTCGGCTCCAGAATCAGACATTTACCCCACACCAGTGCCACCGTTTTTAGCCACAACGTTCAACTAACACACCAGCCTAGAAACTTCTTACGCATCACAAGACGCCATCATCAACAGTCTTGCCCAGCACTCTCTCAGCCTACTTAACTGGCTGGAATTGCTTTAAGGCACATCAAGCCACATATTGGCTTCCGTTCCCCTCTCTGGATGTTACGTCCATCTGCAATTTCATCACCCATGCTCATTCCATTCAACGCTTTTCCAGGTTTTGAGGGGCGCAGAATTTGCACCTACTTCATCTGTCTATAATCCTTCTCATCATCCCCGGTTTATCAGACATCACCATCCACACCTCAAACTCTCACATATTCACACTTAGTTTCCTTACTATTGTCTTCCACCTCAGCTCTTACTTCAACCCTACGAGCCACTAATCAAATACATCGGTTCCAGGTACACCGCCAAGGCATCTCCACAATGCCCACTTTTCACTATTTCAAAATGGCCACTTGACTGTTTTCAGAAACCGCTGCATTCTCTGCATTTCAGCCACATCACCCAAACATTATTCCAGCCACTCTTTCCGCATTGGCGCAGCATCCACAGTCGCTAGATCAGGCATCTGCCACCAAACCATTCAGTTCCCAGGCCAGTGATCATCCCAGGCATACCGTTCTTACATTCACAAACAATCTCAACGATCTCAGTCAAACCCACGCACAACTCAGTTCTGCACAATCTGAAACTTTTGGGGGTCTGTAAACTATTTGGGCGAAAACTGCTTCTGAGACGGAACCCCCACTCTGAGTCTCTTCC
Organism: Percina caprodes; assembly: GCA_013375575.1. Lineage (NCBI taxonomy): Eukaryota > Metazoa > Chordata > Actinopteri > Perciformes > Percidae > Percina > Percina caprodes. The sequence continues at coordinate 849,290 of JABXJD010000149.1, forward strand.
ACCCGGTCATCACACATCCTCCCAGACTAGCCATCAGACGACATCCACATCAATTTTGCACATTCATAATGTTCATCTGCACATTCATATTGTTCATTAAATCTTTAACTAACACATGGTTGTGGCGTGGTCCATGCTAGTGAATGAATCCTAGTGACTTTGGTGATCCTCTGAATTTTCCTCTAATGCCACCATGAAATTGGCAGTTCTTTTGGGTCGTTTGTCTACTATATCTAGCACCACCACAAGTTTTCACTTATGCAGTAAAATAGTTCCCAGACTATTGAGTCTCAATTGTGTTTTTTACTGCAGTTTGCAACAGTTTAAGGCCGGCTTACAGTTATAATTTATAACTAGAATAGCAAGCATTTATGACCAGGGTCCAAGCCTCATTGCGGCACTCATCCTGAAACGAGTCAACATTGCCGAACTGGCGGCGCTCGCGAAAGCGGAACCCAAAGCATAACATGGGGAGGCAAATATCGAAAGTTGTGAGCAGCAAGGTCTGTGGTACATTGTGGTTGCAAATATCCCAGAGCCCTAAAGGATTTCTGACAACCTCTGGTCAGTCTGATTTCATCTTCTACAAAAGCTTGTGTCCATGGTCACTCTATAAACATTATTTCTTTTCAGGAAAAACTGACTATTAGAATATTTTTACTGCACTGAGGTCACTTGAATGTTAAAAAGCTTTTAGGACCATAAAGACAAAGAAAAATCATATCACACACACGGCAATGCCACACAAGCATTTGTGTTAACGAATCAGTTCTATATATTTGGTCATCCAGTGCAAAATAGACATATTGAACATTATAACTCATATAAAGGACAAATTAGTTACATTTCTTGCATACAGTGTATCAACCTTGCATGTAACAGTATGGATTAAATGCACGATGAGCCCGTTTGACGTCATTGTATCGCCACCTAGTGGTCCACATGTGTAATTTTTGGTAAGGCAGGTCAGCTACCCATTGCACATCTAACCTGGTAATTCAAAGTAATTCACTTTAGTGTAAGTGGTTAATCCAAACTTGGGCCCATAGGCCACGCCCACTTTGACCAATCAGTACTCCACTGTAAGGAGTGGACCTAGATGGTACCCATCACATTTTCTAAGAATCAGATGAGCCGTTTATAAGATATAAACTTTTCTAGTGGCCAATTTTTGTGAAATTAGTTTGAGCGCCTCAATGGGGTCATACCAAGAAATATCTAAAGTTTGGATTCGACAGCATTTATTTTGGCCGAGATATGGCAACGTTAGTTTGCCACACAAATTTGTTTGTGCATAATATGCGCAATTTTTATTCTATAATTATTCTTTTAACAACTTTTTGTCAAGTTGGTGTGGAGATGCTATGTACCAAGTTTCGTGCAGATCAATCGCACGGTCTAGGAGGAGTTCTAAAAAGTTGATTTTTGATAAATCACGTTTTTCATGCATAAAAGTCTAGGCGGAAAGGGGCGTGGCCTATATCACAAGATGCAATTGGATTCAGGAAACCTGTGGATACATGGATTTTACATGTCTGATGTACGGTTTGGGAGTGATTTTGGGAGTGATTTGGGAGCGTTTTTTCTGCTCCACCTAGTGGTGGAAGTGGGTCAATTGTTGTGCCTGAGGTGTTTGCGGAGTTTTGGACCAGTCCTGAAAATGGCACCCCGCCACCGTGTACATTGGTGCTGTAGCGTGAGTTTTACATGAGAATAAGAATAATGGAGGAAAATAAACAATAGGGTTCCACAGCCCTACTGTGTTCCCAGCCCCTCGGGCTCGGACCCCTAATAATAATTTATACTGTTTATTGATCCCCAGTGGGGAATTTATAATTTACACTCTGTTTTTGTTACACTCAGGCCTGAAGTACACACACATGCTCAGGACCTATTCCTGCACAAATAGAGAGATGTCAGAGTGAGTGGGCTGCCAGTGCTGGACCAGCGCCCTGAGTGGGTATGGTGCCTTGCTCAAGAGCACCTGGCAGTGCTCAGGAGGTGAACTGGCATCTCTCCAGCTACCAATACACACTCCATATTTTGGTCCGTACGGGGACATTAACCAGCAACCCTCCGGTTCCCAACCAAACTCCCTACAGACTGAGCTACTGCCCCCAAAGCTAGTGCCATCCCAGTTCGGGGCGGTTCTGTGTGTTGCTATGGTTATTGTACATAAACCAACCTGCCAACAGTTCAAGTAAGACTGTCTGTGGTTGTTATGCATGCTAAAAAGAAAAGAAACACAGCTATTTTTAAACATTATTAAAGATTTGGATGTCAACAGGTTTTTGGATATATGTGCAAACATTGCGACGGCAACTTCTTCAAGAAGCTAGTTGAAGGAATGAAAAAGGGACGCTGTGTTCACATGGTCCAACAAGTCCGCCATCGGTGGAAAACATACAAAAAATATTGTTTTGTACGTCTGCATGTAAACGTGAATATTAGTGGAATATTCACTTTCATTAGCCATGTAAACAGTTTAGTCGGAAAATGGTCTTTATCGGAATAAGGAAAACAAAACGGAATACTGTAATGCATGTAATAGTCACTGTGAGCATTTAACCTCAAAGCATCATTGTCCCTAAGTACAGCCTCACAAAGCTGCTGCTGTAGACTATTATTCCTTTTTAATCTCAATTTATCCTTTTAAACTTGATCATTATTTCATATTTAGTGTCTTTCTGTTCATACATTGCTATTTGATCTCCACCGCTAGAACATAGGGTCCCTAACAAGTGCACTCTGCACACAGACAGGCTCTATCTCCCTTAGGCTCAGCCGCCATCATTGTCTAAAATATGCTACGCTGCAGAAAAAAAAGTCAGGGAAAAGAATACAAAACAAAAACAGAATCTTCCATCGAATAAAAAGCTATCACACTCTTACTTTTGCCTTGCCACAGGATACAAAAAACTTCAAAGATCTGTCAGAGACAAAAGTGTAGAAAGAAAAACACATTTTCCCGTAAAAGTACTACCCTCCTTTTCTGCTGCTTTTATACCCAAGGATGAGGGCAGAGCTATTATCTTTGGTAATTCCGCCACGGCCATGAATATCAGAGTTAGTCTAGGCAGCTTCCAGCACCACCAAAATAACAACTTGACTGTAAAAAAAAAAAAAAAAAAGAAATAAAAGAAAGAAAGAGAAATGTAGACATTCTGATGCAGTGTTATACAAAAGCATTACCCTGGCTATCCTTGTCTTCCAGAATAATTAGGATGCTGCATGCATATTAAAACACAAATCCTTCAAATACCTGTGTGCTCTTATTTGCATTATGTGCTGTGCATTGTGTTTTTAAATTATGGAGCAGAGGGCAAATTATAAACTCAGTGAAATGAGTGATGAATGTTTGCAAGAACCCTGTACTCTGCCATATTCACAACTTTATTTAATCCACTGTGAGCCATCAACACAGTTGTTTGCTGAGTCTTAAAAGCATACATATATGCAAACACAGCATATCCAGAAAAAAAAGCCTTTACATGCCATTAAGTATTTGGACAGAATAGTTCCAGGCTATGTAAACAATGCACACACACACACACACACACACACACACACACACACACACACACACACACACACAAATGTATACCGTACTCTGCTATGAATATTTGTTTGACTAATGTCATTTTGATTCCCATTCCCTGTATTAAATTCAGTCTCTTGTACTTATGGGCTCTGTATCCACCCGCCTGCCAACTTTCTCTTCATCTGTGCCACTTCCCATCCGCAGGAGCTGACATCATCATCACCATAATTAATGCAGCAAGGTTACAGCGGCCTAAAGACACAAACTTCAAACCAGTTTCAAATCAAAAGAAAACTACAGTACTTCTGTCATCAGTATCACAATGTGACAATGTACAGTATTAGCTCTCTATAGTGATCTTCCCCTTTTAAAAATCTGATTCTTGGTGCTTGTCTTATCCTATAAAGATAAAACAGTTTTTACAGTTTGAAAATCTGCGGAATTTGTTGGATGGAGTTCTGCTTTTGCAGATTCTGTGTGGCCCTGGAAATCACATATTTCAGGATAGACTTAATTATTATCAACTTCTCTGCTTTGCCCGCCCAGAGAATTTGGCCCACCAATGAGAGAGAGAAATCATGGCTTTCAAACCAGCAAAGTCTCCCCCCTTCTTGTCCTCAAAAGCTACAGACTCAGAAATGGCACATACTAAGGAAAGCCTATTGTGGGACTGGCTCTAGTGGCTGTAATTCTGCACCTAGGCTGAATTTAGGGAAAGAGACTTCAGATACAGTATTAGGGGACCACTAAGGTCTATATAAAAGAGACTTCTGATACAGTATTAGGGGACCACTAAGGTCTATATAAAAGACACTTCAGATACAGTATTAGGGGACCACTAAGGCCTATATAAAAGAGACTTCAGATGCAGTATTAGGGGACCACTAAGGTCTATATAAAGAGACTTCAGATACAGTATTAGGGGACCACTAAGGTCTATATAAAGAGACTTCAGATACAGTAATAGGGGACCACTAAGGCCTATATAAAAGCATCCAGGAGCACCATGTCATGGGACCTTTAAGGCCTGGTTGAGTTTAAATAAGGAACTGACCTGCCCTACTTAGTGCTTGGCAACAATAGAAAACAAAAAATATCAGAGGCTCTGTAGGGATCTTCTGCAAAGCTCCTAAATTAATTAATTGGCAATTAGCTTGTAAAAAACCATAGTCTGGAGAATGCAGAGAAGATCTAGTGCTAATGAGCATCTATTACTTATTTAAAGATAGCTCTGAAATGCCCGTACAACTTGTTTTTGGATCAAATTGTTGCACTTAAATAGTAACATTAGGCCTGTTTTATTTGTATTGTTTTTAAATCAGTTTCATTGTCAACTAAGTACTACTACAATACCAACATATGTATTTTTTAGTTCTGTATTATTTTTGTTGTACTATTCCCAAAACCGAGATGTGTTTTTAACACGCTTCTTCTCCCCCCTCCTCCTTTGATTGACCTACTTTTCAGGATGCTAATAAGTCAGCAGGGAGACGTTTGGTGAAGCCCTGTCGGATTTGCTCACCGTGGGCCTACATCACACTCCTGTCAGCCTCTTTATTGTTTTTTTTTCCCAGGCTGGATGAGGGAGGTGTCACACCGTAGCTGCCATCTACTCTTTCTTTTTGGAAGCCCATAAATTTAGGAGCAGATTCTTACGGTAGAGGATTAGGGCCACGTTAAAAATGTTTTTGAGTATTGAGTTTAAAGTCAGAATTCTGCCTTTAAACAGCCTTGAAACTCAGAATAATGTTTTTTTCCCTCAGAATTCTGACTTCAAACTCAGAACTCAAAGAAATTTTTTTGCATGCGGCCCTGATTCTCATTCGTGTGTATGTTATTAAAAAGGAAAGGAAAATGCTTTTCGTGGTAAGTTTCAAGGAGTTGTTCCAGACAGCCGAAGGAGCAGGTTTAATCGTTCTCAATCAGGATAGGTACAGTATGTGATCGTTTAATTAACAGGGAAGCCACATACCTGAGTGACTTTAAAATAGCATTTCTAGAAATACCACCCACATATCACACACTCTGCTGCTGTGGACAGGCTCTGAGTCGAGAATGCACGAAATACGTGGTCATCTGATTGCGCAGCCAGCCGTTGTGATGGAAGTTCACGCGCATCTGATTGGGGTCTGAAACCTGCTCAGAGGTTTGCTCTGTAACTGGCACCAGACCAAGAGCAGGATAATTAACTATATATAAGTAATAACTCCAGCGGCCAGGCCACATTTCACATTACAGTGAAATAATACACTACTACACAGTAAAAGCTCCAATGAAAAAAAACCTTTCATACGTCAAACACCTTGCTTCAATTGGCAGCATGGTAATCAATCTATTAATATATTCAAATGCAAAGTAATGTTTATTCTCAGGAGTTTAAATATGGCCCTATTTAAGGAGGTTATGTTCTGCATCTGTGATGAGCGTATTTGCAAAGCATGTCTGAATTATTATGGAAGTAGACGTAATGTGTTACACAAAGACTGTGCATTAAACCACATGGCAAGTACAGGCGGCATATAATCAGAGCGAGGTTCGCACAGTGGCAGGTGGTACATTGTCAGCTGTAAATGTGTGAACAAAGGCATAATTATAACTTTCCCACATCACCTGCTCCAAATGAGCTCTGCGGATCCTCGGATTCAGTTAGCACTGAACACAGTGAAGAACCGACAGCTTGGAAATACTTTCTGTCACACACAATGGGAATCATTTAAAACCGTATCCAGGGTGTGATTTGTGAGGGAAAAAAAAAGCAGAGACGGGGGGTGAGGTTGGGTGGTGATGTATTTTGATCATGCACAAGAACAAAAAAAAAAAAACATGCAAAAATGAAATCCACCTTTCAATAACATGGGTATAGTGCCACTCGGAAAGCCATGCCAAAACACTTATTCATGAATTCAGTTTCCAATGGAAAATATTATCTGAATGAAAAATCACAACGTTGTGTCAATTTAAAATATAGCTTTTTTCAAGCCAGGGAGTGGAGTTCACTGCCCACCGATAAACTACATAACTTCACCCAGGAAACGCTTGTTCGTTCCTCGGGTGTGTTTTTAACCAAACCACGACCATTAAAACTTAACTGTCATCGCCGCATGACACTTACTTTTTGTGGCTAATCTCCACTACCAAAAGGCTATGAAGGTCAATATGGTGCAAAATGTGAGAGTGTGTATGCGATGTGAGCACTTGTAGAATATGATTTACAGTATTTAGAAGCGGGCTGGCTGCTAGTTAGCTAACGCTACCTTTCATGCTACATAAATAAGCCGGACAGAGTTGTCCCTCATCTGGCGATAGAAACCCTGCTGTCCCCGGCCGTCCTGTTGACTCAGAGCTCCACAGACTAAGTCCACAGGTACAAATTAGCACCAAATTTGCACCAAATGTATCGCGAGAGAGCACACGCAACGACAGATTCACTCAGATCACTGAGTTGTGGTTGTACTGGAAAAGTGACTGAAGTGAAAAAAAAAAAAGCTACAGAACAGTACAGATTTTTTTCTACAAGCTTTCAAATCATATTCTACAAATGCTCACATCACATCTACGCGCTCTCACATTTTGCGCTATATTTACCTTCATAAAAGGCCGCCATCTGGCAGGGTGCCTGTAGCCGGCTCACAGTCACCTATTGGCGGCTAAACACCTGCCGCTGCTAGTATCATACTTATTAAATGAATATGTAGATATTTTAGGAAATGCGCTTATTTGCTTTCTTGCCGAGTTAGATGAGAAGATACCACTCCATGAATTTTATTTGACTGGATACCGGATCCCAAAATAGCGCCTATTCCATTCATGTCACGTCTGTGTAGTGTTTCCTGTTTTATTTTGTAGTAGTCTGTCTCACTCCGTGCTCAGATTTAAACAGTTTACGGCATAACGTGTCATACTGAAATTTGTGAAATCCATGAAATAACAAAAACTTTCTCATTACAAACATTAACAGAAGATGGAAATCATTTCAAAAAACGTATTGATTGTTTGATTGCTAATGTCAGCTCAAAACGCCATTAAAGTGTCAGCCTTTGTTGTGTTTGATGCTAACTTGAACCAACTTCGTTAAGTAGGTCCATTTTTACTGTATGAACATTGAACAAAATCGTTCATACATCGTATGAACAAAAGTGTCTCGTTGGCATCTTGTAGGCATCATGCAAGTTTTTGATGTTAAACCATTTACACCCCCTGGACTCTGATGGTGAGCTAATTTTTATTGCTCTTTGTATGAGCATGACCCCGCCTTTGCTAGGCACCCAATTGGAGGTTCGCTGGCAGGCTGTGGAGTGGTAATCTTACCTCCCTGTCTCCAAGCCTGTCTGTCCTCCAGAGCACCAGCAGACCTGCCGTCCAGTACCTCAGCTGCCCTTGGTGCTTGGTAGCAGACCAGAGTCCTCGGTGTTGTGCAGCGGACCAGAGTCCTCGGTGTTGTGCAGCGGACCAGAGTCCTCGGTGTTGTGCAGCGGACCAGAGTCCTCGGTTTTATGCAGCGGGATGGATCCCTTGGTGCTGTGCAGGGGACCACAGTCTGCGCTGACCATTCTCCCAGAGTCTACATTGACCAATCTCCAAGAGTCTACGTGACCCGCACACCTGAGGCTTTGCCGGTGCCAGACATCCCAGAGACTTTGCCCTTGTTGGGCACCCCTGACTCCTCGTCTCTGATTTTGTCAATGGCCCGTAAATTATAGAGTGTGGTGTAGAACTACTCTATGTGTAAAGTGTCTCGAGATAACTCTTGTTATGAATTGATACTATGAATAAAATTGAATTTAAAGCCTAGCTACTACTAGAAACTAGAAAACTAGGCTGGCTTAATCCAAAGGCAACACAATCCACCTATCAGCACCTCTAAAGCTCCATTATTAACATCTAATATCTTGTAGGTCAAATTAGGAAAAAAAACAAAGAGTTTTACTAAGCATAATATACTGACTTTTTGTATGACTGACTTAGTGAGACACAAATAGCACAGAAGAGCTAATAACTCTGTTACTACAGACTACTGTTGATGCATGGGGCTTCCATATTGGATTTTATTCCGAGTACAAATGGAAAGCGCTATTATTGATCTTCTTATCTAGCTCTTAGCAAGAAAGTGAAAGATTTTTAAGCTGTACTAAAAACTTCCAACCTTATCTATTCTGATGCTTCTTCAGCTCCTGCAATGTGACAGAGCGCAGGCCATAAACATACCTCATAGGTCAACAATTGACTCTCCTCTGTGCATGGCTTTGTTCGCAGGATAATGAAAGCCCTCTGCGTTTTGAATCATCCGTAGACTAAAGCACTAGAGTGGGAGGTCGCAGCTCTTGAATCTTCATTGTCATGCAAAGAATTGATGGGACAGCCTCTTTGACCATGGTGATTATGTCACATCACACCTCATGGTGCTTCCTAGCTCAAACAGTTGTTCTCTTCATACTTAGCAAGTCGCAGTGAGCAATCACTATGAATGACCTGGAGTGTACCAAGAGAACCGAGCCGAGAGTTAGACTCTCTCATAAAGTCACAATGGACCTGTGAGTCAGTTGAAAACATTTCTCACTGAACATGGAGCACATTCTAGAAGTGGTGCAATCGCAACAAAAGGTGTTCACATGCACATTCACTTAAAGCAGCCCAGATTAAAGCTGCACTACTGCAATACCTTTGGTAATAACAATCAATCAAATGACTATGTAGAATAACTTTGATTTTTAAAAAAGACTTAGTTTTAAGTACCCCATTATTATTTATTTTTAAATGAATTCTTTACTAGTTACTTTCTATAACTATTTGTATTTATTTCTCTCCTTCTGCTGCTGCAGCAACCGAATTTTCTTGCAATAAAGGCTTATCTTATCTTAATGTAATAGTTAATAACCGTAATAATAATTTACATTGAGGATGGGGGCGGTTACAGCTCCCCAAATAAGCAAAACTGGGCAGTGCAAATCTAATAAAACTAATAATAATTTCCTTTACAGAAATAAAGACATTAATGCACCATAACTGCATGCAGAAAATGCACAAATGTACAAGAATGCAAGAAATGAAGCGCTTGATATGCTCAAAATTTCACTCTCAACCCATGCCGTTCCACTTCTAGGATTGCTCCCGGTTCAACAGAAATTCCACAGAGTTTTACTCATTTAGGTCTCACACCATTTCATAAAATGGTCACCTAATTTTGATTTATTAATTTGTGTACATGTCACGATTTTCTTGCGTATTATATGTACATGTCATGATTTTCGATTGTGACCATTTCACAAACTGCCATGACACTGGGCTGCTCTGGGGGTCGCAACAACGGGGAAATCAAACGCCACACGTGGGACGGTGACAACAACTCACACCGGGACATGATCCGCGGTCTCTGGGGGACGCAACATCAGGGAAATGAAACGCCACAACGGGACGGTTGTGGTTAGGAAGAGAATAACTTGGAAAGGAACTGCAACACGCGGGACACATTCCACGGTCTCCGGGGTGAAAGTCCTGTGGTGTTTGACCCATCCACCCCCCCGACCAATCTTCCTGCGCGGATTTCGGCTTTTCAATACTACTCACTACCATAATCGTTCTGTGATCACAAAATAGGCTTCCCATTGAAATACATTACTTCAAAATTTGTAATTAACACGCAAAAATAACAACATTAACGTGATCTGTGCACAAATCAATAGATTCAATAATGTGATAATTTCAAGAACTGCCATGAGACTGAGCTGTTAGGCCAGATGTCTGTTACCTTCCGTTTTCTTTGTGTTAGCATTCTAAATTCTGGTGGATTTCTGAGGACTATGGTTACCTGATCCTCAGATCTCTGCAGGGTAAATCCAAACAGCTAGCTAGACTATCTGTCCAATCGGAGTTTTCTGTTGCACGACTAAAACTACTTTTAAATGTACACATGTTCCACCAAAACAAGTTCCTTCCGAGGCTATTTTGCCGAGGCACCACGCTTAGTGCCGCCGAAGGCGATTGTGATTGGATTAAAAAATTGCCAATAAACGCAAGCATGTTTTTCTCCCATCCTGGAATACTGTGTGTACTAGCCAGACCCTCATCCGCAGCACTGTGGTAGAAGGTCTAGCAATGCGTGACACCAACCCCCTCCTCTCACGCCCTTGGTCGTCACAAACCCATTCCGAAGTTCCTTTTAGCTTTATGGAGTGATGTGTCTTTAAGCTCATTGTTTTCCTTTCAACAACTCCATCCTCAATGTTGTTTTTTAGCCTTATTAGACAGGTATGAATAAAAAAAAAAACTAACGACCAGAAAAATCTACCTAATCCAACTGTGTACACTAGTTTCCAAGGACCAAACTCTTGTCTTGTCTTGTTTTACTTCCTGTCTTTTGGTTTTCCCGCCTTTGTGATTGTCTGATGTCTTTCAGCCCTTGTGTCACCTGGTCCTTGTCCCTTGTTGCCCTGTGTATTTAGTGTCTGTGTTCTTGTTGTCATGTATCAGATCATAGTTACTGTTAAGTGGATTTCGCTTGCCACTAATTCTGTTTTGCCTAGTCCTGTTTTGGGGATTCTGCCTGTTTCTGCTCTTTGCATCTTTGTATTTTGCCTGTGGGTAGTTGTATTTTCTACTATTTTTGTCTGCGGTATCCAGGACTCCCTTTGTTGGTTTGGACATTTTCATTAAAATATCTTTGAGCTAATTTGTGTGTCTGCCGTCTCTCCAATTGGGTCTAACATTCCCCTTTTCTACTTTCAGGAATTCTCAGCACTTGAGATTAAAATGGCACTTTAAGAAGCTTGATAAATATGGGCCCTTGTCTTGTTGAACAGGTTAGTAGTTGGAGCCTTGGAGTATCACAAAAAAACATTCCCATTTTCCCAGATTGTGGAAATAGAAAGATAACCATGCTGACAGTTATTGACATTGAATTTAATGGAAAATATCAGACTGGCCCAGTGTTAACCAAGAGCCTCCTCCGATTTCCAAGTATAAATCAACATGAAGCATGTGCCAAAGTTGCAAAAGCTTTGGCAAGACACCAAGCGCCAAAGGCAATAACATTTCATTGTTTTTACTCCTATTTCTAATATTCCTACTAAAATATATGTTGGATGGAATGCAAAAGATCTTTCAACTTTTTAAAAACACTGAACAGAAAAAAAATTGGAAATCAAATGATACATTACTGAACAAATTACTGTCTTTGTCGCTGAGCCAAATATGAATCTCAAGCATCCTTACACGTTTTAGTTAAATTTAATAATTGAATCACACTCTTCTGCATGATCTTTACTTGTAAACACAGTAAAGCACATCAAGATGCAATACAGATGCTCAAATCCCTGCAGTAACATATATATATCTATATATATATAGATATATATATATACATATACAGTAGAAGCGTCCCACTGTTACACTCTTTTAGAAAAACCATTGTTGTAATATTTTCTGCATTCTGTAGGTCAGCAGCTGAGTCCCTGTTGGACTCTTCTTCAAAGCTGTTCATTCTTATGTCACTTCAACCTGAATGCGTTGTGGAATTGAGTGTAAAAGGTCCCATATTATGTTAATTTTCAGATTCATATCTGTATTTACATGTTTTAATGTTAAAAAACTCTCATACTGTCTGTCTGAAAATACCTGTATTCACCTCAGTTTTGGTGCCTGGCTCTTTAAGCCCTCTTTTGGAAAAAGCCCAGCTCGGAATAGTCCGGTCCGAATTCCGGGTGTTCTCCATCTACACTCTTGACTCTATGGCTCTCTTTGCACCATCAACGCAGCCGGGGAATGACACAAAAGTGCACTGTAGTGCCACTTCCTACCTATATTCGGTGTAGATGTGACATCACAACAGTACAGACGTCTTTAGGGCTGGATTCCTGACACATTCTCACTCCCAGCTTGTTAACGAACTGAGGCTTTGTCAGGACCCCTTGTTGTCACTTTTTACCACTCTGGGTGTCACTTTTGCATCATATTTCAATGTGCAGGGTTAATCCATTTAGTTATGGTTTCGAAAAGATTGCGGCTCGGGTTAAAAGATGTACGTTTAAGTGCCACACAGGACAAAAACAGGACACAAACCCCGTCCTTCTGGGTTAAAATCCTGTCTTGTTTGACCTAACCAGCACCCAACCTACCTTCTTATGTGGATGTTTGGTCTTTAATACTACTCCCTACCCTTCCTGCACACTGCGTCCCATACAAATGCCAAAGGGTGGCTTGAGCATCATCATCTGACACTCATGCATCTGACATGCAGTTTAAAAACCTGATTGCATTTGGGTATTTAGGCAATACCCCGGCTTTATCAGCGTTATCATGCCCTGGTTTACAGACCTAGTTAACTCCTTTAGTAACCAGGTATTCATGCATGTATGTGTATACCTTACCCGGGGGTATACTCGAGCGCTTACTCCGTAGGATATAACTGCCCCTCCACCCTGGAAGTAATGGCCCCAAAAACAACGGCAACAACACAAGCTTTCAACCTTTGTTCCCTTAATACATCTCGCCTTCATGAGAAGCAAGGCATTGTATGAAATGTACAGCCATGGCAAGTCATCCATGTTCTCCCCGCTTTCCAAGTTGTTGTTATTGGGACAAAGGTAACCCGGAAGAAAAAGCCTTATTCCGATTGGTTGTACGTTAGCCGAGCGCCACCTACTGTACCGGAGGTAGAGTTACTCCCATCTTTCTTTCCCACTCAGGTATACGGGGAGAGCTGGCATAACCGTTTTTTTACTTTACTGGTTTAAGACTATACCCTGGTTACTGCTGTGCATGTGAACACACTGCGGGCCACTGAGCCTGAGGCATGTGAACGGTTTGCATTTAAGAGTATTTTGATACCTTCACAGTCAATACAGCATCAACCTGCTGGAACCTTCACTTTTTACAATATGGGACCTTTAAGGGATGATAATATGCTCTGATGGAAACGTCACATTGGGCCGCACTTTGGTTGGGATCATCCACAAAGAGAACAGTTTCCCTCAACAATCAAGTCATCAGGTCTGCTCATAGTGGGTCTCGATTGAACGATATTAGTACAGGCTGATGCAACTCACCAGAGAATTATGAAACTGCGCTCCGCTTCATCTGCTCAATGAAAATTTCATCAGCGTAAGTCTTTTCCAGGCCAGGACATGTCTGAACAGCACTGATGCAGCTCTCAAGTTGCACATTGAGTCGCGGAAGCAGATTACACAATATTCAGCAGTGACAAACAGAACGTTTCAATTACATAAAAAGACAGTTTGTATTAGAGCAACTGGCAAGAAATAAATGCATTTAAGGGTCAGTATCGCAAATAGCCCATCTGCAAATCATCAACAAAACATAAACAAGCAGGGTAAAATACCAGTGAAATAAATCTATAGAAATCCCTTGTCAATGAATAATAGCTTGCACTGCAGGTTTAATGTTAGATTCACCCCTGAAAAGTTAACAGTATTAAGGATATGATTTAAAAATATTGCCTTGAGTCAGCATGAAAAGTCCATTTTGAGCTGGAGACCTCGTGACTCTAGGTGTCTTGCCGGCTGCGGGCTGTAGGTTATCACTGCTGCTCAGAGAACAGGCGCCTGATAAATTATCAAATACATCTCGACACTGCAAAGTACAGCCTATTCCAGCAACTATTCAATCTCTTACACCCCAGTAGTCCCCAAAGTAGGGTCAGGAATCCTTGGGGTCCTAGATATTCCCATTTCCCAACATCTTTCATCGAGCACCGCATTATATTTTATTAAGAATGGCAGACATTTGACTTTCCTCTCTCCAAATGTGCTCAATTAAAGCTATTCGGATTCCCATGTCAGCTGCACTGGCGCTGACTAGACTGCAACTTCTTTAATGTCCCCATTTCCAGACATTGAGATCTAAATCTAGAGTCCATCTTTTGACGCACAAACACCATGCATTTTAAAGCAATCAAATCTGTCTTTCTCCCTCCTTCTAAAGGTGGACTGGGCTGTTGAAATATAAATGTGCCCTTCACTTGCCCTCCCTTTGGCTCTCCTTTTAGGAATCAAGCTTCAACGGTGAGGATTCTGAGACTCTCCTGTAGGAAGTAGTCAGCGTAGTCAATGGGGATGTTAGACACACACACACTTACATTATGGATGGGGATTTTGGATTTGCATGTCGCTTCCAGGCATATCTGACCCTTTCTTTGTAAAAGAGCTTTGTCTTTTACAGACATTATGTCCCACTTGTAAGGTGATGAGTCTGTTTTTAGACTTACGGACGAAAGGAGATGTTAACAAAGGGAGAAAAAAATCACTAAAGTTTGGTAGTATCTGAATCAGTATGGGTTAAACTTAGAGACAGACTGCTTTGAACCAAGAAAGAAAAGTTTCCTCTTCATTGGGTGTAGAAAGAAAGAAGTAATTTCAGAGACCAGCATACAGTGGAATAACACCTACACACAGCCTTATAATGTACTGTACCTACTTCTACAATAGCACACACAGTCCTATGCAAATGTATATCTGCACACTGAGTAAAGACTCAAGGTACAATAAAGGAAACACTCAAATAAGTGAGAGGAGGAACATAGCGGTAATAATGGCAGATGCTTCAAGGCATGGGGGGATTTTTATGTCACTTGTCCCCTGAGAGAGAATGGTCAGTGCAAATCAATACAAAGTTATTATCAACAATCACTCTTATTCTTTGACAACACATTATCATGAATGGGTTTGTTTAATATCATACAAAAATGTACAGTATGCGCAGCAATTCTTATGATATGCTACGAAATGACAGCCAGTCTCATGATGACTGGTCACATCACGGTTAAGTTTATATATTGTTATTATATTATATATAAATCTAGTCTAGAAAAGGTTACTGGGAGCCAGGTACAGGACACCGTGAGGTCGACGATTGATTCCGCAGCCCAAAAAAGTCAAAAGTGTCGGCATCAAAACAAATAGTTAAGATAAGTAAAAGTTCGTAGTTTGGGTTAAAACACCAGTCCCTTTAATGGCAAGGTCGGTAAAATTACATGAATACATGTGTAAAATTGCTTCAGTTTCCCTTTAATTTTCTCATGTCACCATAATATTTCTACAAGCACTTATGGTGGAGTGATGCTTAGTGGTGATGCTATGATGGCCTTGGCATGTTCTTTCTGCTGACAATGTGTCTATGTGCCATTATTGTGGTTGTCTCCATGGTGTTAATATACAGTCATATCACACATTATAGATGGAATATCATTGCTTATTCCATATAGACTTTTTATTTATTATAGACATGCATTCAAAATCTACTGGATACACCAGAGCCCAAATGAAGCTGTAACAATAAATAGTTTGCACTAGGACTGCACGATATGAGGAAAATATGCGATAACGATGTTCAAATGTTCAATAATGCGACAACAATATTACTGGTGATAAATGAACAGATATTATAGTGTTGTCAGTTCTGTTGCGCTCAGTATTCTGCTACAACTCATTGCTTTTTGAATTCCAAACAAAAGAAATCATTTCCAAGGTTGTTTTATTGAACATATTAAATATTGAATGGAATATCAAAGGCAGCACTAACAACAGAATGACAGTTGGTTGGTTTGAGAACCGGAGGGTTGCCGATTCAAGTGCACATACGGACCAAAGTATGGTGGTGGACTGGTAGCTGGAGAGGTGCCAGTTCACCTCCTGGGTACTGCCAAGGTGCTCTTGAGCAAGGCACCGAACCCCCAACTGCTTGGGGCACCTTTCCATGGACAGCCCCCTACACACACACTCTGACATCTCTCCATTTAGTGCATGTATAGGACCTGAGCATGTGTGTGTAATTCAGACCTGTGTGTAATAACAACAAAGTGTAAAATATAATCCTAATAAAGGATACATTATTATTATTATTATAAAATGCAGTTTTTTCTAAGTGTCTTAGTATGTCTTATTATGTTCCGTGATGTGTTTAGCTGATATCTCGATGATGGTAATTAAAAAAAAGGATATATTATGCAGCTAGTTGTCATACTGTATAAAGTATATCTGCACAGGCAGAACAATACTACTCTAAGACAATGTGAGAGTGACAGTGTAAGTTGTCCCCGCTGAGAGTAGATGATTAGTTAGGGGTTATTGTGTTAAAGTGGGAACTGCAGCTCTGTACGGCTGGTGATTGCAGAGAATCGGTGAGAAGAGCACCTTTCCCTGATCATCTGACGGCAGAGCAGACGGCTCCTCCCCGCTCCCTCCTGTCTCTGCTACGCAAAGCAGCGGCTTGTTGGGCACAACTCTGCCCGGCGTTTCCAGGCACAGGCTTGTCTGCGTGACCTGAGACGGGAATCGAGTTTTCCTCTTTGAACAAACAAGGACTCCCGTTCCCCCCTGGTGTCTGCCTTTAGACAAAACAGTGATGAGTGTGGCGGAGAGGAGAGACGGACGCTTTTCTTGCTTCTCCTCCATGTGGACCGGCAGTGCGCCAAAGTGCGCTCCGTGGTTCAGCATCATAACCATCACCATCACCATCACCATCACCATCCTCTGGTCCTGAGATCAACCCAAACCCAAGAGGCGCGCTGAGATCCTGAACCCCGTGCGAGGTAACTAGATTTTCTTGACACATTTCCTCTACTTTTGTCTGTGTGAACCACTGAACTAAACGACGGCTCATGCGCATTTTATGCATTTTAACGCTTGGAATCTCCATGCAGCGTCTGACAGAAGGATGTTTTATGCTTTTTGAAATTCACAGGCGAATGCTTTCTCAATTATTAAGATAAATCCAGCATCGCCTCGCAGCAAGCTGAGTCTCGGACATTTTGAAACATGATCATTCATTCATGTGAAATGAGTTGCCTTGTCTTTTCCCTGCAGATCCCATTTAAATCCTCTGTAATAGAGTATTGATCTGACTAATTCAAATGCTACATCCCATAAATTTGCTTTATAAGCTCCCGTAGGAGCAATCTCTTCACTAAAAAAAATCCCCTTTGGGTTATGTCATACTACATCAACTTCACATTTACACTTTTAATGCGTTAAAAGTTTGGGCTAGAAATGTGTTAGTGTGTTTCAATTAGATTCAAATGACAGAAAGCTCACACAGACGCACGTTCTACTTTTAGTGCTGAAGACTGGTGGATGAAAAAGGTGCCATACTGTATTTTCCGTTAATAAGTATACGCTCAATTTGAAGGGCAGATGCATGCCGCTAATGGTTATTGCCACTTTCCTGTTCTTGGTGAAAGGCAGCCTTGATGTGCCATTGTTTTCCCATCAGCATCACGTCTCCTATATCTCCTCTGTGCTGAAATTCCATCAGCCACATACTCACGTCACAGGATGCAAATTACCACAGGATGTGCAATTCACCTTTAATTATAAGCGTGTGGGTGTTGGCTTATGTGAGCTGTTGCTTCTAGCTGCAGCATTTGTCAAAGGCATAAATAAGTGTTTTGAAAACGCATTACCACCCCCAACCCCCAAAAAAAAAAAAAAATATATATATATATATATATATAATACAGCTGTTCTCACCTTCTAAAGTGTATCCTTGTGTGCCATGCACCACAGCTGTACACACGTTAAACACAGTCAGTTCAAATTGCAGTACCACAGGTGCACATGTTACCGGTGTGTTACTGTTAATGATTAAACGATAAAGAAGTAAAGTAAAAGTAATCCCCTCTTGGGGAAATCCAATGTTTTTTATTACGCACACACAGGAAATCACACACATGCATTGGAGAGATGCCCCAGTGATGGGTAAGGGTGTGGGTGTGGGTCGAGGGGGCACCTCTCCAGCTACCAGTCCACACTCCCTAACTAGGCATGTGCCGGTATGAGATTCTGATGGTATGATAATCTTCAGCAAAATAAAATCACGGCGTAGCGGGAGTGCAATTACAGCTTTGAAATGTATTATTTGGACTTGATGTGTGGATAAAAAATGACTTTCTTTCCGTGGAATACAATGCATAAAGTGCACCTTCTGTTCTTGACAACTCATAAAAAAACAGGTACAGCAGGAACGGTATGACGGAGAATGTACCGTGACTTTTTCAAACCGCGGTATACCTTGGGAATTGTTGGGTTTCTGTAAATAACAGCACAGACGGTGTAGACCTGCTGTTTTATGAAAAGCACAATGAGATAACTGCTGTTGTGATTTGGCGCTATATAAATAAAATTGAATTGAATTGAAACCCAAGCTTTCTTCAATGTCCAGTACCAAACTGGTGGAAGATCTGAGATTTACTCTGTCAATTGTCTGTAGAGCATTTGTCACTGAACTGAGTCAGGTTAACATTGTGTGGTCGGTCAAAACGCACACACACACTCGAGGGTGGCATTTCTGTGCACCGGAGCTGTCTGTGGCGCAGATACGATAATATCACGATACTTATGTCATGGTTCAGTATAATTGCCATTTTAAACATCTTGCAATATTCAATATGCAATTTATTACCGCCAAAATGTATTTTCCCAACTTCCTCATGCACGCTGACGGTCACCCCTGCTGACCTCACTAGAAAAAAACTCAACCGCCCCATCTTGTGGACTGAAAAAGCAATCAACCAAAAAGTCAAATTGTCAGGTCAATTTAAATAATAAAAGATTAATACAGTATTGCTACAGAAAATACTATGATATTATGCTGTATGGATTTCTTACCCCCACAGGGTGCATCAGGGTTCTACCTAACCTCCTAAACCCGGTTTCCCCCCCACCCTCAACCCATATCTGAATGAAGATTTTGCCGCCGGTTGTTTGACTGGAATAAGTTCTCTGTTGAAATTCAAATGAAACATGCTGTTTCTCAGCAGCAGCAACAGCCTCATCGCATTTGTTAAAAGTGGATTTTAATTGGCAGGTATCTAAAATAGTTCCATTCTTTCACAGTATTCAGTCATGAGCAGCACTTAGCAACCGTGCTCCTGAAAGTGAGGGCTGGGGTTGTTAATGTCCTCATAATTAGGATACTATATGGATCTAGGCTGTATGGTGTACGCTACTATAAGGACACACACTAGACACACACTAGTTTATTTTTTAAATCAGCACTCTGCAGAATTAAGGCCATACTGTAAATTTACTGGCGTTAATTCCCTTTTATAATTAATTTTGGATACACAATATCAAACATTGAAAATGAAAGAAATATAATACATGTATCACAATGAATGCAAACATACATATTCCTGTAGGGAGAGATTAAATTGACCTGAAAAGTGGCATACAGGCCGACAACAGACTCTTTTAAGAGGATGGAGGAATAATGGGGTGCCATCAATCCAAGAACTGGCTTATGAAATGGCTAGGGGTGGTTTGAAAAAAGGTAATTTAAATGGTTTGCTAGATTGAATGTGTACAATAGGAAATGGGAAAAGTACCTGAGCTTTTTGGAGGAGTCATGTCCTGTGCAGAGACGTATTGAAGGTGCTTAGTGTCACATCTACATGCTTAGTTACAGCTGTTTTTTTTGAAGGCAATGTATTGTATTGTATTGAGTAACTGTGGTCATGATCTTTCTTTGGGTGGGTGGTGTTCGGGGAGAGGGCATGCGTTCATGTTGTGGATGGTGTGTTTTGTGTGCTGATTTAACAAAACAAAAAGATAAGGGCGAAGGCTCACTATGGCAGAGTGGTGCACCCCCGTTATTTTCATCCCCGACTAATGAACATGACTGTTTCTCTGAAGTGAAACTGGGACAGATATGTAAGTAATGGTGGAGTTAGATGGAAGGAAGCGGGCTGGATGGTCTGTGGGATTTTCCTGAAAGTGCTTATGAGTCTGGTTGTAAAGACGACGGCAGTCAAGGGAGATGTTATGATATCTTAATCCCCCAAAGAAAACTCAAAGTGTCGTCGTGATGTATGATATATACAGGGTCAGTGGATGTTGCACAGTAACGTCGGGAGAGTTTCATGTGGGAAGGATAGACAGAGGAGGTCGGGGGAGAAACTGTTTCAATTTTCTGTCATTATGTGTTGTTTGATGGAGTTTATCTAGTTGGCTTCCCTTGAGCAAAGAGGTGAGGAGAACGACAAAACTAAAGGATTGGAATTCCAAAACAGTGGAATTGATATTTGATGAGGTTTTTTTTTTTTTTAACTATGAAAACGTTAGCTGAGGCATACAAGGGTGTTTGATAGAAATGTTTTTTGAGAGTTTTGCTCTTTGTGGTTGGTGGGTTTATTCTCTCTTAGGGAATAAGAGCTCTTATGCAAAAAATGGGCTCTCAAGGCCTTCATTTATGTAGTAAAGTCCAACTGAAATTTAAATTCAGTTTTACAGAATTTCGTATAATCAGTATATCCTTGATTTTTGTTTTGACTGGTATGCTTATTTAGTTAAAATTGGAGATACCAGAAAAAAGAGATGCAAGTCTTTACGTTTTTTTTTTTACTTTAAAGGTCCCATGGCATGACGATTTCACCCTATGAGGTTTTTTAATATTAATATGAGTTCCCCCAGCTTGCCTATGGTCCTCCAGTGGCTAGAAATGGTGATAGGTGTAAACCGAGCCCTGGGTATCCTGCTCTGCCTTTACGAAAAGGAAAGCTCAGATTGGCCAATTTGCAATATTGCCCCTTATGAGATCATAAGGGGAAATGTTACCTCCTGTTTCTCCACTTTGCCTGCCCAGAGAATTTGGCCCACCCATGAGAGAAAGACATCATGGCTTTCAAAAGAGCAAAGTGGCAGTTGGTCAAGGCCACACCCCCAGCCTCCCCCGCTCTCTCAAAAGCTACAGACTCAGAAATGGCACATACTAAGGAAAGCTCATTGTGGGACTGGCTCTAGTGGCTGTAATTCTGCACCAAGGCTGAATTTTGGGAAAGAGACTTCAGATACAGTATTAGGGGTCCACTAAGGCCTATATAAAAGAGACTTCAGATACAGTATTAGGGGACCACTAAGGTCTATATAAAAGAGACTTCAGATACAGTATTAGGGGACCACTAAGGTCTATATAAAAGAGACTTCAGATACAGTATTAGGGGACCACTAAGGTCTATATAAAGAGACTTCAGATACAGTATTAGGGGACCACTAAGGTCGTTATAAAAGCATCCAAAGAGCACCATGTCATGGGACCTTTAAAGGGTAGCACAATCAATATTTGTAATCTCCTCAATACAGCATTTAGTGTTTGGGGAGCTGCCAATGACTCAGCAGGTGTTGAAACAATATGAACAATCAGTAACATCTAGAGGCAAGCCAGGCTTGTTAGCCTAGCGGAAGGTCCTAAGTGTATTGATTCCATTGGAAGAAGTGAACACAGATTATGATCAATTGTTACGACCCATAGTTGGACCCATTCTTAACAAGCCACATATATCCAGAACATTCTGACACAAAAATGGCATTTTCTTCTGTTGAAGTAACAAACTCTTGCGAGAACACAGATAAGCTAACGTCAGCTAACTGTAGCCAATGCCCTAACTAAACTGGTTGTCATTCTAAATTTTAGCTGTGTAAATATTTAAAGTTAGCTAGAGAATATATTAATAAATTATACAAATATAACTTCCATCCACACAACGTTCACTACACTTTGAAATGAGGCCACGCCCATGTAGGAGACAGGAAGTGTGTACCGTTTCTTACCACTTGCGCAGCATGTAATGTGTTATATTTAGGTGTATCTTTGGTTTCACTTTCACAGCATGATGAGTCTTCCCTAATGTTGAATGTGACGTAATACATCACTAATTGATACATATCAATATACATAATGATATTTGCACTCTTCCCACTTTGTATTGAAACTGCAGCACAGAAATGTCCCACTCATTTTACCTTATCTCATATGAGGCATGTATCAACGTTAGGCCCCTAGGGCCCTAAAGCTCAGACACTTTTTCCACAATTATGCCTAATTGCATAGTTGTGGAATTGTGGAAAATTCAACTTTCAGCTTCAACTAGTAAATGTTCTCCTGTCAGAAACTAGCAGGACTGCTGACTATGGTGCAGTGTGAAGGAGTGGCTTTGTCTTGTAACCATAGCAACTGGGTTCACCCTTGACCAGGTATGATTATTTTCTGGGCACGTCGTTAAATCAAAGTTGTCAGCTGTCATGTGCGTGATGATTGACTTTGATCCGAGCTAATGATGTCTCTGTTCGTCTCCGATGCCTTTAGCCTGCGCAGACCGTGTGTGTGATTTCAAAAACGGAGCCTTCGGCTGGCTTCTTGATTTGGTATATTTACACACCGCTATGATTAGGTTAACCGAGTACAATCACTCACCCAGCATTGTGATGGTAATGTCATACAGAGGCTGATTTCTATGTGTGCCCTGCAGAGTTGGCTGGATCTCCTGTCTGCCTCCCCTGTGGACTGATTACTGATCATACTTGCATTTTATAGCAGCCTTGTGGGGGGAAATTGGAGGATTAGCAACAACTTCATGCTTATTCCCCTACGTATCTTCCAGGCTTCCAAATCCTGTGGAAGCCATTGTTATTTTAAGGGGCTTGGCAATTGAGCATGGAAGCAAGCTGTAAGTCTCCCAAGTCTTTGGAGATGTGGAGCGTCAGAAAGCTAGCGTTTTTGAGCTACCTCCCCTGCTGTTCATGCTTTTTCATGATGTGAAAGTGTGAGCGAGAGCCGTGAAGCCGACTGCCAGGACCTCTTTACTCCCATCCATGGTTCATACATAATAGATAAGTCACTATAACTTACAGTACAGTAGGGGAATAACTAGGCTAATGCCCAGATTTGCATATTTGTGCCGAATTCCATAATTCATGAGTGTGCAGCAGGCAGCGATCCATGGAGCAAAGAGCCACCTTGGTCCATATGCTGTTTGCCATATCTTAGGGGCGGATAGCCACGTTGTGCACCAACAGCACAGTATAAAAAAGCAGCATTGAAGCTTTCAATTTAGGCTCTTGGGAGCTGCGTCTTCATCATCAAAAGCCACAGAGTCTGAACTCAGCCTTTGGTAAAGCCTTATTAACCGCAGACAGAGTCTGATGACTGAAACAGGCTTTATTTATTAATTTAATGCCTTTCTAAACTAATAGGTACGAGTTAGAAGTGGGTCTAAGTTCACAATATGATTTCCATTTTTTCTTTAGGGTTTTTCTTAAAGAATGGACTGCAGACAGATTGAAAAATCTTCCTTTATTTATATAAACTGCGCCAAACTAACAGTGTCCTTTTATCAAAAGTGCAACTGAAATTGTATTATATCTTAAAGCGCCCATACTATGCTCATTTTCAGATTCATAATTGTATTTTGAGGTTATATCAAAATAGGTTTACATGGTTTCATTTTCAAAAACACCATATTTTGTTGTACTGCACATTGCTGCAGATCCTGTTTTCACCCTGTGTGTTTAGGTCTCTGTTTTAACTACAGAGTGAGACATCTCACTTCTATACTATCTTTGTTGGGAGTGTCACATGCTCACTAGCTCGGTAAGATCTTATCAGCTAGATAACTCTTTCTCCAACTTTGGTCAGTCCAAGGCAGGATTAGCTGGGAGACTTCTTCTAGACGAGGGGCACTTGTGGAATACCTGCAGAACAGGGACAGGAAGTAGTTCTTTTGGAGATTATTCAATTCAATTCAGATTTATTTATATAGCGTCAAATCACAACAACAGTTGTCTCATTGCGCTTTTTATAGACCGTACTCTGTGATGTTATTTACAGAAACCCAACAATTCCCACCAAGAGCAAGCACTAGGCGACAGAGGCAAGGAAAAACTTCCTTAAAAACCTTAAAGAGAGAGCACAAGACGCCGGGAAAAGGAAGAAGTCGAGTTAGTAACATGCATTAATGGGATGAGGTCATTCTTATGGTGAACTAGTATGTGTGTAGCTGTGTTTTGCCACGGTT
This sequence comes from Percina caprodes, assembly GCA_013375575.1. NCBI lineage: Eukaryota > Metazoa > Chordata > Actinopteri > Perciformes > Percidae > Percina > Percina caprodes. The sequence goes on from JABXJD010000149.1 coordinate 873,628, forward strand.
AGCCATCTCGTCTCGGCTAGTGACGTAGACAGCCGTGCAGATACAGAGGACATTCAGAAACCGGATCTCACTCAGAACAGCATGGGTTGTTTTTTTCCCCAAGTTTTTATGCATGTGGAAGCACCGGAGACACAAAATAACACCCCAAATCCCAGAAAAAATTGATTTTTGCATAATATGGGCACTTTAAATAAAATTAAAAACATAAAACATTGATAATTAGATTTTTAAAACAAACCTGTAAACGCAATAACACGTAATGATGTCAAACAAGTGAAAGCAGAAGTAGATTACACCCTAGGTTTTAAATTGCATTCAATTCATTTTTTATCTCAACTGGTTGTGATCTTTACAAATTTATATAGATTTTTAAACCGAGTCATGAGGAATTGTTACATCCCTTTAATTTACTTTATTTAATTCTGCAGTAAAAGGGACAGGGTAAGAGTGGGTGAAAGTGGCTACAGCAGAAGGCGGTCACACCCTCTGCTGTTTTTCATCAAGAGGTTCAAGAAAGCCTGACTTAGCCATCATGGCTAAGTGATAGAAGTATACTTATCATTCCACTTGATAACAAGCTAAGTTATTTATTCATTACTTTTGTTCTCTGCCTGTCTCATATGAGCAGGCACATGTCAGCCACATCACTCATTATTGCCGAGTGTGTGTCATATGTTGATCTTGTCATATTTATCAGATTAATGGTATCTGTTGCTTTGGAGAGATCACAACCCCGTCATTTGGAGTCGGATTTGTTTTGATTCAGATTCCTCTGCTCGGCCATATGTATCAAATTATTTTGTGTGGGTGCGTGCGCCTTTTTTGTGTGAGGCTGAGGAAGGGAAAGTGACAGATATGCAGCATATGAGATTTCCACTGGTTTCTGTTTGTGAAATATGTTCCTCGTCTGTCTGGGACCCTGCGAGCACAATATTTAAGTAACATTTTAATAAAATAATATGACTGGAACAAGGCCTTTTCACATTGACATGTGTTAAGATAATCAGGGATGAAGAGGAGCTTTGTATTAAGGCAGCTTTATGACATATTGAAAGGTGTCAGATCAACTGCTTGTTCCCTGATTTATACAGCAAAACAAAGCATTTAATATTACACATGAGTGTAGTGCTGTAGTTAGCGGGTTAAGAAACCCAAGGATACTTTACAGAATAACTGTGGCCATACTAAAGGAGGTTGTAGGCTGTGGTGAATAAGTGGTGTTTCAGGAGTTTTTAAAAAAAAAAATGCCCAGGGATGTAGGATTTCGGATATCTGCGGGGAGGATGTTCCAGAGGGATAGGACTGCAACAGTCGAGGCTCTGTCCCTGAAGGTCTGGAGTGGAGTGGAGTCTGGTGTGGGGAATAGAGATCCGGCCAGCGTCTGAGGACCACAGGTTCTGGGGTGGGGTGCATGGATGGAGGAGGCCGGAAGGATTTGTAGATGAGAAGGAGAATTTTATATTTGATGCAGGTGAAGGTGGATGAGGGTTGGGGTGATGTGCCAGACTGCCAGGTCTTGGTGTGGTAGAGAACCCTGGCAGCAGAGTTTTGGACATAATGAGGCCTGTCTACGGTTTTGCTGGGGACCCCCGACAGGATTATTATAGACCAATGTGGCTTTGTGTGTGTGTGTTCTTGTTTAACTATATTCATGGGGTCCAAAAACCAGGAGTTTAGTATACTGTACTTGTGGGGTCCTGACAGCATTGTGGGGCCAAAATGCTGGACCCCACATCTTTAAAGGGCTGTTTGAGGGTTAAGACTTGGTTTTAGGATTAGGGTCAGATTAAGGTTATGGTTAGGGTGAGGGTAAGGGTTAAGGTTAGGCATTTAGATAGGGTTAGGGTTAGTTAAGGTTAGTGTTAGGGATAGATTTAAGATTTAATTTGTTTATTAATCCCCAGTGGGGAAATTACAATTTACACTCTGCGTACACACTTTGTTAGTAAATCACACACAGGCCTGAAATACACACACACGGGGGCGGGTGGGGGTGGGGGTACGGTGCCTTGCTCAAGAGCACCTGGCAGTGCCCAACTTTAAAGCATTCTACTGTAAAAATCATATACAGTAAATAACTGTAGTTTTCACAGCTATTATTTACAGTGTACTGTTGACTAGGAATACAAACTTGTTTGACCAAGTTTTTGACAATCATTTGGAAAAGAACTAAAGTTACTAATTCAGCTTTAATCCACGAGGCAGCAGAAGGCAGCTCCCCCGATCTTTACACATCAGTGGTAGTAATCTTTAAGGAGCAGATGAATACTCATGAGAACAAAATGTCAAACATTGGTCGGTCCCGCGGGCTCGCGCTTCGCACCACCACCAGAAGCAACATTTGACATTTGTTCCAAAGGAAAAGATCCGGGTTTGTCTTAATATGAAATTTGATCTTTAGAGACTTTGATTAAGGTTTATTGTGGGAAGGTCACACACCTAACAAAGGCAGCGTAGACAGTCTGTGCTTTGATTTCCCAGTTACACAGGAGATGGAAATAACTTCCTCACAGTGTCCATCAGATCAAAACATTTTGCCCTCGTTAAAGTTTTTAACACAAGTAGTTGACAAAGAAAACTGATTACCAAAGTTTTACAAAGAGATCTAAGTGTAATGCAACACAGGACTCACACACACACACACACACACAGTGATAGGCACAGATTAGCCTGCAGACAAAGCTATCTTACCGGTGTTAATGATGTCTCAGTCATGCTTACTGTCAAAGGGTTTAGCAGCCATCTCTTGAGGCTGTGCAGGGAGCTGTCCGTGGTGCTGATTGAGACTGTTGAGCACCATGTTATGGTGCTTACCCACTGCTAGTAGTGGCTCGGCTCGGCTCGGCTCGGCTCGACTCATCTCGGCTGGTCGTCATAGGGCCGCAGCAGGAAACGGTCTTGACCGAACCCAATACACACAGAACGTCGAAGGTGTGTTGTTTGTGATTCATGTTGCCACAGCCAGAAGACAAACTTAGTTTCAAAAGAAGCTGGAGGCAGCAAAAAAAAAACAAATTATTTGGCTAAATTATTTAAAAATGGTTTGTTCAGGACACCCCCATCTGTCGCTAGTCGTGATGACGCAGTGATTAGTGACGATTATCTCTGACCAATCAGTAGTCTGCTGGTTTTTATGTAACCTTTATGTTTGGCCTCAGCTCGCTTGGAACCATGATGGAGGTGATGCTATACAAAAGTACCTGTTGGCAGGTACCAGGGACTATTTTTTCATAATGGAAAACCAAAAAAGTCGAGTAGAGTCGAGTCAAGAAGGGACCATGTAATTAGAAAAACACCATTAGTCTCGCGTTGCCAGACCTTCCTCCATAGAGCGGCAAAAGAAGGTCTGGCTAGTCCACAGAGTATTCCGAGATGGGAAAAAACGTGCTCGTGCTCGTAAATGAAAACGCTGTTGATATAGACTAGCACCATGGTAGCGTACAGGCCCAATTTCTAGAAGATGGCCCTGTTGTTTTAACCTAAATTCCAATATAACAGATTTTTTATAACAATTTTTTTTGGCGTGCTTATACCATATGTGACAGTCTGGCCATTAAAAAATACAATCAGCATTGATCTCTTCCAATATCGGATACATTCAGATTACTGCTTCCTTTTGATTCCTCCATGTTTTTATTTTTTTTATTTTTCCCATTTCAATTGATATCATTTTGGTTAACTCACTCTTATTTTGTAATTATATCACCCCCCCACCCCCAACACACACACACACAAATCTACATTATGTGTGTAGCAGCTGTTCAGCATGTTCTTTTTTTTGACCAGTTAATAATTATGATAGTTAATTAAAATAGATAAATATGAACAGCAATAAATTGGGTGTAAGAGGATAATGATGACTGTTTTCATATTTGCTTTTAGTTATGTATCATCTAGGCAACATTAAAATAACATTACCTCCTAATTGGGATTCAAGCGAATGATAGTAAATTATACACAGCCTGAAATTATTTTTTTCAAGCTAAAAGGTTTTCCCCATGTTAACCAGTATATTGAAGTAAAAGAGGATGATTCATTTGCAATATGCATTTAGCTCCATCCAATATTCACGTATCATTTACAAACCCACTCACTAGTCATTCTAGTGTCAGGTAAATATTTCATGCATGCATGTTCAATTGATGTGTGTATGCATATTCCATTATTGGAAATACTTTTGCTCCTGTAATGGGGCTTTGCTCCATATTTAAGTATCGCACAGGGAGTAGTTTACTATCTTACTATATATATTTGATAAGATCTTTTTGTTGGTTCAAAGAGTAAGTGTGTGATAAAAACTTAACAGGATAACTCGGGGAGAGCTTAGGCCAATAAAATTCAAACAGATGTTTTTGCCGCTTACCTTCACAATGAGTTTTCATCCCGTGGCTGCTTCTTTACATCATCCCCCCTTAATAAACTGCAACAGGATTACAAGGTGTGGGCTGTGATCTGCTCCAGAGGTCTGAAGCACAGTGGGGATTAGGTATGGCATTTGATGTCAGCTTCCAAGATTTCAAAGAATAATACACCATCCTCATTTCATCACTATATGTAAAAGTACAGAGAATGTGGTTTTGGCTACTGTCCTCAGGTCTACTGGTTTATAGCTTTGAAGGGAAGTTGACAAGTAAGAGTAAATGGTTTTATATAAAAACTCATATTCTCATGTATTTAGAGCCGAAACTATCAGTCGATGAATTGATTAATAGGCTGAAAAATAATCAACAACAATTGTGTTAATTTTCAGGCAAAAAAGGCCAAAAGTTCATCTTCTGAATTGTGAATATTCTTTATTATTATTGGGCTTTAGGCAATTTCAATTGCAATTCCTGACACAGAAAACAACAGTATTGGCCGATTGTGCATGCAGCTTGAATCAACACAAATTCATAGTATGTTGGTTGGGGTGGTGTTTGTTGTTTTTTGCCCTTGACGTCTCAATCCAGGCAGCGCGGCAATGGTAATGTATAGGGTTAAGGTTAGCGTTAGCTGCCTGGAAGGCGACTTTGGAAGCCAAAAACACCATCGAGCAAACAAACACAGGACTTTCACTCAGGACATTGGGGTTTGTGTCCCATCGTGTGAAACCAAAAGCCAGTTGTCACTTTTTAAATAAAATTAAAGAGTTTTACCGACCTTAATTCATGACACAATGACGTCCCTAACATCACGTAACGTCCTCATTTTAGTAGTTTTATGTGTCTCATTTTAAGTCAAACTAGTGCTGGGTGGTCTGACCAAGAACTTATATCAGTAATGGTATCTTTTAGGATTCTGGCGGTACAAGGTACAGTATATCACTGTATTTTATTTCCTTTGCTTGACTGGGCCTTTATAATGGCTTATTCCAGAGTCAGAAGTACATAGAATGTAATAAAAAACATAGAAATGGCATCATGTTTAATAAAAGCTTTTATTACTAAAGAGTTTGCTTGGCTCCACAATAGTAAGAGGCAATATAAATGCAATATAAATCATACAAAATGGGCCTATGATAGTGGGTTTAGTTATATTGCCTATTACATGTTGATACAATCTACCCACGGAATTTAGTGCCACAAGCTGCAACCGGCTGAAACGCATCAGTGTCATCTTGAGGAAACATGGCTAAAAGTGAAAAGCTGGTGAAAAACAACATCCATTATTCGACTTGGTTCGGATTTAAGCTGCTACAACGGACCCGTGGTCTTGCCATACCACGGAGCCTTTCACCAGCAATCTACCCACGAAATTTAGAGCCACGAGCTGCAACCGGCTATAGCGGATCATTGGCATTTTGAGTTAACATTGACAGAAAAAGAAAAAGAGGAGCTGGTGAAAAAGGCAGGTGCAACATCCATTATGTGGACTGTGAACCTGTGGTTGAGCTGTTCCACGGAGCCTTTCATAAGCCTGACAATTTACTATATAACTGACGATTGGAATCTTGGCGTGTGTGTGTGTGTGTGTGTGTGTGTGTGTGTGTGTGTGTAACCTGATCTGAAATTGTTCAATTATAATTTATATATTGTGATATATATATTCTTATCACAAGAGGCTGTATATGTATATCACAATATGGATTTTAGGCCATATTGCCCATCGCTATTCCACAGCAATTATACAATAACATATCGAGAATGCATGAAACAGTTGCAGAATCTAAAGTGTTTTTATTGTGCAAACTGCAAAGTTTTAAAATAAACTTAAATAAAATGAATATACATACCAACAATTTTAACATTCCTTCCTTCCAAAACAAAATCATTTTTTTTTTTTTAAATTGCTGTATAGGTTGTTGTAGAAAAGTGGGTGAGTGAACGTATTAGAAGTTTGGCGGCTGTATTTCTGCGAGGCAAGACATAAAGTTAGCACGACGAGTAACATTAGCACGGCGACAACAGCGGCTAAATTAAGTCGGGTTTAAAAAAGCAGACATTGTTCTGTTGTAATAATAGAAGTCACTAGAGAGGTTCTTGAACTGTATTCTGCACAGAAAGGTTCGAGCATCGGCATTTTTGCATCTGTAATTTCCAAAGCAACAGATGCAGTTTCATCCGCCTGTAATTTAATGCAAGGAGCACACCACATGTGAAAACTCATTGCCCAGCAAATGAAACCATTACCTCCCCAGTTGGAGTTAAATACGGAGAAATGACTCATTTAATGTCTGATTACTCCCTAATACAGCAATCTAAACAATAGCCGCCACTTATTCCCACAAGTAAAGTCTGCTTCTTTGCAAGATAAGGGCGGCAATTTGCTCGGGTCACAGTGAAGTTTTATTAAAAGATGCACGCCAAGTAAGCAAAATAATTCATCAGTTTGGATTCATTATGACATGGCTCTCTAGTCTGAAGATTCATCTTCATTATCCAGCCAAGCACCAGGCAGATAACGCTGCCTCATTTGGTTTCCGAGCCTCAATTTTCCCTGAACAATAATGCAGCTTCTCTTTTGTGCGGCTGTGGTAAAGACACGCAAGGCATTTTCAATATGCACGCAGCATTACAAAGGTTAATCATCAATTTAAAGCTAATCTTAGTTAAATACCAATAGAAGCATGGTGTGTGCTAGAGACAGATATAATCAGGCAAACCCCAAAACAACCCTCTATCCAAATGAAGTGAAAGATGGTTAATCTAGGCTTTACAGCAGGGGTTGATTAGTGGAGAAGGGGAGGATGGCATCACACTTCTCCACTCATGTTCCATTGTTCCACTGTTTGCTAAATGAAGCTGTCAAATTATTTTGGGTTGACTTCAGAAAACTGTCCCGCCCCTTACCGTGCTTTTACTGTAAGGAGAATTAGGTTGAGAGGGTCACACACACTTTTCTCGCACAGATAAAGTGTGTTCAGTCCCAGTATGCTTCCGCTTTGAGGAGCCTACAGAGGAAAACCCATGTAATCTTGCTTCATTGTTGCTATGGACTTGAGATAATTATGGAGTTAGGAAATTATGCAACCAAGGACGAGATCCCTCTTTCCCCCGTCTGGGAAAATGAGTAATTAATTTTTGCCCTTTTTCCTCAGTTAATATGCAGGTCTGGTCTGGTCTGGCAAAACCGTGTCTGCCGAGTTGCCTGTAAAACATTTGAGCTAGTTCCCTTCCATCCCACCTTGTTTTATAGCTGTCAAAGGCGTGACACCAGAACAAGATGACAAAAGGGTTCCATTGGTTGCTATATGAGCTTGTTGACTATTCAAATGATCTCAGGACAAAACGATGTATGTCCTATTAACCACAAGCCATTTGAGTCTCTTGGGAATGAATTTGCAATCATGGGAAATAGAATCAGCTGAACTTAACGGCTGAGGCAGTAATTCCATTGACAAGGTAGACTCCTTTAATAAAGATAAGCCGCTGAGAAAATCAATAACCTGAGCTAATTTACAAAGGACTCCAACTCGTCTTGACAAACACCGCATTCACACCAAACCAAACAAGCCTCACAAACCCATTAAAAGCCCCTTTTTCATTGATGAGAACTATGAGAACAAAACAACTCTGTTTTTTTGTTTTTTTTCATCTTTTGCCACAACACTCAGTGACAAAGCAGGCCAACAAGCAATCCTGCGGATGCACTTTTGCTGCTTCTTTTTATCCCCCCCCATTAGGCCTTCGATGCCGGGTCCACAAACATCTCTAATTAAGAATTTGTCTTCAGCAAATTCACCCATAAAATGGCCCTTGCTGCGGAACGTAGGGCGATAAAAAGCGTTATTGGGCCTGCGACCTCCTTTGCCTCTTATCTCCCATAAACACTTCCGTTGGTTTTACAAGGCCATGGAGGCGGCAGAACGAGCAATAAGCCAAAGGGGAATCGTGGGGGACTGATGACTTATTCATGAAGAATGGCGCATCGTGAGGGCACAGATGAAATTCACAGTGAGAAGTCCTAGTACTATAAGTTGTTATGTAGTTCTGTTAATTAAGACTTGTCTTATGCTTGAAGATTCTTATGCCTGGGCTTTATTTTCATGCAACATGCACTAAAGTGGTGTTTCTAAGGATTAAACCCAGAGTGCTGGTTCGTTGGGGGGTATAACATATACTGTCATTAGCAGTGTTGGGAAGGATACTATGGACATGTTAGAGGCTACCGAGTATAACTTACTCCATTTAAATTTAATAGCAGTATAAATACTTTATCAAACTAATGCCACTTATTACGTTTGATTAGTTTTTGATTGTTTTTCAAAATTTTTAATGACAGCTTGAGAGGCAACGTAACTGTCAGACGGGCGGCGCTTAAGAATTCAAACAGGAGAACCAATCAAAAGAATCAGAATAGCAAATTTAATTTGAATTTAATTCAAAAAATTGTATCGCAGTAATTGTAACAGATTTCAAATACCTTTTGTAATTTTGTAATTAAATTACGTAACGCCATTAGACGTTATTCTCCAACACTGCACATTAGCCGTACCAGGGCTCCAACATTAGCTTTTGGGTTCATACCCGCAGCAACAATGCTCTGCTCTGCTATGAAAGTCACCCTGCTGCAGTGACATGATGTTTTATTCCCTCTATCTTTTTAACCTGATTCTGTCACATCTCCCAGAGCTGCACATGCACTGATATTGTCATTAAGTCGGAAACTGTTTTCCAGCTGTTTAAATGAGTTGGAATTCTTTACGTGCATCTCACCTCACAACTCTGTCTTCCTTTCCATGTGCATTTAATTCAGTTAACAGGAGAGACTTTATAAAAGAAGATTTTTTTTACCCTAACCTCATCTCAGTTTGTGCGTGCTCTAGTAATTTTAAATGATGACAAATCCCACCTCGCCATGCAGGCTGATCACCAGACGTGTACGGTAGGATTGCATTGGAACCTCTCCTAGTGTTATATTTGCAAGAGAGAACAAGAGAAGAAAATAAAATGTAGCAGAGAGAGAGAGTGCCAACACTTGTGGTTAGCCTTCCTTGAAAATGTGTAAACAGTGCCTCGCTGGGAGTGGAGACTCAGCTTAAAAGCAGATGTAGAGCCCAGCTGGCACTTTTCATTTCCTCTCAGGCAGAGTGGAGATTCTGCACTGAGGAAAGGCCGACTAGCTGCCTGGTGCCACATTGACAGTGGTGTGGAGCAGCACATAAGGCCAACGCTGTAAACAATGTAATGATAAAGCATAGGACAGCCGCGTGCCACTATGATGGTTGACATCCTCCCCCATCTCTGCTCAGCCAGACCTCTGAAGCCCTCCATACAAAGGCAGAGACTAGGCACCAGGAAATGGAGCTGGAGATTGTTATTATAGATAAACACTTCCCTTTCGATCTAGTTTGCCCGGCAAGTACTGTAGGAAATTACAAGGATGTTGCTCAAAGTTGGCCACTGATTTTATTTGCCTCCAAGGCACAGTCACAAACAGCCAATGAACACAGTTTGTGTCCCCATCGATGGTCATGATGCGAATACATTTCTATATTTGTTGAGCTGAAGAACATTTGTCAATATTACATGTATTGTCAATAAAACAATATTTGAATCCTTGGTTAATCATTTTTTTGTTGTTCAGTCAAGCAAAAATGGCAAATATTTGCCAGCTCCAGGCACTCAAACAAATGTGAAGATTTGCTATTACTGTGTGTGTCATATTATTTTGGGCTGTTGGTTGGACACAACAAGACATTTGAGGATGTCACCTCGCGCCCTCAGAACCAAGTTTCTGACCTTAAATACTTGACAGATTAATTGATAAAGAAAAAGAATCAATAGCTGCAGCCCTATTTATTTCATATATAAGCTATATTTCAAAAGTCTAATGTGTATGACTGTTTATCTGATGAGCAGGTGGCACCTTGTAAGGCAGTCTCGGCCACCAGTGTATGAGTGTGTGTGTGAATAGTGAATGGTTCCCGTACTATGATAAAGAGCTTTTAAGACTAGAAAAGTGCTATACAAATATACAGATGTTTTTCTATATGTGCCATGATTTGTCTATTGCACTTTTTCCAAGTCTGTTTAGACACAATAGTCAGGTGCCCATATGAACATTTAAACAGGTTTTACTTGCTTCGCTGTAATAATTGCTCCTGTTTGTACCTGACATGAAAAACTCTCTTTCCTAATGCACTTGCAGTGTAAGTATTAGGGGGATAAAATACAGACTTCATTAGTGTGAAATGTGTTTCCCTGGACAGTGAATGAATGAATGAATGGTTTATTTGGATGGATTATTCAGACTAGGGCTGGGCGATATGGAGAAAATCAAATATCACGATATTTGTATATAAATACCTCGATATCGATACCGCAACAATATTGTAGTGGTGTCTATTGGTGCTTTCACAAAATATTTACACAATGAGATTTTTGATAAATAATCATCAGTAATGTGGATATGATGAATAAGGAGGGTAAAGGCCAATAATAGAACAGTTACAACAGTCTGGTAAGTTCAGAAAATGACATCACTTTACTGTAATGCAGCCTTTAAAACCAAGGAAAAGACAACACTTATGTCATATTACAAAATTACGATATCTAAAATCTAAGATGATAGCTAGTCACATATCACAATATCGATATAATATCGATATATTGCACAGCTCTAATTCAGCCACATTTTAAATAAACACTTTCCTAGTGCTGACCCTAACAAAATATATGCATAAAGGTTAAAAAAAAGTATCAAATAAAACAAAACCAACAAGACAATAAAGAGTAAATACTAGTAGGGTTCTAACATAAAGTTAACATTTCAAAATAGGACCATTTGAGACCAAAATAAATTATAATAAAAGTTCAAGTTGTTTGTGCACGTAAAGAATTAACAAATTAGGAAGTAGGTAGTCCAAATAAGTAGGACAGACTGGAGGGAGAGCTAGAGAGAGGCAGACAAACAGAAAGAGACGTGTGTGTGTGTGTGTGTGTGTGTGTGTGTGTGTGTGTGTGTGTGTGTGTGTGTGTGTGTGTGTGTGTGTGTGTGTGTGTGTGTGTGTGTGTGTGTGTGTGTGGGTGTGTGGGTGTTTGTCCAAGTATGCTGGAACATTCATGAACCAGGCAACGTGATGCTCTGCAAGATCTACTTCATCAGCCCGCTACTGAGCATAAGTTGTATATTTTCGTCTGTTCCAGACAAAATGTATATATATATATATATATATATATATATATATATATATATATATATATACATTTTGTACTGAAAGGCTAACTTTGGTATGAACAGGAGAAATGATAACAGCAGAACCTGTTTCAGCATACAGTATAAATGGGCTCATGTTAGACAGGCTTTAAAAATTGTGAACCAATCCTTAATGAACTGTTATGGATATGCCTGCTACAAAGCACAATTTTAACCTACACAGTCCGATCCCTCTGATCGTGTTACAATCAATGAACAGCACGTGAGGCGACAACTTGATTCGCTTATGCAGATGAGGTAGCTTGATACTGTGAGTAAGTTCCACTTTAAGGTCATTTTCTGTTGCTAAAGGACCTTCCAGACTGTTTGTGTGTGTGTGTGTGTGTGTGTGTGTGTGTGTGTGTGTGTGCTGTCTGTATCAGTCTGATACTCTTTTCCACTCTTGATCTGCATATCTCCCAGTTACGCTTGATTGATCTGTCATTCGCACGTACTGCAGACACCAGTGAAGCTAATCCTGGCTGTGCACTCATGTGACAGTCAAGTCATGTACTCCGGGGGTCATTAATGTCTGCTCTCTGACTTTCTCCAAGTAGATCTCACTTTTGTGATTGTCAGTAAGAAACTATAGAAATGCTGCTTTGTGTCAGCCTCTCTCCTGCTTACTGTGTATCTGTGTAGTAAGGAATAAGGTCTGACTACACCACAGATACATTCCAGGATAGCAGAAAAAAAACACTCTGAGCAATTTGCATTTCTTTAAACGGGCAGCGCCGGACGCAGCGACGGTGGCTCTGCGAAATAGTCTCGGGAAGGAACTTGTTTGGGTGGAGCATTTGCAAAAGAAAACGCCACATACAGTATTAAATTAAGTTCACACAAGACAGGAGGGTAAGCTATTTAAATCAGTTGAATACATGGTTAAACCTAATTTGCTCTTACCAGTGTGTCACCGTGTGTTCCATTGCAAATCCTCCAACTGGTCTCAAAACATCCCAGTTACATAGTATATTCCAAAAAAACATTCTTTGCAAATCTTTAGAATCATTCCCTGAAAGAAGAAACAGGCCTACCTTGTTGCACAATCAACATTTTCTTGAAAACTTGCCAATTTCAGCCTGTAGCTTGCTAGCTCAAAGTTTGTTGTTGTTTCCCCGATGCGAAGGGATTTTGAGAACAAGCCGAGAGCGGAAGGTGAGGGGCAAAAGCCTGACATTGCCAGGCTTTATCCTGGCAATGTATTTCTGTTGATCCACAACTGGCCACGTAGAGAGCGCTCCCTCTTGTGTGTTTACCATGTGTGCCGGTGATATCCCGCCGCTGCTGCTGCTGCTGCAGCTCGGAGCACCATAACCAGTACTGACACATCTAACTGTATAATGCTTGGACCACTGACGCGAGCAAACACAGGACACCCCTGTGGGAAACGGCTATAAATTGAGCATTATTATTGCATTATTATCAGCTTGCTGGTGGAATCGCTTGGCAGCCAACAGCACATCGCAGAAGGTCCAAATATAAAAACCTTGAGTTCTGCTGTGCTGAGTACATATTTGCAATGGCAGGAAAACACTGGCAGATCTGTGGCGCACGCCTACCAATAGCATGCTGTTGTGCCAGAGCTCAACGGCTTTTCCAAGTTGTGTAGAACTGCACACACCAGCTGTAGTTATGGGAAATAAACAAAGGGTATCTTAGTTGGCCACCTCGAAGAAAATACCATGCCCCCTACTGCACATATAGTCTGTTAGATAGGCATAGTAAGTGATGTCAATCCAATACACTTTTGGTAAAATGTAACGAATATGTCCTCACGGACACCTAGCTCTCTATTTTCTGTGTGCACTAAAAATAAAATCTGGTGTTAATACACAGCACAAGTAAATGGAAAACCAACAGAAAGTAGTGCACAAGCCACAAAACACTATTCCAGCCAATCAGCAACAGACGCTGATGGTTGATGATGAGGGGGGAGGCAGCATGTGAATGTGCCGGCCAGTAGTGATCTGTCCGTAAATCTGGGGGCAGCAGAAACCTTCTGAAAGAGTGTGTGTGTGTGTGTGTGTGGGGGTGCAACACTGCTTACTGCACCTTTAATATGTATTACATGCTTTGCCCTAGAGTACAGCCTACCCAGTGTATAACTGAAAGATTGGCTAAGGTGAGATTGCACTTGATGCATTGCTTATTCCTAATGAGTGGCAAGATTGATGCCGTTTAATAAACAACACTACACAATCACACAATTCTCCAAACATTACGCATTTGTCTGCATTTTCCTCATTAGAATTGTGATATCTTTGTCAGCTCCCAGCAGGCCTTCCCATATTTTTTCTCATTAAACTATTCACCAGATAGGCCTCATCAAAGATTAAGAGTATCCTCACAGTTCATTACAAGATGCCCTGCTTTTTATTTGATGAAGTAATTCATCCATAATGTATGTGTGTATATTGCAGTTTTGCAGGATGCCTGCGAGACTGCAGAACAGCATTGGCTTTCCAAAGGATTAGACCCAATTCAAGAAGAAGAGAGAGTAAAAAAAATTTGTTTGATCGAGTCGGCATTTCAGAGTGTTCCCTCTGCGCTTGAACTGGTGCAATTACTTTAAATGGAGGAGATCAGACTCATTGTGAGCACGAGTACAGGCTTGATGGGAAAAGCATGATAAGAATTACAGTAGCATTAAATCGGTGGAGCAGAATTAGCTTCATCTCGGAGCCGGTGATGAGGAGGCTGTTGCAGCGGAGAGATCTCAACACTGGGAAAAGCATAGGTGCTTTATCAGAAGTGGCAGGCTGAATGAGGATCATCAGCCCATCCTTTGATTGAATTCTTTCTCATAGTCTTGTTGTTTCTGACCAGCCGCGGAACACTTTCCTGAGTGAGTCAGCGTCCTTGGGATTGGTTGCCTCCACTCATCCAAGGGTGATGAGCAACTCAGCCTATTTTATCTGCGAAAATGCCTCCTGGGAATCCAGACAATGTCAGTTGATGCTTGAAATAAATCTCAGAGCATTGACAAATGTCAAAGCTAAATAGGAGGAAGCCTAGGCCAGGGTAGGGTGAAAGAGATTGCTAAAGCGATCTGTGTAAGTTGAACAATGGGTGTGTTCAGGCTGGGTAACTGGCAGGACAATGCCATGGCGAAATTACACTTTGTGGCTTGATGCAGGATTGTTTGACCAAAATCAGGAAAACCAAGAATGTTTCCATGGTTGATACATATCTTTATGCAGATTTTGCCAGTATAGCAGAATCACATACTGTATATGTGTTCATGAGGCACAGGCCTTCATCGAATTGGGTGGCTCATGTTCTACTTGTGCACAGATGGCAGTGGGCAGAAGGATTGGTAATTGGAAGAGACTGTGTTGCACACTGACCCTCTCTGCAGGGGAAAAAAAGAGCTGAATGGAGTGCTATACTGTAAAAGTTTAACTCAACGTACTGTATAGAAGATCACCGTTGAAACACTACAACTAGTGCATGGGGCTACATGAGTCTGGGTGTACAAGCAAATGGCAGATTACCTCCTCTTGAAGTCTGTAATGAATGGCTCTGCTGACAAGTGGGTGTGGATTAGGTCATTGTGTTACTCATGCGCTCCCGAAATAGCCAACTATTCCTTGGCGTCAGAGCTGCAGTGTAATTTCTGCTCAAAACAAGGACATGTTGTCTCTCCATCTTCAGTTTCACTGTTTAAAATGCTGCTGAGGTGGAACATAGAACCGTCTATATCCCTATTAGATTAGACCTGTCCTGATTATGGCATTATGGACTTCTCAGACCCAAGCTTAAAAGTCTAGTGCAGGTTTTCATCATTCAACAAGGGTGTAATAAGCCTTATCAGATGCATTAGAATGCATGCAAGAATAGTCAGTAGACCAAGCCATTGAAGGGTGGTAATGAAATTTCGGGATTCAAGTATAAGGGGATGAACAGGGATCAATGATAGACCAGTGAGGAACTCTGGGAGTAAGATTCCAGTTGGAGGTTCTGCAGGTTCATTTTTTGTAATTAAAGATGTAAAGTTATGGAGATTGCAAAAATGGTAGACATGAAAAGCATTTTGCTTCCTTCTACTCCATCAAGGGTATTTATTTAAGTCTTTATGTATTTTGCTTCTTCTTGCTTCTTCTTCTTCTTCTTTCATAGTGAACTACCTTTGTGTCTTGTATTTGAATTTGTTTTGTTTCTTCTTTTATTGACCTAACCTATTCATTTTTTCATCTGCTAACATTGATGTTGTGAATTCAAAATACAAAATTAGTTTGAGATACTTATCCACCAGGTGGCCCCAGAGGAGAGTGGTACAGACTTACACTCAGTTGCCAGTTTATTAGTTACCCCTAGCTAAAACTGCAATACATCCTCCCATCATGAAGGTATTAAAGTGATCATATTATGCTCATTTTCAGGTTCATAATAGTATTAAGAGGTTGTATCAGAATAGGTTTACATTGTTTCAATTTCAAAAAACTTTTTATTTTTTGTACTAAGCTCCTCATTTCACCCTGTGTGTTGAGCTCTCTGTTTTAGCTACAGAGAGTCCTTACAGTAGCTAGGTAAGGACTACTAGCCAGTCAGAAGCAGAGTATGAGGGCATGCCCTGACAGTACCTAGGTAAGGACTACTAGCCAGTCAGAAGCAGAGTATGAGGGCGTGCCCTGACAGTACCTAGGTAAGGACTACTAGCCAGTCAGAAGCTGAGTATGAGGGCGTGTCCTGACAGTACCTAGGTAAGGACTACTAGCCAGTCAGAAGCTGAGTATGAGGGCGTTCCCTGACAGTATCTAGGTAAGGACTACTAGCCAGTCAGAAGCAGAGTATGAGCGCGTGCCACCCTAGCAGCCTGGCAAGAAATATAGCGTGTGTTACAAAGTGATGCACGTCTGTCACAGAAGTAAAGGCTGGACTTCAATAGAGCTGTTTGGAGCAGTTTGTGAACAGTGTTTTCTGTTGGAGATGCTAAGTCACTTTGGAGGGGGGGGGGGCCTTTGGGCTTTTTCACTTTGTAAACCTCTAATGAGCACAAAAAAGATATACAACGCAATAAAGGAAAGGGGAAAAAGCCAAAAAGCATAATATGAGCACTTTAATGTCCAGTTTTGGTGGAAATTGTTTAAGAGATGTGTTGATTTAACTCTATGATCATGTTGGGGGTGCCCTTGTGATCTAATTCCAACATAGTCTTGTAAGTACCAATGTATCTCTGAGTCTTTATCCAATGGAAGGTGACACTTGTCATGTGTCTTGGGAGGTTCCACTTTTTTATGGTGGGTAACTTTTCGGCTCCCCAGGGCAGTTGGGGATTAAATACCGCTGTTCCTTAAGCAACCAAGCCTCCAACTGATTTACTCACCACTAAGTGGCTGTGATATACCAGTAATGTAAATAGATGGGGACACCTTACTCATTATTTCTTCACATCATGACCAAACTAGTTTTGTGGGAGGATTGATTGCTCAGCAGTGCTCAAGGTGTCCCTTTAAAATCCCTTGCATGCTGATTTCCTGTTAGTTTCGGATATTAAACACTTATTCTTTTTTCTGTGTACACCTCACATGCCCCAGAAATGAAACCACTGTATCTAAAAATAAAGGTTAAGGAGGGAAGAAAAGATCATCCCCATTCTCCGTGAGTAACTAAAGTCTTTCGTTGTTGTAGCAGAAATGAATAAATCCATGCCAGGAATCCCACTGTGAACCAAAATGCATCCATAATTTAAAACCCATCCAGTATGTGGGAGTACAGTTTCAGAGCTACAGTTAGATGTGTGTGGGCGGCTAATATATTGTACTGGGTTTTTGAAGGCCTGTTGGGGAAAATGGCTGAGGAAAAGAAGAAGGAGCAAAGGGGAACGTGCAGAGAAAAAAAGATTGATGGTGAGTGCGTTTCTGCGTCCCAAGTGACAGTTTTTTGGGGTGGGAAGTCACTATATCTTACAAGAGATCAACCAGCAATGCTGTGAGATAGTTAAAAAAACAAGACAGGGGGGAAAAAAATAGTGATAAGGAGAAGTGCTCTATTTCAGATTCCACATTTTGTCTTCAGTCGTGCCGAAAACAAAACACTCTCCAACTGCCATCGTAACTGCAATTGTGTATTTGCGCGTGTTAACTTCTATAAAAATGTGACCACAATGAAAATATGTATACTAACTATGATTAATACCTTTAACTTCTTCGATTGCTATCAATCCAATCCATCCACAAAAAGCCACCCATTGCAATCAAGCTTTATTGCAGTAATAATGATTTTGTACTAGCGTCTCTAATGAGTGCCCATTAGAACAACAAAGCTGCCCTGTGCAATACCTGCTGCCTGCCACAGTTCATGGCAGGGGGCCGTGCTGAATATAAATGAGGGTTTGTTCTGTGGATGTATAGAGGCGGCTGTTTGGGTTAATTAATGGGAACCTGGTTTCCTGTGCCACTGAGAACCCGTGGAGCCCTCCTCTTAGCCTGGTGGGATATAATGAATAGTGCAGATCAGTTGGCGGAGCTGTCAGCTCAGGCGACAGGCATCACCTTTTACTCCGGTGAAAAGCAAGTTTTAAAGCCCCCTATAATGGTCGAGAAGTGCTCTATCTCGCAGGTTCAAGTGGGAATACGGTATAGGTTGGATTTTGTTATAAAAGCAATCGTGCCTTTGTCTGCACTGAGTTCCATTTTTTAACAATTATATACGTGAAGAAGGGTACACCAGTGTGCAAGGCAGCGAGGCATTTAGAGCCTATTGTTGGCCAATCACAGAGCTAATGCACATTAAAACTCATTCAGTGGAAGTATGGTCAAACGGAAGTCACTACCCATTGATTTCATAGATTGCTTTTGGCTTTCTGTCTCAAATTGATCCCCTTTCATTCCCAAACAGCGAAATATTAAAATGTGTCAATGTCTAGCCATTTTAAAAGTAAAGTTAGGAATTAACTGTCATTCAGGAGGGATCAAATGTTCATATTAGGGATGAAGTGATTTTCCTCCAGCTCCAGTTCCCTAAATGCTCAGTATTTGCCGATACAGATTATCCAACGCTGTCTGTATACATCACTAATGCTGCAACTAATGGTTATTTTATATTGTCAATTAATCTAACGATCATTTTCTCAATCATTTTCAGTTTTGATAATTTTTTGAAAGATGATGTCCTCAAATGTCTTGTTTGGTCCGCACCTCAAAGATAAATTCCGTTTAATGTCACAGAAGAGTGTAGAATCTAGAAAATAGTCACATTTAAGAAGCTTGAATTTTTGGACTAAAACCGATTAATCTGTTTTCAAAATGCTTTCATGTAATAGCTGACTTCTGTGATTTATTCATCTTTGCAGCTTGAAACAACCCTGTGACAGGGATCCTTCTTATTAAGCCTAAAGTGAGGACAGAGATGGTTGAAGCACAAAAACTCTCGGTGGCCTGTCGTGACTGAAAGAATGCTTGGCATTGGAATTTGGCACAATATAGAATAGAATAGAATAGAATAGAATAGAATAGAATAGAATAGAATAGAATGCCTTCATTGTCATTATAGACAAGTGCAGTACCTGTGCAACGAGACTGAAGCAACCCCTTTACACTGTCTATATAAGTAGTGCAGAAAAAAAGAGAGGGGGGGAATGTGGTGCACAGTCCTGAGAGCAACTATATACATACAGTATATAGAGTAGTAGAGAGATAAAGGGTTTGTATACACATAATATAGACACACAGAAATATAGTTTAGTGCATCAAAAATCCTGAGTATTAAATATTTTAGATGAAGTGATTAAGTATTAAATATTGCAATGTAATGAAATTATATGGTTAAGTATTAATATGGATCTATATGGATTTATATGGATCCAGTGCATGAGATCTGTGCATAACTAGTTAATAGTCTGCTTTATATCACTGCTAAGTGAAATAAGGGGAAAGGGATAGTGCAGTGAGTGGAAGGATATCAAGGTAATACAGTTATTTGAAAATAATTTGATCAAATGCTAGAAACCCTTTAACCTCTCTGTTCCATCTGTCTTTCCCCTTGCCAGGTCTGGTTTGGCTGCACCTTTATGCTCACACCTGTAGGGGATTAAGATGGTGCACCTCCAGAATCTCACAAGAAGCAAATAATGCAAACTGCATTATGCAAAAACGTGACACACACAGGTGCTATATCCTACTCCCACGTCTAAGCAAGGCCTAGTTCCTCCCTGCCAACCTGGGGTGTGTAACTTTGAACCGGTTGTCGCTACCAACTTGTAAAAAGCTGACGCTCAGCGTCAGATATAGATGCAAAAAACTCCTCTTTAGCGTCTGTATGAAACGCACCGGGCAGAGCAGCAGCTCGACAGTGGTGGTGTAAGATGACATAGTATTAATAGCGTTTGTGAGTAGTATGGCAGACTGAAAATCCCAATATGAAGGTGGGTTGGGGTGGTGGATGGATCAAACAACACAGGACCTTCACCCCGGAGACCTGGTTCCTGTCCCATTCTTGTCCCGCATGTCACTGAAACATACATGTTTTAACCCCACCCACGATCTTTTCCTAAAGCTAAAGTACCCTGAAATAATCCAAAGTAGAACTTTATCTTTTTTTTATCTAACTAATTGATTCATGTATTCATGTATTTATTCATGTATTTAATGCATTCCATGCATGTCATTTAAACATACTGTATGTCCAGACCCAGAGCGCCAAAGCAGACTTTTTGCATCAATAACAAAGACACCTACCACGGATTGCTTTCTGATGCTCTGGGACTACAAATGTGCTGAAACCTTCCACTGGCCCAGCACTGTTCAGTAGAAGTAGTCGTGGTTAAGTGGTCTGCATGATAGCGGTGCTGCCATGTGCGGCAGAGTGAAAAGGTTGAAAGATATTCATCAAGTGCTGAATAAAGCAATAAGGCCCAGTGGAATGTGAAACAATGACTCCTTCCAGGTGGTGCTGTGCTGTGAAAGGAGTGGGGGAATAGGATGAGACAGAAAGCTCGTCTGGCTGCCTGGATGTTAGCATTGGACTTGGCAGCTCTCTGCCAGGGAAACGCTGACAGGCAGGCACGCCTGTCACTGCACATAAGTGCCTCCTTGCACAACCCTGAAGGGCAGGTCAGCTCACAAGCCCAGTCCCACACTCAAGCCACAGACCGGAGTGTGAAGTAGGGGCATGTGTCAAAGCCTTTATACGGTTGAATGCTTCGAAAGGTGAGAGAAAGGCCACTGACATTGTAGAAATGCACATTGGTAGTCATACTTCTCCCGTACTTTGCTTAATTAGAGGGACCTCGGTGATTAAACTGTACTCGAGGTGAGCATTTCTGCAAGCAGAGCCATTATAGTGTATTAACAGTTCGCTAAGAAACACTGTACACAGATTTCAGAAAAGTAGTTTTATGCATGCCTCACGGATCAATGATCCTTTTTAATTATAATTTACTGAGAGTTTCTCATCAAAAGACAGAGTTTTTTGATTTCTAATGAGTGCTGTGTGCTGTGCACCTTTCTTTTACAATGGTGGATCATTTTTAAATGAAACTATTTTAACCGTTACTTTCAAATTTTACTGTTCTGTGTGAACAGTCAAATTTGAAAGTAACGGATTAGACTAAATGGAAATGTCAAAATATTCTATTTCATCAGCCTCTCTTCATCTAGACGAAACAGAACCAACTTTTTCTGATGGGAAAATTGGACAGCCTTCAAAAAAACAACCTTCCTGCTGCTATAAAAGCCTTGCAACAACGTACCCTTTTAAACCCAAATAGATGACGCAGTAATTCAGCATTTTATGCTAGGAAGATAACCCCCTGCATGCTTTAATCACACCACAGTGTGTTGAAGTGACTTCTGTTAGAATATCATTTTTAAAAAAGAATTCAAATGATCTGTAACCCTTTTTTTTGTAGCCTATACGAATATAAGTGATGAGTTATATGTATGTGTTGAACACAGTCTGCTTGCCATATGCATCCAGAATAGTACTCTGTAGTTTGGTTTTGTGTGTGTGTGTGTGTGTGTGTGTGTGTGTGTGTGTGTGTGTGTGTGTGTGTGTGTGTGTGTGTGTGTGTGTGTGTGTGTGTGAGTGTGTTAGTCTGATCCCGTGCAGGGAATATGTTTGTATGTTAACTTACCATGACCTTTGCTGCTGAAGCTGGATGTTTGCATAGCCTGGCCCTGTTGTTTTGACTAGCACAGAGTAAGCGACAGCTTGTTTTCCATGTGAAGGTATCTGAAGACTTTTATTTTGTAAATGAATTCCATGACATTTAAAAAAAAAAAAAAATGTCTTCTGCTATTTCATCTCATGGCTCATGGAACATTTTTACATACAGTATGTATTGTTATTTTCTTTTCTGGTTTTTATTTTTTTCTGGGTATGAATTTAAAATTAAAACTATTTGGTTGTCTTTTCTCGACACGTTTTTGTCACTTTTTCCGATATTTTTATCCATTTTTTTCTGCGCTTTTTGACATTTTTGTTATTTATTTGCCCACATTTTTTAAGCTTTTTTGGAAAACATTTTCCACTTTTTTTTAAGTGTTCTTTTATGATTTTTTTCTATAAAATTGATTTAAACCAAATTTAATGAAAGTAGTGTACTGCTCGTGTATTTTACTTGGTATGACTGTTGTAGGGATCTATCCTCCGTATGTTTTTATTTTTGACAATTTGCTTGAAAGAAACCCAAATTTCTGATATAGAAACCTTTTGAAAATGGGTCAAATTTGACCCGAGGACAACAGGAGGGTTAAGTGCACGCTAACAATTTGACAAGAACACATCAAAGGCAAGAAAACAGGGAGAAAACAGCCGATGTAATAGAAGTAAAAAAGTAAAAAAGACGAGACAGCAAATGTGAATCTTCCCATGGTTGTGAAACCTCTTCTGCAACATTATAAGTCTAATTTAATGCTCTATATCCTTCTTCTTATGTTTGCTGAATTTCATTGCCCTGGTATTGATGTTTCTTGTCATGTATAGGAAATCAAAGTCATCTAGAAGTGAGAACCCATCTGATTTCCTGCAATAAATTTGCCTTTATTAGTCTCCAAATGCCTTGATTTGATTCACCTGTATTGATTTGAGTCTGGATTCTGACCTGGTAAAGGAAGACGGAGCACTCTGGTCTTGTCTTTTGGCCTGTAGCCACACTCGCATATTTCAGACACAATTTCTAACGAGCTGTCTGGCTAACTGGTTTTTCAGCCGGTGAAATTACAGTATCAATTGAAAGTTACTTTATAGAGTTACAGAAGAAAGCACATGGGACGAGGAAAGATGAAAAGAGACTCAAAGAAAGATGAATTGAGATTATCCTTTTGAGATGATACACTTATAACAGACATGGATTGTATTTATGGTCGGATTGCTTTTTCAAGGGAATGAGGAAAGTGTCATTTCAGTATAATACAGACATTCATTCTGCTTTATATGCCTGAAATCTGAAAGACTTTTCTCTTTCTTTTTGTCTTTGTTCTTCTCTACAGATGTGCTGTGGACTGCCGATGATTTCTCCTCCTCCTCCAGTTCAAATTGAATGGCAGACAAAGACTGCACTTCTCACCGCTCTTGTTATCACTGAGCTCGAAAAGACAGATCTGGTCCACAGCTAAACCATTGTCTCCTTCACAGCTAAACCATTGTCTCCTTTTTTTTTTTGCTTC
This sequence comes from Percina caprodes, assembly GCA_013375575.1. Taxonomy (NCBI): domain Eukaryota; kingdom Metazoa; phylum Chordata; class Actinopteri; order Perciformes; family Percidae; genus Percina; species Percina caprodes. Next base: position 896,853 of record JABXJD010000149.1, read on the forward strand.
CACCTCTTAAACAAATCTCTACTCTCTGTACCATTACTATGGCTTGTTTTCTGGCATCCGCCTTTCTTCTGGTTCTCCAGACATACGCTGCCCCAACAGAGCTTGTCCAGGCAGGATTTGGCATTACACTGGACCCCATGGACCTCAATCCTGGACTACCTGTCAATGTCTCTGGAGATGTAGCCTCATCTCCACCCCCAGGGACTAGTAAAAGAGCCCCGCACAGTATCATTATTGGGGTTCGCAAGGGGGGCACAAGAGCATTGTTGGAGATGCTAGACATCCACCCTGAGGTTGCCGCTGCTGCCACCGAGGTGCACTTCTTTGACTGGGATGAGAACTATGCCAAGGGCTTTGAGTGGTACCGTGACTTGATGCCCTACTCTTACCCTAACCAGATCACAGTGGAGAAGACTCCAGGTTACTTTACGTCAGCCCTCGCTCCAGAACGCATCTGCGCCATGAACTCGTCCATAAAGTTGCTACTGATCTTGCGAGACCCGTCCGAGCGGGTTATCTCCGACTACACCCAGGTGTACTTCAACCGGCTGGAGAACCACAAGCCGGTGCAAGCCATTGAGAACCTGCTAGTGCGCAATGGAGCACTGAATATCCGGTACAAGGCCATTCAGAGGAGCCTGTATGACGTGCACATGCGCAATTGGCTGCGCTACTTCCCACTGGAACAGATCCACATCGTAGATGGGGATGCTCTGATACGAGACCCCTTGCCAGAGCTTCAGAAGGTGGAACGTTTTCTGAACTTGCCCCCAAGGATAGTATCCTCCAACTTCTACTTCAACCAGACCAAGGGGTTTTACTGTATCCGAAGTGATGGTCGAGAGCGTTGTCTGCATGAGTCTAAGGGACGTCCTCACCCAGCTGTCAACAGCACCGTCCTCCAGCAGCTCCGCACCTACCTACAAGAACACAACCGAACCTTCTTTAGGCTTGTGAAGCGCACCTTTGACTGGCAATGAGGAACCTAGATCGATCACAAAGCGGACTAAAGGGAGCCACTCCCTTGTCGGGGATGAGGACAAAAACGGGGCATAAAGCACTTTACAGAACTAATAAAACCCCCTTTGAATAACCTCTTAATACCTACTGTTGTGATCTTTGGTTTCAGCAGAGCACTTCTATATTTACACAATAAGGCAAAAAAAAAGAAAAACTGTAACTAGAGGCGTAAGAATAAATGGAAGAATCTCTAAGCTTAATAAGTCTCTGTGTTGGAAGTGATCAAAAACTGAAACTGATTAACTTCTCTCTTGTTTGATATTCTCATTCTTGATAATAAATTGTTCTGCTTTCAAATGTACCACAAAAGTGGCATGCTTCTATCTCTCTCCATTTTATTCTGGCCATCAAATACCCCTGAGGCCGCTCACCTATGTTATTTTGGGAGTATACTAAGATAGGCAGAGGCATTAGAATAGGCCTTTGATTTGCTGTGGTGGAAGGTAGACAGTAATGCAAGGAAATGGATACCCCGGAGCGGCGCTTTGGTAGCACACGAATCACTAATGACTTTGGACATTGAAGGTAGCCTGCGCCTGCGGCTATATCAGTCAAATCTCCATAGTCAGCAAGCTGAAATCCACGGAGCTGCTGTTACATTTTGCCACGGGTCTGTTCAACTATTTGTTCAGCTGTTAAATGTAGTCATTAAATGCTGTAAAACATTTACAAATGATAATATATCTGTGTAAACCCTTTTCTATATATTATCTCTTTCCTGAATCATACGTTGCATGCCGTATTCCCAGAAACATCTTGTCAATACACAACAGATAGACATGGGTCACATTTCTTTCATTGATTAGGCTTTAAACAGCAGCCAAAGCTACAGCTCCGCTGGGATCCGATGTTCATGTGATCTCCCCACTCTGTCTGCTGGAATAAGCACTATAACTGTCCCGAGGCAAGTAGTCGTTGATGCTACGTTGGATCTATATCCAGAATAGAGCATAAGATGAGGGCATGTAGCAGTAGGCTATATAGAAAATGATGAATATTAAAATTAACAGTGTAGTACATCGGTGACCTGGGGTTTTAAATTATAAATAGACTGAGATATTGTGTGATTTTCATCCGTGTACACAAGTTCTGTGTGATGACAAAGGCGGTGCTGAATCCACCATAACTCATCTTACTCAGGGACTTTTATCCCCTCTGCTCACCAGGGGGCACTTGGACTCCAGAGTAACTCATGTTCAAGGGAATTTGTCTAGACGTGCTCTTTCTAGGATCCCCTTGGTGGGTGCACACGCAGGTGAAGGGCCTGTGACAGTTACCTCCCGACCCTGGCCGACACCTGTCTGCTCTGGTATGTATCACCCAGCCGCTCATCTGGAAGAGAACGACATAGCACAAACGGCTTTGCTCCACCGCCACAACACTCACACATATACGCACACACACACACACACACACACAGTACCACTGATTCCCAAGGTGTTACATTGGCGCAGCACAGTGTTTCCATTAAGCAGGTGGGCAGGAAGGACAAAAGGGCATGTTTTGCTTACAATATGAGAGTACACACTGAACAAATTCCCATTTATAGCCTTTATGTATTGGAGGCAAAGTTGACTGAGTATGCTTGCTGTTTTGAAGAAACACTGGGAGCTGCATAGTGCATCTGTATCTGTCTAATATTGGTCTCTGAGGAATTGCAGTCAGCAGTGGGTTGTTTAAGGCTAAGGATTTTTTTTATTAGCAAATCCCCTGAAACTCATTTCACTGCAAATACAGCTATATGACGCCGTCATGGAGTTCTGTTGGCATAAGCTTTTATACAGTACTCGAGCTGTGACTACACTTGCTTTTGTGTAGGATTGTTGCTATGTTCATGGGATTTATTGATGATAATAAAATGGTAAAATAAAACTTTTATTGCCAATGTATCCTTGTGTTACTCTTAACGTGGTATCACAATATCACAACAGAGATTGGGGTCTTTATTAAACAGACCTCTGTGAGGTTGTACTTTTAGCATAGTGGTGCCATAGCTAAATGCTAACGTCAGCTTGCTGACATGCTCCCATGCTGATGTTTGACAATATTTACCAGGTTCACCATTTTAGTTCAGCAAATTAATGTGTGTTACTTTAGTTTATTGTAGCTTAGCGTGCTAAAATTAACTGATTAATGCGATACATATGAGGGTTATGGGAATGCTATTTGTTTTGGCCTTATGATGCCTGTGAGAGCCAATCAGTGCCCTTAGTATAAATAGGAACCAATCTTTCGTTCCTCAGGTGCAACCCGGAAGCACATACAGTTTTTGACCACACGGCGACACACACACACCTGGACACATGCACAGCAACACCACATAAGCATACATAAAAGCCGTAATTTGTCTGGACTGTTATCTTATATCTCATGGAAATAAATTGAACCAAAGGTGTTAATTGCAAATATGACTTGGACTTTTATTGATCCAAAAAGGTAAAAGGTGCATCAGTTACTCTACCCGTGGAAAGGCACCTCAGGGGCTTGAAGCTTGGGCTTAGCCTCCACAATGGCGCTATATGGAAAGTTAAGGGATCACCAAAGTAGTTTGGCCTACATGCCAGGGGAATTACATTTCCGGACCAAATTTCATGGTAGGATCCAAAAGTTGAGTCGAGAACTTTGACTCAATACCACAAAATATCAACCTGATGGTGGCGCTCCAGAAAAAGACAGGGGCTTGCCAAAGTCAGTAGGATTCATCCTCTGGGGACTATAAATGTCAAATTGTACAAATTTACCAAATGGATTGACCAAAAACATGCTGAGATGTAAATCTTGCTATTTATTGTCAACTAAAATAAACTGAAGGCAGCATTATCTTCATCATAACAGAATTTCTCTTCGGGGATCAATAAAGTATTTGTGATTTCTGATTCTGATCATCCTGCAAGAGAGTTCTTTTATTAAAAAACCACAAAGTGTGGTGCAGCACAGTTTTCTCAATGCCCTACAGCATTTTGAGTACTACTTTTTTCCCTTATACAGAAAAAAAGCCACATGCTGCTTTGGTTCTGACATACAAGAATGCAAGGCAAGCCATTTAATACCCCCGGCACTAATAAGTTGCTTTAACTAATGGCTACTATTGAGTGCGTCACTTATCACTGCATGTCTTTGATAACTGCCAACCTCGGGCCTAATTAAAGGTTTGAGGGGTGGTCTGGAGCAGTCTGCTGTAGCTGTTTTGGCTGGTCTTGTCATCCTAGAAGCCTCTAATGATCTGTCTGTGATTGTGATTGATGAAGCACTTAGCATTGAATCAAAGCGCGAGGAACGCTCGCTGCTTGCTAAGCTGTTTGCAAACTAACAGCACTGTATTTGCGTGATGCAAGTCTATTATGGAGGTGTCCTTGATGTGAATTAATAACCTCTGTGTCAACATTAGAAGCAGAGCCTGATGCACATTAACAGTCGCCTGACATGGCTCAGCAGGTTTATGTAAGCTATGAACAGCATGGGTCAGTGAATGGGACTACGTCCCAATAAGATGTAGGAGTTGGCGTCTAGTCATGACCACTGCAGCATCTAGACAAACCTTGTATGTCCAAAGTACTGTACTAAAATTCAAAATGCCTGTACTTTTCTTTTCATGCCAATTTTCTACTTTTACTCCACTACATTTCAGAGAAATATTGTACTTTTTACTCCTCTACATTCATCTGTCAGCCCTAATTACTACTTCATAAATTAGAATTTTTGCACCCGAAACACATATTATAAAATAGGATGTTCTATTATCCTATCTATGACCTACCAGTCCAGCTGAAATGATTCACTGATTAAACACTTTGCTGATTGACAGAACTGTTTTGATCATTTCCAGTTTCTAAACTGTGAGGATTTTTCTGCGATGACTACTTTTACTTTTGTACTTTAAGTACATTTTCCTGAGGATACTTACATAGTTTTACTTAACATTTTCAATGCAGGATTTTTTCTTCTAACAGAATATTTTGACAGTGCAGTATTAGTACTCTTACATAAGTAAAGGATCTGAATACTGAATAAACTGGCTTTCTAGGAAATTAAAAAAAAGCTCATTTGAAAAAAATGTATTGAGCTATTTACCTCAGACGAAGTCAGAGGAAATCAACTCGCCTTTGTTGAAATGTCTGGAAAACTCGCCGACAGATAAAGGGTGACCAATAGCATTGATTAATGAAAAAAAATTAAACCATTTAGGGTTAAGGTTAGGGTTAGCTGCCTGGAAGGCGACGTTGGAGGCAAAAAAAACACCTTTGCGCAAATTAAAATGACCAAATATGGAAATGCAAGGGTTCTGCAAGATAGAAAGATCTTCAGTGTCTTTACAAGACATGAATTACACACTGAATGGTTTACTGTTTACATGATGATAATAGTTATTTTATAGGATTTCAAAGATTATTATCGCCTCATTGAATGAGTACTTTCTGTATATTTCTCTATTAAATACACAACTATTCCACACAGCTGTGCACACAGGTGCGACCATCTGGATGATGCCTCTGAGCTCTCATCACTATGAAACTATTTTCTAAAACATCAAGGTGGCTCGTTTGCAGGAAAAAAAACCCCACTTTAATTCAGTTCTTGCAGCCAAGACATCACCCAGCAGCAATGAGATGTTTTTAGTTCTGTATTAGCTGGCTCAAATGCAAAAAAAAAAAAGCCTGTGGGGAGTGATGCATACAATATTCAACAATACCGTACACAAATCCAACCCACTGAAGCCGTTTTACATCTTGCTTGATCAGAAAAAGAACAATGAACATAAATCTAATGAGATCAGGGACCCGGAAACCAACATGTTTCCCAAAATACACGTCGGATTATCACAAACACAAAAGGCTCAGAAACATAAGAATCGTTCAGATAAATGTGTTTTTTCACACATATTTTAAAGGCTTCTTGGTTTTTTTTCCTTCCCCTTTTTGTGATTACTTATTCATTTGTTTGTTGATTTATTTTTCATTGCCTCAGGTGCAGAGGGCATGTGTTTGATGTGTTCTCATGGCAGTCTTTACAAAAGGGGAAGGAAAGCTTCTGCTGCATTCAGGTCAAAGGGAGGAGAAAGAGACATGTCTGCTTATTCGCGGCTGCGTTATAAAAGCTTCTGATTAATCCTTTGGGGCAATGAAAAGAAAGAGATGAAAAAAAAAACGAAGGTGAGAGGGATAGGAATGCAAAGCTCATTGTAAAAACTGTCTGCGTAGGCATGTGTGAGTGGTGCCAAAATGGAACTTCCACATGCAAGTTGGTCTCTGCTGTTTGGAAAACAGACAAAATTAGACACATTAGAGAGTTTCAGTAACGCGCCACGTGGTTTGTTAACACAGAAGCATCTTAAAACCCGTCATGGGAAACGGTTTGGGAAAGAGGAGGCATTTTCCTAACAATACCTGGCAGGTGATTGGATAAAGCATCTCTCTATCACGTCCGCCGTTGTTGTTATGAACATTCAAAGCTGTCACACACACCTAAACCATGCCTGTAGTTGCCAGTAGCTCCTTACTGGGTGTTGATTGGTTCGGTCCACTGCTGTTCGGACATGAACCAGGTCCCCAGGAAGAGTGCTCAGCCTTGCACCCAATGTTGACCAGTAGCAATTTTAAAAAAACTGTGACGTCACCGCAATGTGAAGTCCATTGGCCAAGCAGGATCTCAGAAGCTTAGTAAGACTAAGCGACTAACGCCATTGCGAGACTCAGCTTCCAGTTAAAATAATACATACAAGATGCAATACAAGATGGATTTTTGTGTGATATGTGATCCTGCAATTCTCGCTTGATATCGAAATATTGCGAGAATCCAGCCATCCACTGCTATCATGTGAAAACATTTTAGCTTAGAGCTTCGGCATGCTTGAAACAGGTAAATCGTTCATGGTAAGTAATTGATTTTCACCGGATAAGATTAGTCAGGCTGTCCAGGTACCAGATGTCTCAAGCAATAATAAGCTTGATAGGTTATTACCATTTGTGTTTTCTAGAAAACAAAACTTCACACAGGCACATATGGGTATAGAGTTTGCCCACCCAGGTTTGGATTATACATTAGTCCATTGAGCCACCATGCCAATGTCCATCTGTGGATCTGCCCCTTTAGTGTTTTTTTGTTACTGTAAATTTAAAGTGTAGACACACACTATGTGTGTAACACTGGTTTTACATTTAAAAAAAAAAAACGGATAAGAACAGTCTTTGGTCAAACTGCTCACAGCTCATATAAAACCAACCTGTAATCAGGAGTCACGAGTTGGAACTGCATGGGTGGTAGGAGCTTTGGGTTGCCATTATTCTGAAAATTAAACTCCCATTTATTATCTCCATGGACAACGAGAGATGACTTAAAGCATTTCCATAGCTTGGATGGGCATGTAACTCTCCCTCGAATCAGCAGTATGGAAGATAAACAACAGTGTTAGAAAATATCTGGTTCTTTGGCACTAGCCTGGGTACATGAAAACATAAATAACTATGACTCCAAACATCCAATCACCAAGCTTAAAATTCTGTTACCTGTGGCACTAATGGCATGTGGAAGCAGAAGATTACTGTGTTGAAAGCGCTGGAAACACAATCTGCAGCTTAAATGAATTCAATTTTGGATTCTGGGTCCATTTTGGATGCTTGATTAACTATGACGGTGTGTTTTTGTTCTCAACTGCAACAACAAAGTGTTATGAATTTGCTCGGATTTGTGCCTCTGACTGGCTTCTTTACCATAGCAACAGTGGCCACAACATCAACTTGTAGTGTTGTTACATTATCCGGGTAGGGACCCGTGTTTATATGTCGGGTAACATTTAGGATATCATTAAATAATTTGAAAATGAGAATATAGAATAAGGAAAAAAACTGCACAAACATACATACCATATACTTGTGGCACTTTCTAGCTACAACCTAACAAGACACCCATTCTCCTTTTTAGTCACTTTATACTCAGCATTCCATATGTCTGAGTGCTGATACAGCATATAGACTTTCTTGAGGCTCTAGTAACTTCTGTCCCTCAGCCTCTTTTATCCCTCAATCCTCCCCAGCAGCTCTTGTCTATTCAAATCAAGGGCTGGCGGAACAGTGCCAGAAGGCATTTCACTCTAGAATAGGAAATCTGCTCTCCTTTGGGTGTACAGTGGAGCCCTGGATCCCTGCTCTGATCCATCCACAGCCAGACAACAACAACAGTCGGAGTGCAGCCCCGGCAGAAAACATCACATTTCACTTCTGGCTTATAGCAGCCCGGGCCCCCAGGAGCCAAGTGTCACACAAGTTATTTCCAGCCATAGCAGAAAGGGGCAAGAGGGACCAGTCACAAGCAGGAAGGTCTCTCTGAGCCCCCTTGAAGTCTGTCAGTCTTTTTTGCCTCACTTTCACCGTCAGTTGAGATCCCTGCGAGCTCTTTTTATTCATCTTCTTTTTCTGAACTTTTTTCATGGTTGCTTGGCTACGACACTTCAGGGGCAAGGTGACATTTTGACTCTGCTAATATTTCAATGTCGTCCTACAGCTCATCACTGTCTGGATTTCATTGTCTCAAGCTCTCTCAGTGAGCCCACTCAAAGGATGGATGAGGTTCTTATTTTTAGAACGTTAATTTATGTTATACAAATTAAGTATGCTTCAAAAGTGACTCAGGCACCTGCTAATTCATTCCAAAGCAGCCCTTGTGTGTTGATTCATTTGCAGGCGTGTGCAGAGATGTGAAGATAAAATGTGTTCAAAGGGATAGCGCAGACTTCAGAGGACGTGATAACATCAGCTCAGTCCCCCTGAAGTCCTCTGTAAAGTGAACAACTTACCCCTGGAGGGTGGGGGGGGGGGGTGCTAATCCACCAGCCTCAACCAGCGAAAACAGGTAAATAAGCCAAACGGGAGGGCAGGAAGAAAAGAAAAAAAAGGTAAAGTTCAATCTCTCAGAATCACTTCTTAAAAATGAATGCCAAAATTGTGTTTTTATGTTGAACACTGGCATCTGTATCCGACTTGCATATTAGCAGTTGCTGAACAGCACACAAAGGTGGTCAGCTAGTGAGATGTGTGAGCAGTGTTCCACGGCTTAATATATATAATATGCAATAAGAGAAAATATTATCCACCCAGAGTGTTGTATGAGAGTAGATAAGGTACAATTCGTCACTAAAATGGCATTTAGTGCCATAAAAGCTCACAATTATCTAAATTCAGTACATTGTTACTTAATGAATCCTGCATGAGGTAAGATACATACGCCTGTCTTATCAGACTACGCCACAAAGTGAAGCTGCAACAGAGAAAAAGACTCCTATCATCACCCTTCTATGGGGGCCGCACATTTATGGTAAATGAAATTCTACTGTCAGGTGTGGTGACGGGTGTGAAATCTTCTCTGCCTGCTGGAAAGGAAGTATTAAACCTTCACAGTGAAATACAGAAAGGTGGACTCGCCGATGTTAGACCTTATGCCTCCCAGTCTCTTTGGTATCATATCATCATTTGGTATCATAAAGTGTCACAGAGCAGCCAGGCTGTGCTGTGTGCAGTTTACTGATGTTACACTGCAGGGGTTCGGGGGTATTGATGTCCAGACAGTTTGATACGTTTATCTGCTGATGCCACTTGGAGCTGCTGATGTGTAAAGTTGCAGCTTTATAATAAATGCTATTGCAGTTTGTTGTTGTTGTTGCAGTTTTTTAATATAGTGTATTAGTTTAAAGGGGCTGTCCACAATACTCAGAACATTAATATAGCAGTAAACAACTATTTTCTATGTAAAGCTATGGTGGAGTAATGGCTTCCTGAGCAGGGAAGGAAGTCACACTCCCTCTGTGTGTGTTGTGATCTGAGCTTCTCTGTTCTTGGTTTTGATAGCGTCGGTATCAGCGAGGGCCGTGACAAAGCGTATATGTATATGACGAGATGGGGAATGGTCTATGAGAGCTGTGTGGACGGCCATTATTATTACTAGTCATAGATCTATTATCTTTACTGGTACTATGATTGCCATTGTTCATCATGTCATTCCATTATACCCACTACTACAATTATTATGACTCATTTTTCTATACATCTCCCCAACCAATCGCGGCAGATGGTCGCCCACCAAGGGCCAGATTCTGGTTTTGAAGTCACTGTCGCACCAAATGCTCACTCTTTGGGCAATTGTTGTGTGTATTATATAGTAAATTATATAGTGTGATCTAGACCTACTCTTTCTGTAAGGTGTCCTGAGATAGCGCTGTTTATGATTTCACACTGTAAATCAAATCCAAATGAATTGAATTGAATCCCTAACCACTTTTTTTTCCTGAATATCGAGTACAGCCCCTTTAAAGCGAGACTATGTCACTTTTGAACTGTTTAAAGAGGTAATTTACCCTCTTACCAAGGATATTGTGAAATCATTAGGAATGAAACACTTTTAATATGGTTCACTTTTGATGCTACTGCTATGAACTGTAGCTTATGGTGGCTAACGTAAGCTATTGTTAGCAAAGTGTACAAAGTGTTGCTGTGTAGCTGACATTCCAGTCAATTCATTCACTTTATGGCTCTTCTCTACTGTTAGAATATGTTTTGGCATTATCCTGTAATTCCCTGATGTGGCCATAGTGACCATATGAAACCTTGGGGCATCACAAAGATATTAATGATTTTAGGTAAAGATACCCAGATCATTTAGTGCTAAGTAAAGGCAGATCTGGTCAGGAATGTTTCTTTCCTGGGGCTGACTCTAATCAAGTCATTTGGTCTGAAATTAAGTTTTAAACCCTTAATTAAAATAATCTACAACAACTAATTCCAAGTCACATCTAGAAACAAGTTCTTGATCAAGAACCAATAAGGCGGATTGCCGCACAGGAATGAAAAAACATAGTAACTTGATTTTAGAAAATGATTGAAATACTTTTAACTAAAAAAACTAAAAGAAAAACCTGAAGACCTAATGGCAGCTTTTTCCAGAGCTTTCAACCACATCGCACAGGGAAAAGAGTGCATTCAGCTGTTGTGGAGATAGCTCAGTTGTTATCACCATTGTCATTCCATGTTCAAGTTGATTTGTGGTTGAAATACAATAAGGAAAATAAAACTTTAAGGACTTGTATTCACACAAAAGTGACTTGATATGAGCTTTCTACCATCCACAGTCAGTGTGGGTCCTTTGCTGTGTGCTTGGTTGCTCATCATAGCAATTTATAACATCAAATAGCTCTTTGTTCAGATAAGTGACCAACCTGATCCATCTGAGGTATTTCCATGTGAAATGTCAATGTTTATTTTACTATTTTCTATTGCCCATGTGATATAATAAAGCAGTCTATTTACTGCTCTAACCATAAATTGTTTGGGAGAAGACCGCAAATTATGCTTCTGGTGCAGGTTCTTTCTCACTATAGGACATTGTTACGATGGCTTGAAATCATTTGCCCCACATCCACCCAAGAGGGTGTTTTCATCTCAGACAGAATACATTATGTAGTTTGACCTCCCCGACAGAAAACGAGGGCTCTGCATTATCATGCATAGAAACATGTTGTTCTTTTACGCTCCTCTGCAAATAGCTCATTGATTCAGAAATCAGGAGCGTTTTACATACACGTACACACACAGTTTTAATGAGTTTCCTACCTCAACCAATAGGAGTGGCGCATATATGTGTGTGTGCGAGGTGTAAAGTAATGAAAGTAATGAAAGGGGTGTAGCTGGTCAACTTGAACACAGCCTTGTTAAAAAGTCAATTAAAGAGAAACAAAGAAGGAAAAGGGGGTGGGGGTGGGGGGTGGGGGCGAAGTGTTTCTCCTCGCAGATGCTTTAGCTTGCAAGGCAGCGAGCAGCCTTAGTGAATGAGTGCAAGGATTATTTATAGGCAAAGCCTGGCTCTCTGAAGGGAAAGACGTCTGAGTCCAAGATTATGACTTTCTTTTTTCTGTGGAATTCAACATCAAACCCAGCTGTGGCAATTGACAATTTCACACTTGCTCTCCAATCTTCCCCAGTCCTCATGAGGAACGAGTTTGTAAGTGTACCAAAATTGCTAAACTCTGTCCATTTTTTTAAAACTGCACGGCTGTGGAGATAATCTAAATCAAACACAGACTACCCTTGAATTGTTGAAGCTGTGTGTATTGCACTTTAAATTAAATCAAACAGTGGCTTCCACAGATTTTTTTGCAGCGGCAGGGCTTGTAGAAGGAAGGGCAACTCGGAAAGAGCGAGCAAACTATATATAAATCTGGCAAATGTCTCACTCAGTCGGAAGATATAAGTGATGAGTGAGGGGGAAAAGGTGCTTTTTGCACCGTAAAGGTGGCAGCAATAATTCTCAGTTATTTGCCAATAAGGTCCATTTCTTTCTCCCTAAAAAAAAAAATTATATTTGAACTGTGCAGAAAATCCACAGCCCGTGTGAAAGAAACAAAAGTGAATTCTTCCCTTTCCTTCTGCCAGCTGTCCACTGTCTGTTCTTATATCCTCAGTCCTCTTAAAATTCAGCAATCACTTGGGTGGCCACTGACCCCATAATTTTAAGCCTCCATACCCCCCCCCCCCCACCCTCTGGCCCACCTAACTGAGAACAATAATTTCATACATTTTTATCCCCCAAATTCATCCCCAAGGAGGAGCCATCACTCATGGACAGCGGTAGTCAACACTGAGTGATTTTTCTGAGTATTTTTACAGTGTGGTGGTGGCATTTTTACTTAAATACACATATCACTGTATGTGTTTTCAAGAGGTTTATTGTCACATGCACAGTAAAGACAACTGGCACCAAGCTTGCTTTGCCAGTCTTCCTTAATAAAATCACTAGTAATCATTAGTCTTAGTTAGTCTTTTGTAGAAACAAACCTATGAAGGGTTGGTGGTATGTAAAATGTGTGCGTGTATTTGGTACCCCTAATATCGCATGTGGCCCCAGTCTGACCCCTCCGTTTGAAATTGTTTTCCGCCACTGTTCAGCACTGACATGACAAAAGGAAAAAAGAAGCAGCCGACAGGCAGAATCAGCTGTAATTATTGGCCTGTGGATGTGTACAGGGAGGCTGCTCCTCTTTATGGGCATAGAAGGGTACTGGCAAGACACTTTTGTTTATCACAGCACTGCTCAGTGCCCTGTCCTCAGTGAGACTCTCCAAGTTATTCTGCTTTGATGTTTTGATTAGATGGGACAGTCATGGCTTCTGATCCAATTGTAATTTCGTAACCATGAAAAATGGCCTCCAAGGATACAGAGAAACTTTTACAGCCAAGTTCATCTCTTCATCTGAACTTTTTATGCCAAGGATGGGGGTAGTCTCAGGACACCCTCTTTGCAAACCCACAGAATGGAAGATTTCAAGGAGCCCTTATTATACTCATTTTCAGCATCATGTATGTACTCTTGGGGGTCTACTAGAATAGAGTTACATGCTTTGATGTTGAAAGAACATATTATGTTTCTCATACTGCCCTCTGCTGCAGCTCCTCTGCCTAAAACACTCTTTCTGAGCTCTTGGCTCGCCTTCCTAACAAAGCCCAGTCTGCTCCGATTGATCAGCTGTCCCACTCGGTTGTGATTGGTCAACCAAATTCAAACAAGCCCCAGGGCAGGCTGTGCTTGCTCAGGCAGCACAACGGGGCAGCACATGTGAAAAACTGGGCTAAAAATCTCAATCACTGGCGTCACTAATTGAGGAATTTCGAAAGAAAAAATGTGGGCTCGGCGTTTTCAAGCTGTTAAGAAAAAGTGCTGTCTGTAGGAGAGAAAGCTCCATTTGGAGTGTAGTTTTTTCTTTATTATATACACAAAAACTATATGACACACTACAAGAAATACAAAAAAAAAAAAACATAACAGGGGCTCTTTAAACTGGAATCTTTAAAGATGCAGACAGAGCTCCAACATTGCAGGAAGAGTTAGCGACAAAAGCTCCGTTTCTGTCTTGGCTTCGTTGGCTTTCGAATTGTACATAAATGTGTAGCATTGTGGGCTAGCATTGTTATTTGCAGCATGTGTGTAAGCCGTTCTGTGGTTTTAAAGCTAAACACATCAATGAAGCATTCAATACCTGAGACAACACATTTTTTTTCTCACTTGTTCAGGTTCTTCTCGGCTTCTGGGGCTCCCATCCTCGAATGTATTCCAAAAGTCCCACATCTTTTAGGTTGTAACAGCTGTTTGCGCCACATTTTAAGGTTGTAACAGCTGTTTGCGCCACATTTTTACACTTGTTGTGTAACCTAATAATAGTATCATCAGGCAACTTCTGCCTCAGTGGAAATGAGTCATCCTCAACATTTCAGAATGATGAAGCTGGGAAACAGTTAGATATAAAATAGGATATAGGCTCTACAGGAAGATTTTCCTTGGCAACTTTCGTGTTTTTCCCAAAGTAAGTAATATATATATATTCTATTTTCTGAATCAGCTTGAACAATAGTGCATAGCTGCTATAAATTGGAGGGCATTCCCCCAGACCAGGGCTGTAGTCAAGACCACCTTTTTCGAGTCCAAGACAAGTCCAAGACCAGGACCAGTTGAGACCAAGTCAGGATTCAAAGAGGTTCGAGTCCAAGACAAGACCGAGTCCAAAAAGGTTTGAGTCCGAGTCAAGACCAAGTCCAGGACAGAAAAAAAGTCCTCGTGACATCTATAATCAAATTTGTTTATGGCAGACATCTTCGTTTGTTACAGTATGTGTGAATCAATGAAAATGAACGGCAATAACGTTAGCAGGGCACGCAGATGCAGGGCATGCCGTGCAAAGATGATCTAGTGTGTGAATGGTTACCAGGTGGCCAGAGTTTCATTTTCCCTTCAATATTGTCATGAACATTATAAAGGCACCTGGACTCGGTCGAGACCAAAAGCAGTATTTGGCAAGATCAGTGGCAGAGACAAGTTAAAGTCCAAATACCAGCGAGTCCGAGACATGTCCATAGACCCGACTCGAGTACAACGGCCCTGCCCCAGACCCCCAAAGGTTTGGGCTGAGCCCCGAATGTTTATAACCCCTGGCTCATGGCACTATATGAAATATACAAATTGTCCTCAGGTGGGCATTAATGTCGGTCCTAAATGTCATGGCATTAATTCAAAGGATTTCAAGACATAGTTCTCAAAACTATAAATTCCATTGTAGCATTGTGTAGCCTTTTACATCACTGCAGACAGGGGAAAGGTTCAACCACAGGAGGTTAGAAAAAAATGTTTTTCACCCACTGTTGAGTTGCTCTTTAAATGTTTTTTTATTTTTTCTTGTGTAAATACTTGATATAATCTGTCTCACAATGGTTCATTGTGTTATCTGGAGTGAAAAGAGCTGTAAAAGACTGTCATGACGTTTACTCCGTAACAGCAAGCAGATAACTGGGTAATCCTGCCGCATGAGACGGGACCCTATAGGTATTTGGCAAGTTATAAAAAAAAAATATGTGACACTATTATTAATGTATACTTTATTAATCCCACAAGGGGAAATTACAATTTACACTGTTGTTATTACACACAGGCCGAGTGTCAGAGTGGGGGTTCTGCCCACGGAAATGAGCTGCGAGCAGCTGGGGGCTCGATGCCTTGCTCAAGAGCACCTTGGCAGTGCCCAGGAGGTGAACTGGCACCTCTCCAGGTACCAGTCCACCGCCATACTTTTGGTCCGAACGGGGACTTGAACCGGCGACCCTCCGGTTTCCAACCCAACACCCTATGAACTGAGCTACCACCATCCCAAAAAGTGTTGCATTGGCCGGGAATCGAACCCGGGCCTCCCGCGTGGCAGGCGAGAATTCTACCACTGAACCACCAATGCATATGATGTGTGCGGACTCTTTTTTTCTCCAGTACTCACTGATATCATATATTATATTTTATATTTATATATATTTGTGTAGACAGTGTTGCATACTTGAATGATACCTCTAAAGAGCACCTTAGCCGGCAATTTTTCTATTTTTTGTCTATTAGACGAGGGTAGTGAAGATATTCAAAATTTGAATATTAAAAAGGGTCTCAGCATAAGGAAGCTGTACTTTTCAATCTATTAATGAATAAGAGATAATTGATGCACTATAATTACCAACTCAGATTTTGGCCCACAATTTGAATGAATTCAATAGATTAATAATTAACCCTAACCTTGGTGGGAGATGACTTGAAAAGAAACTTAATGAAGAGGGATGAAAAAAAGCAAGAAATAGATTTAGTACCAGTGCTGAAGATGAAATTATAATTGAAAAAGAGATAAGGATATGGAGAGCTACTTCAATGGGAAGAGTATGGCACTGTCTCTTCTAGTGTAAGCTGTTTATTCTCCACTGGGACCACTGGAGACATTTGGACTCATCCTCCTGTGAAGGGGTTGGAGGAAATAATAAAAAAAACTTCCCTTTTGCAGCATGGTTATTATGATAAAATCTTTTCCAGCGCTGTTACACTATTTATAAATCACAGAAAGTCCTCCACAATGTCTTCACAGAGAGAAGCATCCCAGAGGGTCAGGGCTGTGCAGCACATAGCACATATGAAAAATGAGTCCTCTAGGCATTACAAAAACGCTTTATCTTTCATACAATTTTTTTGGCATTCTATTTGCATATCCTAAATGCACATTTTTAATTCTAAATGTGCATGCCAAGTTGTTATTCTTAAGATTTTAGTCCTGGTTGATTTTGGCAACACCCGTGGTTACCGTGGCAATAGCAAATGCTGTTTAATACTATGTTGGAAACATCAGAAATACAACAAAACTGGTTTATCTGGTTATAGTCCAGCCAAGCAAACTCACATTGTTTAAAGAAAGCTGTTGATCAGAGATGGGGACTCGAGTTTAAGGCTGAAACCCATTTCTCCATCTTACCCCTTACCCTTATCCCCTTACCCCTTACCCTTACCCCTACCCCTAACCCCCTACCCCTTACACATAACCCTAACCCCTTACTCCTACCCCTAACCCCCTACCCCTTACACATAACCCTAACCCCTTACTGCTCCCCCTTACCCCTAGACCTTGGCCCTTGAAACCAAGTGGTAAGGGCTAGGGGTGAAAACATCCCCCTATGAAATTGGACACCACTTGGTTACATCACCATACATTATTGATCACAAACTTCCAGGATGCCGTCCGCAAGTGTATCTATATGTCGATTGCGTGGGTTTTGAGAACAGTGTCATATGCATTTCTATATTTTATAGATATTTTATGTTCACGTTGGTGGTGGCAGATGTTCTTATCTGTGTAGTACTTAGGTCAGTTAGCAATACATTTGTGTATACACACACACGGTGTGTTGTACATCTGTTTCACTTATCATCGTTTTGAATGTCATCGACGTTCATGAAAACCTTTTATTAACAAAAATCGGTCTTTATTGCCCAATAAATTAAACATAACAGGCAAAAACATTACATAAAATATACTATATTACAGAACCATTATCAACTATTAGAACCATAACTTAACATAACCATAACATAACATAACCACAAACAAACAAATTGATTACAGCTATTCTGATATTCTAGACAAGTCTGATGCCTGTTGGCCAGTACAAACCCCCCCCCTCACATTTCTTTCATCAGTGTCCCGTATCATAACCAACCACAATATAGTGCATGAACAGGAACTAATTACAAATGATTACAATAATACAGTACAAATGCAATAATGAATGGGTACAACTTGAACACATGATTTAAGAAACTTCTGGTTGTTTTCAGCTGGAAAGTGGAGCAGCTGCTGTGTGTCTTCCTGCGTCCCTGTGTGATACAGGAAGGTATACACGAAGCACGTATTGATGTCTCCAAAGCAAGTAGTGGTGTGCACTGATATCAAATGAAATTCTCTGCTAAGGGTTAAAACTTTAGACATGCATGGAGTACATTCAAGGCAGAGAAATGTTGAACTATTCAACACTTTTCAAGTTAGAACATGGTTGCAAGTATATATGTAAAGGATTGTGTAGCGCACAAAACAAGATGGTCATAATAAGCCAAAAATACTTACATTTATGGGTCTCCGGTCGATCTGGCAGCCATTGTTGCCTGTTGGGCAATGAATATTTCTACCCCTTGTTTACAAGTAAGCTTGCGTCCTCCTTAGGTCTTTTCATCCACTGTCTATGGTTTTCAAGGGCCATACACCCCTACCCCTCCATCAAAATTAGTATTGGGACAGCCCTTAGTCTCACGAGCATGCGCAAAACCTAGGGGAAGGGTTAAGTGGTACGGGTAAGATAGAGAAATGGGATTCAGCCTAAGACTTGGACTCAAGACGCACTTAAAGTGATGGTTTTGAGTAATTTCACCCTGGGGTCCTTTGCACCACAACCTCGAGCCAAACAACCCCCCCCAGAAGCTTTTTTTCACGTGGGTCGAACATTGGGCGAGTTAGCGTTATCAGCTGACTAGCTTTGTGCAGGCGCTAATGGAACCATCTTGTAAATTACCCCACTAATAATGCCTGAAATGATACCAAACTTCTACAGTATCGCAAATAGGTTATGTACTCATAAAACAATGATTTGGGAAGTTTGTAACAACAAGTGTGTTGAGGGACGTCTACAAACTACAACACCGAAAAGAGACACAACAAACATATTTATTAATTTACTTTATTTTTAAACTAGCAGGAGATAAGTTATAATTCAGGTATGTTTGGAGAAATTACCTTATTTAATTATTAAATACATGAGAATGGCTGGACACTATATTGCTTTAACATTCTTATTTTTTGCCATCCAATTTCATAGTATCCTATACAATAACAATAAAGGATTATTTTGTATTCTAATTAATTCCATTTACTCCTTTCTTTATCCCTGATGTCTTGACATATGTTTTGGTAAAGACAGGGATATTACATTGCAATGCCAAGAGAATTATGTGTAAATTTATGTTAAAGTTACAGTTTATGGATGTGGACATACTGTAAAATGGTTTATTTCTCATCACAGGAAGAAGTCAAGGTCTGTGATGCTAACGGGACTATGTCATCAATGGGCACGCTCCAGAATATTTGCAAGTAATGTAGCCAGAGGCTCCCTTTTACCCTGTAGAACAGCCTCACATTAAATATGAATATAATAGAGATTATTTATGGAGTTAGGAATGCAGTATGAATTTTTACTTTCCTACCAATGCGTTCACATTCTATTTATGTGAACTCAGGTTGCTGTTTAGTGTTTGGTTTAGCTTGCACTGATGTAGTTTTAAGATTGAATTGTTCAATTTTAAAAGCCCGTTTGAAACCATGATGGAAACAAGTGTCCTCACTTTAGGGTTCATAATCCAAATCAACTCTGTTTTTATGTTTTGATAGCTAATGTTCAAATGCATGCATGCATTTCATTTTAATCTTCATCCACCTGTTTCTTTTATGCCTGAGGTTGCAGTAAGAACACATTTTTTGGTGTATTTTTGAGTATTAAACTGTGTTGCCAGGGGCATTTTCTCTATGCTCTATGGCTGGGTTATCTCTAACCCAGCCCTCTTCACAGTGCTGAAGTCTAGAACCAGTGAACAGCTCTACACCCACCTACCATTTACACCTGTCCTCGTTATCTTGATATTTCACACCGACTGGACACCTTTTAGCTGAGAAATGGGTACTGAAGCTTAGGTTGCACCTCTTCAGACCACAATCCAACACCTCTGCATAATCGTGGTGGGCTGATAAATATATCACATCTGTCCTCTCCCAGATTTACCTGTGTGTGTGTGTGTGTGTGTGTGTGTGTGTGTGTGTGTGTGTGTGTGTGTGTGTGTGTGTCAGCCCCAGCAACACCTGGCCTCCACAGCAGGAAGCCATGTATCTAATAATAAGAGAAAGTGTCAGCGACACACACAGTGCATCCAGCAGAGAGACCACAGACTCTTTCCTCAAGCCGCTACCTGACACACACACACACACACGCATATCTTTTCCTACCGTAAACGACAAGGGGGGAAAAAAGAGATAATCACATTTTCTGTCAAACTGAATAGGTGATGGCAGCAGCGGGAAAAAGAAAAAAAAGTAAAGCTACAGTGACGCATATGTGCCTTTTTGTTTCTTTTTTCTGCGAGTCATCGTTTCAGGGGTTTCATTGGAGCAGTAACTCTGTCCTCCCATGAATCAAACGCTGCTCATTTGATTGACAGCTCATTGGAAATTGCTTTAATTTTTTGGTAATTGTGCCCACTTTCAAGTTCTGTAACTTTACTTTTCTTAAGATAAAAGATAAGATTAATGAGTTGTCTCCCATGACAGATTCTATATTTTTGTTAATTAGACCATAAAAGGGACCACTGCCAACGTTTTAGCTTCTGACAGCTACTTTTTCAAGAGCAATTCTTTCAGGGAGGACTGTTTTTTTTTAATCTTGATGATTTATCACTCGCTCTGACTTGAAACACTTTGACTGTGCTTTTTACCTGAAAAAATAGTGTCTGAATTAGTAGTCATTTTTCGTCCACAATACATTTTCCCAGAAAGAGAAAAAAAGCGAAGACAGCCAAGGTTGAGGCAGTTCACTCTGTGCAGGGTCAGCCTGACCTGTGTTTTGGTTAACCTTCCATCAAATATTAGGTGTTGCTGTGCCACCGCGAGATTCTCATGAATGTGGCAGACAGTTTCAGGCTAACAGCATGTTTAGTATGTATTTTGGGAACGCACATTTGTTTGAGAAAAAAACTTTTTTTTTTGACAAGCTGTGATAAAGTTGCCTGAGAAAAATGCCAAGAGGTTCAAGCTAAGACGAGCACAAGCCGTCAAATACCAACAGCAAACACACAAAATACACACTGTGCAACCTTCATCTCACTCTGTACAACGGTATCAGAGGCGTCTGAGAACTCCCTGTTCCCTGGAGAAGGCCCAGCAGCCGCCCCCAGCCCACCTTATCTCCGAGTTCCCACCACCGGCAGAGAGGAAGGTCTTTCATAAAGCTCTTATCACCAGACAAGGAGGGAGAGAAGGAGGTGGGAGGAGGAGGAGCAGGAGAGGTAGGAGGTGAGAGCCCCCGTCGAGCAAGGCCGCAGCCCCGCTTTCCCATGCCCACTTCTGATCATCCGTCCCGCCAGGGCGCATCGTACAGAGAGAGAGAGAGAGAGCTCACATCACTTGGGGTGAGACTTTTACACAAAGGTAGAGAGAGAGAGGGAACTGGAGAAATGTCATGACCTAAAACGGCTTAACGGCCTTCAGATCTCTGCTCTGTAACCCCAGCACAGCGCAGCCACCGCATGAGGTTGGATGTAGAAAGGCAAAGACAGAGCTCCCCATTTCCCGTTTCCATCAGCAGCTCTTGATGTGCTACTCTTTAGGACTGGGTTGGCTCATACCTTAACACACACACCTAAAGCCAGCACATTCAGATGTTCATTTAATTGCACTGGTAGTTTACTATTGGTGAATGAGTACAGGATGTGTCATATAAGAGTATGTGAAGCTGTGTTTGAATGAAGGGAGGATCCTGGATCCCTCATGAGAGTTGAGAGTAAATGCAAATAGCCTGTTCTTATGTAACGCTTTTCTAATCTCAACGACTACTCAAAGCGCTTTTACACAGCCATTCACCATTCACACACATTCATACACCGTGGCCGAGGCTGCCGTACAACCACCTGCTCATCAGATACACACTCACACACATTTACACTCCAATGGCATATGATGGCATCGGATGCCATTGATACATGTCATTCCCCTTTCACATCTTCACCAGTCCTATATAATAAAAGCCTAAAATACCCCAAAAATAATAGTAATAATGTTGAACTGGAGGGTTTCAGTGAAATTCCTCTAACCACAATTTGAATTTTTCCGCCACAATTAATGTCACAATTATGTCATGGTGTAACTTTTTTTTGCGGGGGGGTTTATTGGACAGAACAGCTGAAGATAAAGGAAAGTGGGAGAGAGAGAGAGAGGGATGATGTGCAGCAAAGGGCATCGGAACAGAATCAAACCCTAGCCGCTGTGGTAAGGACTGAGCACACGCGGCACACACTCAACCAGAGGAGATACCAGGGCGCCCTGGCTTGGGATAACTTTGACCTCTTGTGACATTTTTCATCGTATTTGAAACAGGTCTATTTCAGTCATGCCTGCCATAAGTGTGGATTTCTTTATGGCTCATCAGTTAAATGACAACATCATTTTCTCATCTGTTTTGATAGTAAATCATGCAATTAGTCAGTAGAGAGACTCGTCCTTTAATCACAAGGTTAACGGTTCCATCGACGCCTCCTCCTGTTTGAGGCCAGTGCCTTGGATGATATGACAGCTCTGCCATTATTTGCTGTATGAATGTGTGAATGAGAGGTCATTGTAAAGCTCTTTCTCCGGTAAGGTAGGACAGCGCTATATAAAAGTAGTCCATTATGGTAATAACATATATGGATAACAATTTCAAATCCTTTAAAACATCCAATTGAATGAATCAATTAAATTCCCTCACTCCAAATTAATTTGTTTCAATTGAATTCCCTGGATTGAAAGCCTCTGATTATGAATGAGGATGAAATACTCTGACAAGTTGTATGCTTTCATGTACCGACTAAAGACTTTTTTTTATTTGTGCATATCAAATAAAAACTAAAAAAGATGACATAAGAAAATGCACAGGTGGGATGGAAACAAAAACAACCTGAGGGCTTGTAAAAGAAACTCACCTAACATTCAAATTAAAGACAGCTGTACATGTTTTCCGCCAATGTACAAATGAAAATACATACATATTTGTTATTTTTAATTATTTAAAGGAAAGACTGACACCTGCAAAGTGATTCCAAACAGAAAATTATACAAGTAGACATTTTAATTCCAAAAGGATTTTTTTAACCACAAAATATACCAATAACCTGATTATTAAGGCTTGAAACCAGCTGAAAGTAGTGAATATTCCAAAGCAGATACACTCAAGTAGAACATTCAGTGCATCTAGCATAATGTGCAAAGGCAGTGGTCCGTCAAACAGTTGAACGCAAAACAAGAACAATAAAACATTACAGAAAACTTTTTCTTTATAGTTTGATGTTAACAATGTCAACATATCAGACTGACATATGATAGATTAGACTCAGAATACATTTGAATAACAGCTCATGGGTTACATACTACAACCAGGGATTGCCAATTGGACAAAGAAGGCATCTGTCCAGGGTTCCTGGCATCTTAGAGTCCCTGATGGCCCCACATTGTTTGTGTTGCAATCAAGGCCTGACGTTAACTTTTTACCAGCCACTCTTTTGCCTCATAAAGGTGAAAAACAGGAATTGCTGCGTCTCTATGGTCTATCCTGTCCTATTCATGGAAGCCTACTCGTTGACATAGCGCCGTCATCACGTGCTGTAGTAGGGGGCCCCACCGTGATAATCCAGCATGAAGGCATCATTTCTTATGATGGGCTGAGACACACATTCATATGATTTGATAAAGTACTTATTGGACTTTAACTTATCATTGCCCCTACAATAATGTAGTTGTCCTCAGGTCTTCCTATACATCTCATCTGCGTTTTTTTCAGCATCGACCGTGTGTGATTGTGTGTGTGTGTGTGTGTGTGTGTGTGTGTGTTTTTGCTTGCGCCAGATGCGCTGCATCGAGCCAACAAGATTGAAACAGCAACTTTCAGCGACTTTATAGTGAAAAAGGTTGAAAACAACGCACATTGATGTTAAAATGTGTAGATTTTGGCAGGACGTCTCTCGCTGTACGTTGTGTTGGTAAATGTGAAATGTTCGAGTCACACACGTCTCGTCTTCATATCAGAAAACAAGGAAATTAATTTGACCCTTTCTCACTCCCGCTTGGTCAGTGGCTGCACGTGAGACTGCTGGGATTGTCGTGAGGAATGAAAATGTGATATGGGGCCCTGGCTGTCAAACAATGTCTTCCAGTGATGGGGGCCCCTAATTGCTCCTAATTGGGCCCCATAAGCAACTGCGTACCCTGCTTACTGATAGTTACACGTCTGAATCACTCAATTGTCATTGGCATAGATTGACAGTGTTACCCGCCAACTGCAAAATTCACCTGCATTTGGCAGGTGGTCGGATGTTAACCCTCATGTTGTCCTTGGGTCAAATTTACCCCTTTTCTTGTATTAATGTTCTTTTTAACTACCAAATTGTAATTACTCAAAAGAACATGGTCCACACAACGCTCTTTGGCAAGTACAAATCTCTACTTTCATTAATTTTGGGGTGTCTTGTTCAATTTTATAGCGTTTGAAAAAAAACAAATTGAAGTGGTTTTGAAATAGTATTGAGTAAAAATTGACATTTTCCAGTCTGGGATTATCCATCAACATCCATTCCTTTGATTTTAGTCAAAACAATTCCTAATTTCTGCTTTTCCAACTCAAACATAAGGTATAATTTCCTAAAAACTGAGGTTTATTGACCATAAATTCCAAAAATAACTGGAAAACTAAAATTAATAAGTTAGTGTTACATAGTGTTAAACGTAAAAAATAAGTGACAAACATAAAAAAAAGTGTTGGAAAAGGGACAAAAATGCAAGCAAAAGTTAAAACATTGATTAAAAAGTAAAGTCAACTAAAGTGTTGACTTTCAATTTTGACGGGAAGACAACACAAGGGTTAAGTTAAGGTCCTGGTTGCAATTACTCTGTGTTGATTTGAGTAATGAAAATGTCTGTGCAGCAGCCGAGTCAAAGGCCCAGGGAGGCAACCCAAGAAAGGCGGGGTTGAACGATGTGCAAGCACTAAATATTTCATTAAACGCCGTTTGATCTTTAATTGGCATATTAGCGCACCATTAGCCATGATCAAACCGAACAGAGCAACAGAGCCATTCAACAGCAGCACGGCACATTAAAGCGATGGTGATGCACGCTTACTCCATGAGTGTCAGTGAACTCAAACAATAGCGCATCTTCACTCTCTGTCAGTTCCCTGCCACGCTCTGTAATGTCTGCTTTACTCGCTGCAAGTCTCATTACAACCCCTCCAGTAATACAAGAGAAGCTGCACGCATGCAGAAAGACGGATTGTCATCATTCATTTACCCAACAAAACAAAAACGTACTGAGTGGAACACCATTGCTCAAATCTCTGTTAACACAAGTCGATCGTCTCAATGTGATAGCGAGCCAGTTCTTCAATCCGTGTCTTTTTTAATGTAGCTCAGCGTAAGCCCTAACTGTTAATCGATGCTCTCCTAAATCAAATCAGCTGTTATAAAAACAAATGTACATTTTTATCATGCTGTGTATAACTGTTGCATATCTCCAAATTAGTCTCTCCTGATGGAAATGCAACTCAGCCTAAATTCTTTTCTTTACCTAAATAGAATCAACTGTTGGAGGTGTTCACCGTCCTGCTAAACCAATCAGAATCGTACACAATTTGCAAGGGCCAATCACAGAGTCACAAAAAAATCTGTTTCTCCCTTTGCTATCAGCTGTCGTTGCAGGCAAAGAGTGCAACCCTCCACAACCCCCTTCCACCTCCAGTCATCTACTCCAGCTGACCGGGCCGGAGCCCCTCAGTCTGGTCTTCGGCTCCTTCGTTGCCACCACCGGTGTCTAGAGTCCATTGGGGGGTTATGATGGTTCTCTACCCCTATACAAACTATTAGTATAACAAAGGAGTCTAATCTCCAAAGACTTTGTAATTTTTATTGCGCTATACAATAAAACTTTTTGCATATCTGCAAACATGTCTTTTCTGATTGAATTAGTTATAGTTATATAATAGTTTACATCACATGTAAGGGTCTTAGCTTATGTGACTTGCAATGAGCGAGCAGGTGGGGTTGTCATGTTATACTTCTCTCACAACCTGGGAGTGTCATGGCCTGAGGAGGGCACTTTTGTACTTACACTTGCTATTTTGAGTACATAGTGTGTTCACACTGTTGAAGTATGACTAAATGCAGTGCACTGGGAGTACCGGATGCTGCACTCCAAAGAGTAAAACCGTTGTATGTGGTTCGCTGGACACTACTCGCTCCTCAACGGTCGCCATCTTTGCTACGGAGCAGTAGTGACGGGACCATCAACGCATTTTCAAACTTGTGAAAATGGCGAGGAAGCTGCAGAGGTTGCAATTGAAATGACAAAAACGACAATAGGGGGCGGTAATACTCCCCCTGTCACAATTTACCATTAAAAAGAATGGAAAAATAGTCATTTCAGTGAATAACCGTACAATCTCAGACAGCATAAACTGTATGTACGCACAAATAAGAACGTAACGTACAGTGTCCTACATACATATGTCGGTATCCGAATTGAAACACACTACACGTCTCATACACAAAAATGTCTCACTAGTGTGTGATTTTAACATTTCAGATTCATGATGGAGGACAGTATGATGGCACAGAGAGAAAGAAATATTGTGAAATTGACTTCTATTGCACTTTGATCTCTCTCAAAAACAGCGAGAAAATGAGATAACTGACTAATAAATAAAAAATAAACACTTCACAGTGTAAATAGATCTCTGTATATAACCTTCTGTGAATATGAACTGTGCACTGTGGGTGTTATTAGATTGAAGGCCAGTTAATGGTTTTTGTCAGCTACAGAAGAGCTTTGACAATCAGCAGTTTGGTATGTGAGTTTTCAAAGATGCAACAACATCATCAGTGTGCAAATTGCGGGTGCATTAGTTGCAAAATTGTGTAACGTGCCATAATGGCATGGATGATGAGTCTTGAAAATGATGCAATCAGCAGAGCACTGCCCAAGAGACAAAGATCAATAGCACAGATATGAACTAAAAGACAAGTGTGACAGACAGAAGCGGTGCATCACGGGTGCAAAAAATGCTTTTAATTCAGTTCACTTTTGCAATTTTTATGTCTTCACTTGTGAGTGTAAGTAAAAGGACGTTTTTCCTCGCCACTGTCGCAATGTTGCTTGATCTGGAGGGAACTACTAGAACTGTTGGGTCCTTGAATTATAGAGTGTGGTCTAGACCTACTCTATCTTGAGATAACTCTAAAATTGAATTGAATTGTTTTGTCTCATGCACATCACTTTGCTACTTTGCTTTCTTTGAAATAAGTGCTACATATTACAAAACTAACATACATGATAAGTTTAAGGCCCCATATTATGCTCATTTTCAGGTTCATACTAGTATTTGGGGTTTCTACTAGAACATGTGAGCATGCTTTAAAGTTGAAAAACACTTTGTTTTTCTCATAATGTCTGTCTAAATATAGCTGTATTCAAAAAAGGCACCAATGCTACGTGTACATGCTAAGGTAAGCTGAACCATTTTTTTAACTTCATCCACACAAATTATATATCAGTAAGTTTGCAAATGCTTTCTGGTGTTCGAAGTGAGGTTATCGTACTGGTACCACGTATTTTTTAAGAGTTTTTAAGGCGTCTTTGATGGTATAGCAGGGCTCTTTCAGTTAAAAAAAGGCAGGGCAAGGCTTGACTAGCTGCTGTTTTCCTATTCCATTTATACTGCACTTTTCCCCAGACAGAATAATAACTATTACATATAGTAATATGAACAACTAGACAACTAGTTTAGTTTCAGCAATTCACTTTTCACAAGCATTTTCTGCCGGAAATGCATTTTCTAGTTTACATTCACAGTACAGAGAAAATACCCAGCGTGAATCAATTTATTTTCTTTGTGAATTAGATAATTTGCCATGGGCCAGACTTTGCCCATAGGTAGTATATAGAATATATGTCTCATTCATATAATTAATACTTTTTTTTTTTTTTACAAATCACTCTTCTACCATCAGACTATGAAAGTGGCTTTGAGCATTTATTGTGTAGGAGGTTGAATGACATTGGTTTAGCTGTGATTGAACCTGTAAAATCATGTTGGTTGGTCACCCAATTAATTGTAATTAATGAAAAGGCTGGATCATTTACACAAAACTCAGCTCAAATTCAGCATTGAAATGAATGAATCTTGTAAGATTTTCTCCCATTTGCTCATTTCCAGTGGTTACAAAGCTACAGACACATTCCACCTCACACAACAGAAAGACATTACACTCTTCATGCAGGATAATGAAGATCCTTGGAGAGAGAGAGAGAGAGAGGGCGAGACCATATGGGCCAGCCCCACTGGGAGCGACCTGGGGAGTCGCAGCCTTTTGAAGTGGTAATTTGCCCGAACCCGAGGGAGGGTCCCCAAATTGAAATGTCTTTTGACGACGACAGACAGCCACTGGTGTCATCTGATTGAGCCACCTTTAGGGAAAAAGAGACGGAGACAGAATGGCAGGGATTGACACATAGGCACAAAGATAGTGAGAGTAATACGGATAGAAAAAGAGTCATTGCACTAGGTGTTTTTATTGCATCTCACTGAAATACTGTTAAAAGAGGGACAAGTTTAAAGTTATCATGGCAGCGGCACTTATCAGCTCTCCAGTATTTCATGGATTTACCCCCAGTCTTTTAACTGGCACGACTTGCACACTATGAATAGTGATGTCTCTAGGATAGATGATAAAAAAAAACAGCTTATCTATTGCTAGTGAGAGAGAAAATAAATCTTGTCATATACAAACATGTCGCTCTCTTTGTCAGTAGCTCTGTGTCAGATACAGTAAACGCCTGGAGGGAAACAGAAGAAGAAGCGGTGGTTGCAGGCAGTGTTCTGCAACCTTGAATGAATATAGAGTCATGATAAAGCTTGTCTGGCTTCCATTTCAGCTGCCTGCGAACAAATAGTTTCCTACGCATTGCAGAGAGCAGAGAGACAGACACTTTATAAAACTTACTTCTTGTAAAATGAAGACATTTATTTAAATGTGAAATCAGGTTAAACACTCCATACAACATATCTTCACATCGCACAAATGTGGTAGGCTAAGGCAATATTGATTCCTGTTGGTTTGAATCTGTTCAAATTAGGGTCATCAATCACTTCCAGTATTTACTTGCATTTAATGACAGGATTGTTCCTAGTTAACGTACGATTTATCACAAAATAATAGCACATTTTTTCCCTTCTACATGTACTTTAAAAGGGATGTTTTTTCAAGTTTTTAATGTCGAAGTTGTGTTTGAGACTGGACGTACTAATGGTGGTGACTCAGTTTTCATCGACAGTATATACACTTTAGTCTTGTCGAGAGAACAATCTGGAAGGGCCTTAAAATCTCAAATGGCCATTCAAAAGAACCTTTTCTTTCTCCTTTGATTTGTTACTTTTTCGCAGTCTTGAGCTGCTTTTTAATGATCATTAATTAAGTTAAAAATGTAAGCAATTAAGCCTGTTACTTAGAGCAGGAAGTGTCTTTTTAGATTAAGTGTGTGGTTTCTAAAAGAGCCTTTTATTTGAGATTTAGTATCAGGTTTAACCTCCGAAGCTGTACAGGGTGCAGCCCTGTCGTTAAGGTCGTCATTTTTGTGTGTTGATTACGAATTTTGAAGTAATGTATTTCAATGGGAAGCCTATTTTGTGACCATAGAACAGGTAGGAACACGAGTAGTATTGAAATGCCTGGCTCTGCTAGCCATCCATGATGTTACTGTTGCATCTTTTCCTAATTTCCCAAACTTTTTGACAGCCTTTGTCGTATTTATGCAGCTTATGTATGTTTGTTTCAGAAGCAGAGGCTGAGATACATCACACCTCAGACACACCTATGCTTCATATAAAAATACCCACTATATTTCAATGCACTGTCAATGGGAACTGATTGATGACCGTAATACGTCGAGTCTCAAACACCACCAGCAGCATTAAAAAAAAATCCCTTTTAAAGTGCTCAATTAATCGCGAGTTAACTATGGACAATGACTGACTATTCATGTACAAAATAATCTGTTTGGAATGCACCTTATTCTCTACCGCACTATTTCACTTTAAATACGGATATTTATACTTTATACTCTTTCCAACTATATGTACAATGGTGCTCATAAGTTTACATGCCCATGCTTAAATTGACTAAAAACAGGAATAAAAAAAGCATCTTTTGCAAATAGATCCAACCTTTTAAGGACACCAATTTTCTCTGTGAATGAATAATGTATTATAAATAAATAAATGTTCTTCCTTAAAATACAGGCGGTATACACACACCTATGTTAAATTCCCATAGAGGCAGATTTTTATTTTTAAAGGCCAGTTATTCACCATACATAGAGATTGACATGGTTTTATATCAGTTAGACTATAAGCTGGTTTGATTTGCATTGAGAGATGATCTTATGGAAAGTATCCCATGCCAATCTCTATGTATGATGAAGGGTATGTGATGATGTGGGGGGGGTTGGGGGGCTTCAACCTGCCCTGTCAAACACACATTTCTGTCAATGGTGTCAGACAATAACCTTGTTCTTATCTTATCTTAAATGGCTCAGTGGTAAGGAGAACTTTCAGCCTCTGCATGTTTGAACCCCCGAGCCTCCTATTGGCAGCCAGGTGGCAGCGTGGTGGCCCCACTCCCCAGAGGACCTGCCTCACCCCCTCTCACCCCCATGGCCTTATTCTGTCAGTCCCCCTGCCTGATGCAGATTGGCCCCTACATGAGGGGCTCAGGGAAGCCTTCCCCCTTCCCTCCCTCTCTGTCTCCATCTGTTTTAACATATCCAGCATCCTGCACCAAAGCACAACTCAACAAGGAAAATGGAGGGAGGAGAAGTTAAGATTTTCCAACCTCTGGGACAAGGAAAAGGAAGCGAGACGTGGGCTCAGAGCCTCACAGAGGTGTGCAACAAAGCAGCATTTTCCAAATGCAAAGAATGTGAGAATAGTAGCTAACACTGGCTTAGCGACTGAAAGCTTTCTTTGTATCTGAATGGCCTTGGACCAGTGTGGTTCACATAGAGAATGAAGGCAGTTATCTGTCATTGTTTAATAGATTACACTGTAGTGAATGCAATACTTGTTGGGCATTCTATATCAGTCATACTGTGAAATTTTTTAAACCATAACTCCGGGTGCAGTTTTAACCAAAAACAAGCTCTGTGAGACTCTAATGTTTATTGTAAAGAAGCGGTGGCATAAAATGAGTTTTAGATCTTTAGTGTCATATTCCAGCAGAAGTCACAAATACATTATTTCTAAATAATGGCACATGATTTGCTGCTTATAGCAATTGCTCATCTTTGAATTGTTATGTATTGTTCATTATTTGTCATTAAATGTACTTAAAAGAATCCATATTTGCAAAGTAGAACTCATCACCAAGTATAGCTGAGGCTCATGGGAATGCCATTTTTTTGCAGATAAGTGGCCTTAAACCAAAATATTGAATACATTAAAATATTTTAAGGGATGTACAGTATATTTCAGACTGGCCTGTAGTGTTTTGCTCAGAACAAGAGAAGACAGAGTCGTTTCTTTACAACGGTGCAACATGTTAGTGAACAGAGCCGAGGTTAGAGGCGGTTGCTCAGAAATTAATTTAATTAGTAATTCACCCAGAATGCATGGCAAATTAGTCCTGCGGTGTGTGATGGAATCATTTACACGTCTATCTGAAGTCTGATTTACTAGGTTGATCTAAAAGAACGAACTGCAGACGGTGATGAAGCTGATTGGACGAACGCGTCACGTGGGTCTGGTTTCTCCGAAAAATCAAAGCCAGACTGTCAGACATGTCATTCAGAATACCATCTCATATTTTACTGAAATAGTTCACCAAAGCGTGTTTCTGAAGACATTTGAAGGCCATGCAGTTGCTGAATCATTACATCATTACATCATAGACAAAAAGACAGTTTAAAAGATTTTTGTCAGAGTCCTCGTTTCCGGGTTAGCCCTCCACCAATCAGATTGGTCATTTGAGTCCGACTGTCGGAAGTGTCCGCCTACCGACCGAGCATGTCAAGACGGCCAAAAGGACGATGGCACGGATACACCAAACAGACTTAAGTCACCGGAGTGTCCGACGGCCGATTATCGGGTTAGTGTGTCAGAGCCATAAGGCCTAGTCAAAGTCTGTCTTTGTAAAACTGGCCCCTGGTGATGACTCTTTATACAATGTCATTATGATTCATCATGAATGAATGTATGTACAAAATATTTTGCTAATCCATCATGTATAGAGATGATCTCAGGTGGTCATCAAAGTCATGACAATTCACAGTCCTTTGTCCTTTTTCCTTTGTCCCTCATGCCATCAGACTATACAACTCCTCACTCAGGGGGAGGAGGAAATAGGGCAGAGAGGACAATACATACATACACACACACACACACACACATACATACATACATACATACATGCATGCATACATACATACAGACATACACACCTGGACTTGCACTGACACTTTTGACTATAATATTTATGGTTAATGTCCTTTTACAGCCGAATGTTTCCTTATTATTATTGTTATTGTTATTACTATTAGAATTACTGTTATTGTTGTTTTCTCTATACTGTCTTTTACTGTATTTCTTGCAAAAAACGGATGCTGGAATTTCAATTTCCTTGCGGGAGTTATCCCAAAAGGATTAATAAAGAGAAGTCTAAGTCTAAGGAACACAGATATGTGCACCATATTTGACACTAAAAACAAAAATGACAGTGTCATGTTGAGACTAGAGGAAAAGCAGGGGATCAGCAAAGGCCAGGGGCGTAAATATATACAGTGTAGGTAGTGTGGTTGCATGGGCCCCCCAACAATGTGTTGGGCAGAGAGAGAGAGAGAGAGAGAGAGAGGGACTTGTGAGTGTTTCCGGTTGCCACCTCATAAACACACCTGTGTTCAAAGAACTCACATTGAATTAATAGATGAGACCATTTGCTATAAATGCCTCCGAAAAGGCAAACACATCTCCATCGTGGTTTTCATTTTTTGTTGTTGTAAAATAGTCAGTAGCAACCTACAATAAAATCAAATGCCAATTCTACATAAACTAATATGTACAATGTCAATAAATCAAGAAACCATTCAAAGGTCCACACAGTCGAGGTACAGTCAGTTTTAGCATGAGGATACAGGGGGAAAAACTCACCCTAGAATTAATGGACGTATATACTGCTAGAAACGTTAAGAGACATTGCCAATTCAAGCCTAAAGGCAACTACAGGTGTTTGTTGCGTTCCAATTTGAGAACATATCACACCCTCATCCTGTCAAACTGTCTTTTTCCTAAACCCTGTTTGGCCTTTGCTGTGCCAAGGGGACTCGCTGCTGCTCAGCGGCAGATATATTTAGATGAACAAGCAGCTTTTGTTGCCTTTGTTTCTGCTTACCTTTGCAAATTTGCCCCGCTCAATGAAACACTGCAAAGAAAGAAAAACAAGACCAGCTTTTAAAAGTTGCATGTTAAAGCGTACCCAGCAGTCCCTCGTGAGACGAGGAGGAGGAGAATCTGAGATTTAGATGCCGCGTTAGAGTACACTTGTTTTGTTCTTTAGCCGTCTGCTTGGCAGAGTACGGAGGGGAGGATGCTGTACTTTGGATTACTGTATTGCTAACAGTAAACCCAGGATGCCCATGACTACTGCCCAGTCACACATCTGCCCCTGCTTATCGGACCATGATCTGAATAGTTTTGTGTTTCAATGGCTCACATGGCGTCAGTATGGCTGTCTGACTGCACTGCACTCATACATTGTTCACCTTACACACATGTTGGTCTGAGTACACAACACATATATCTATAGTTACATTATACTGCATTCAAATCCAGTTTGCCTCAATCTCAGTCTGCTGCCAGGCATGGTTTGAAACCGCTGCCACCAAGTGGTGCTTTGGAGGATATATATATATATATATATATATATATACATATCTCTATCTGAAACAGCTCTGAGCTTGAATGTACCAATAACACATTCTTATAATCATGTAGTCTCCATTCCACAAGGAAAGCCACTGTCTTTACACTCTTAAAAAAGAAGACATAATACAGGTTTCTTT
The DNA here is from genome assembly GCA_013375575.1 of Percina caprodes. NCBI lineage: Eukaryota > Metazoa > Chordata > Actinopteri > Perciformes > Percidae > Percina > Percina caprodes. The sequence goes on from JABXJD010000149.1 coordinate 930,643, forward strand.
AACTTGATATTCATTTTATTTCATTTGACAAGGATAGTGCATTTTAATAAGCATTTCTGTAAATAGGCCAGATTGGGGGTGACCGGTAATTGGCCCAACCTGTCGCCCTCTGCTGCATGTCACCCCCCCCCGCCTTTCTCTACCCCCTTTCCCGTCCATCCATCACTAGCTTTTTTTAAAATCTTTTTTTATATTTCTTTTATTTGAACACATCACATCAAATGACATACATCTTGTAATGTGTGACCATCATTTTTTAAACAAACATACATGTAGAAAAAGTTAGAGAAAGAGAGAAAGAAAGAAAGAAAGAAAGAAAGAAAGAAAGAAAGAAAGAAAGAAAGAAAGAAAGAAAGAAAGAAAGAAAGAAAGAAAGAAAGAAAGAAAGAAAGAAAGAAGAGAACAACAACTATCCATCACTATCAAATAATAAAAATATCCTGTGTCATATACGTTTTTATTTGTTCTTAACATATAACCATTTTACAAAAATATAAAACACACAACATATACACATACAGAAAAAAAGAAAGGAAGCAGCTCTACCTCCAACCCCCTCCCCCCATTGTGACAATACCTATACAGAATTACACATACATATTACACATTTATACATATATATCTTTAAAGGTGCCCTGCCTCACAAAACCATTTTTAGTTGCATTGTTTGAAATGTGTTATGTCTACGTGTGTGTGTGTGTGTGTGTGTGTGTGTGTGTTATGTGGTGAATGTGAAGATGAACTGCTACCTCCTCTGTCAGCTCTAGCCACTGAAAAGAAAATGAGGACGAATCAGGTTAATTATAAAAGCGAAATATGTAATGAAATATGTGTGGCAGAGCACCTTTAAGGTGCAGCAGCTTTAATGTAATGGCTATTTTGGGCTTGGGTATAATAATACCTGGCAATATCTGGTAATCATATTTTCAAAGGCAACGGTCTCTGTCATCAGTCTTAACCATTCTGTAATTTCTGGCTTGTGCTGGCTCTTATAGGTGCGTGAAACAAGCCTGGCTGCTACAATAACTGTTTCCGCTACTCGACCCAAAGAAATATTCTTTAAAAATATGCCAGATTTAGCCAAAATGCAATTTTTCATCTGCAGTCCCTGGCCAGGTGTTACAATAGGCTCTCTAAAAAGCAAATACACAAAACAGGAGGGTTTGACACATTGGTTAAGATAAAAGAAACACTTTGGGACTAAACATAAAAAACGGATCCAGCTTTTTTCTCACTTTTAGAGCCTTGCACGGGCAAGCTCCTTCTTACATGTCGACCTGATACAGCGTCACACTTCTTCCCGGAGTCTGAGGTCATCATGTTGTTGGTGATGATCCCTCACATTCATTATAAAACCAGAGGGGATCGATCTTTTTTTTGGCACCCAGGCTGTGGAATGCACTGGCACTCTCTTTACATTGTTCAAACCATGCTTTTAGTTAGACAAAGGCTGTCATGGCTGTCTGATTTTATGTACCTATGTTTTTCTTGTTATACAATTTATTGCATTTCAATTTATTGTGAAGCACTTTGTGGGTTTTTTTTCTATGAAAAGTGCTATATAAATTACTTACTTACGTATTTGCTCATTATCACAGTTATTCCACACACTAACTGTTCACCTGTAACAAAGTAAAACATGTCTACATTGAGCATACCTTAACAACCAGATATAGAAAGTCACTTTATTATCCCAAATGGGAATACTTGATATGGAGTCAGGAGTATAAGATAAAAGGGTGCCAGGAAAGCTCAGTTGGTAGAGTGGGCGCCCATATATATATACATATATATATCTACGCAGCGGGCCCAGGTTTGACTCCGACCTGCGGCCCTTTGCTACACGTTGTTCCCCCCCTCTCTCTCCCCTTTCATTTCTTCAGCTGTCCTGTCAATAAAGGCCTAAAAATGCCCAAAAAGTCCTTTAACCCTTGTGTTGTCTTCCTGTCAAAATTGAAAATCAACACTTTAGTTGAGGATTTTTAATCAATATTTTTAACTTTTTCTTACGTTTTTGTCCCTTTTTTTCAATGTTTGTCACTTTTCAGCTTATTAAATTTAGTTTTGAAGTTATTTTTGGACTCTATGGTCAATTAACCTCATTTATAGGAAATTATACCCAATGATTGAGTTAGAAAAGCAGAAATTAGGAATTATTTAGACTAAAATTAAAGGAATACAATATATGTTGATGGATAATCACAGACTGGAATATGTCAATTTACAATACTATTACAATACTATGCAATAGTATTTTGAAACCACTTCAATTTTTTTTTCAAATGCTGTAAAATGGAATAAGACACCCCAAAATTAATGAAAGTAGAGATTTGTACTTGCCAAAGTGTGTTGTGTGGAATCAATCATGTTATTTTGGATAATTATAATTGGGTAGTTAACACTGATATAGGAAAACGGGTCAATTTGACCGGAGGACAACATGAAGGTTAAAAAGGAGTGCAAGATTAAACAAAAAACACATTCAAACATTGTACACATAAACTGAAAAAACAACAATACAAAGACATGAAGTACACAATTTTACACAAGACCACAGGAGAAACTTCTAAAAATTTTACATTACATGTGCAAATGAACCGTCAAAATTGAAAATCAACACTTTTCTTGACACTTTCTATCAATGATTTAACTTTTTCTTACGTTTCTGTCCCTTTTTTCAACACCATTGATGCTTTTTTTCAATGTTTGTCACTTTTCTTTGACATTTTCAACACTACATAAGACTTACTTATTAACTTTAGTTGTACAGTTATTTTTGGAATTTATGGTCAATAAACCTCATTTATAGGAAATTATACCTAATGTTTGAGTTAGAAAAGCAGAAATTAGGAAATATTTAGACTAAAATTAAAGGAATGGATGTTGATGGATAATCACTTTTACTCAATACTATTTCAAAAACACTTCAATTTGTTTTTCAAATGCTATAAAATTGAATAAGATGCCCCAAAATTAATTAAAGTAGAGATTTGTACTTGCCAAAGAGCGTTGTGTGGAATCAATCATGTTATTTTGGGTAATTAAAAAGAACATCGATGTAGGAAAATGGGTCATTTTGACCCGAGGACAACATGAGGGATAAGCTGAGTTGTTTCACATGGAACAAGGGAGTTTTTACTTATATTGCTCTTGAACCAGGGTATTCTAATGATGTTTGTCCATTAATGGTACCTGCTCGGCTCGACCGCGGTGCCCCGTCCTCTTTTCTCCACTGCAGATTAGTACCGCCTCATGTGTGAGGCGAGCCGTGGCTGGTCGTCATATAGCAGGAAACTGCGGTGACCTAACGCGACACACACACAGATACCATGCAGTGGAAAAAAACGCCATTAATGTACCTGATGGAGGTGTTACAAACTCAGAGTGACGGGGGTGGTTTGTGCAATCTTGCTGGTCAAAGAAAGCCATTAAGGGGGACTGTGGCATACCTATCCCCTTGCCAACCACCTTTAAAATATGGCTTAGGTGTTTTTTTGTCCCTGATGCTCAGACGACCATAACAAGCAATATTATTCAACTGTTATTAGATTCAAGATTCAAGATTTCTTTTTTTGTCGTACAACAGTACACTGTAGTACGAAATTACGTGCAGTTATATGAATGAAAATAAATAAATGCTTGTATGGGTGTGCAGAGCATGTAGAGTGATAAATATAACATGTTTAGCCAAGAGATACTGAGCTTTTTCACTGGTTCATTGTGGTGGGAGATGACCAACATGATGGCTCTATCTAAGATGGATCTCCCTTTATTAAAATCTGTGATATGAGACTGCAAACTCAAAAAGAGCAGTTTCATTTTTGCCTGGTTGCACTGGCCTTGACATGCCATTACACTCCCTGCACTACACACTACATGGCCTATGCGTGTGTGTGTGTGTGTGTGTGTGTGTGTGTGTGTGTGTGTGTGTGTGTGTGTGTGTGTGTGTGTGTGTGTGTGTGTGTCAGTGTGTGTCAGTGTCTCACATGAGCACACCCTGAGAGTCCTTGTCTAGAGACCTTGAGGGATAAAAAGGCACGAGGGCCCCTCTTCTGGGAGAGACAGAGAGAGAGAGAGAGAGAGAGAGAGAGAGAGAGAGAGAGAGAGAAGAGGAAAGAGGGAGCAAAAAGAGATAAGAGATAAGAAACTTCTCCGCCGGCAGGAACGAGCCGTCCTGAACGTTTCCCTTCGATAATATCTGTAACAAGTTCACTGTTAACCGGAGTTATCTGACCATAACAGACAATGAACTTTACATAGGCATCCCAAGCTATGTGTATCAGTTTGTGTGTGTGTGTGTGTGTGTTTGTGTGTGTGTGTGTGTGGCGTCCACAGGTGGGTTGCCATGGCTCCAAACCAAGGAGGGAGGATAAGTGCTGAGTGAGCACCGACAACAGCTACTCTGTCTTTCTCAAACATCTTCAAGGTCCCTGTGGAAGGGATAAATGGCCAAGAGGAGGTGCCTTCCCAGGAGACACTCATCTGGAGCTTTACAGGGTAAGTCCTCTTTATGCCTCCATTCATTCCAAAACTTCATTTCATTTCTAAAAGAGTGTTGCAAAGTAGAGAAATGTCAGCCAAACTTAAGCAATGTGGTTTTTTTAACAGATAGGATAGTTTTTTTTTTGCTCTTCTTCTACATTTCGAGCTATCTCAGTCAAACGACAAAATTCTATCTGAGTTCTAATTTCTTTTGGACATGTAGACTATGTAACTGACCCGGTTTTTTTTCCGTCCCTGCCTTCCAGGATCCGGCGTGGAGCGACAGGGCAGCAGGACTCTTTGCACTCGCTGTTCCTTTTTCCTATGCATATACCTTTTTCAGATGTAACTTTAAAGAGGCATAGGGCATGGGAAAATGGGGCTGCAGAGGTATTCCACCAGGCAGACAGCCGTTTCATCATCTTCTCTGCGGGACAGCTGACCTCAAAGCGCACACACACACACACACACACACACACAAGCACACACACATTTGTTTTGCTCCAGGCTTTCTGTTTAGACGACGACTGCGAAGCTTATATTGCCACACACCAGTGTGACCGCAAGTGATTTTTTGTGTCTCTGTGATTCGCTTTTCTGTCATATCATAACTCAAATTTGGTCATACTCATTCATGATGACATTGTGTGTGTTGATAAAGGTGATTTTGCATTTTTGCTACATCTTTGTTACATTGTTTATTCAAAACATCTGTTTTTTTTGTGAATAAAGAAATCTTGGCATTAATACTGAATTTGACTTTTATGCATTCTGACTTTTTGGGGTAAGTAATGGGGTCTGCAGGCTGACAGACAAGTTCGTCTTACATTCTTATTTTCACTTGCACATAAAAGATTTAGGGTGGTGATACACTAGGCAACTTTTTGTGCTACTCTGATGGACACAGTGCCCAAGAAATTGCCTCAGTATTGCTGCTTTAACCCCATTAAATGAGACATTTTGAACTCAGTCGACCATTTTCTTCACCGTTGTTTGCTGTGTTGTCAGTGTCCAAACTGCCCAGTGTGTAACCAACAAATAACTTAACTTAACTTCCATTTGTTCTTCTATAACTACCTGTAGCCCATAGACAGTCTTGAAAACATATAATGATCTATTTGCCTATTAATGAAAACAAAGCAAAGGGCAGTAGCGCAAGAAGTACTCAGATCTTTGAATAAAAGTACCACCAGTATCTGAAACCTCTATTAAAAGTTTTGCATTCAAAATACTACTTCAGTAAAAGTACAATATAGGCGTCAAAATGAATGAAAAGTAAAAGTCTGCAGGCAATATTTTTGCAAAAAGTTTTTAAAAAAACACGCGTAGCAGCACAGACAGGCACAAAGATTGAAAAACATCTTTAATGTGATAACAATTTCAATATGAAATAGCCATCTAATTAAAGGTTTTGACTTTTTTTTGCAAGAAGACTGCCTTGGACCTTTGTTCTTTTTTGAATAAAAGCTTGTTCTTGATAGATTAAACCTGAAAACACATTCCTGTTGATTTTGAGCACATGGTTGGGTTAGAGGAGAGATGTTCAACAGGGGGTCCGGGACCCTTAGGGGGTCATCAGAGTCCCTGCAGAGGGGCTTCAAAAATATTGTTTTCATCAAATTATTAGCAATTAATTCCCCATTGATGATAGGCTTACTGGCAAGGTAGTATATCCCGAGAATTCACTGTGCTACATGTATGTGTAACATTTAAAGATGATTTATAAAATCATGCCAAAAATTGTTGTTTTTAAAAGCTTAGTATTCTATGCACTAAATCATAAAGGCCTTGGCAGCCCTACACTTTATTGTAGGTACAGGTTGATATGCAACTTAATTTTATACACTATATGTAGTAAAGTATAGTATAGTATAGTAGTAGTGCTCTGTCTCTCTTTCAGCTAAGGGGTCCTTGGTTTAAAAACATTGAAGACCCCTGGGTTAGAGCATCATATTACATTAATACAAAAAAATGTTAGCAATTTATTTAACATGTTAAAAAGATGAACACAAAGTAAAACTTGGAAACTAATGGGGTCCTCAGCAGCAACATATAAGCAACAAATTAACAACTCAAATAATATTGTTTCTGTTCATAAGGGATAGGAAGAAATGGCCCTGTGACTTATTCATAAATACATACATGTGTATATGACATTATTAGATTATTAGATTGCTGACGTATGTGCATTAGTAGCGTTTTACTGTTGGAGCTGCTCAAGGTGTAGCTAGTTTGAACTACTTTAGTCCAGTGGTATGCAACAAAGGGGTCTATGGCCGTCCAAAGGGCCAGCAGATACATCTGAGGGGTAGTGAGATGATAAATGGGCTTGGAAAGAAGAAAAACTTCTGCTACACGCTCTGCTACACAACCTTTTTTTTTTTTTTTTAAGACTAGTGCTTTTTAACCCATTTTAACGGCATCAAATTTATTTTTTTATCGCCAGATTAACGTTCTTTTTGGCCTGTGTGAGAGATTATTTACTCCAAGTAATAATGTTACATGTGAAACTGAACACTACAGTAGGCTATATGCCAATGTTGTTTTCAATAAAAAAAAAATAATGTAACAAAAAGAACTCAAGGGACATATAGAATAGATAAAAATGTGTGATGAAGTGCGAGTTAATGACATTAATCCAATTAATCATGGTTAAATATTTGATTCATTTGACCGTACTACTACTTTAGACTGAACCTTTGCTTTTTCATGAGATATTGAATCATTTTAAAGCTTTTGGGCCCAAATTGTTGCAGCAATGCAACAATCTGAGAGGTTTAGGTGGAAATATCTCCTTGGTGGAAAAAAACTCATAAAAATCTGAAAAGTGACACGGAGCCCAGCTAGACACTGCTTTTGACGGTAATAAGCCAAAAAATGGTTGTTTAATCTTTACCAATGCACTGTATTATATTCATGTACCATGTTTTCAATGCAAAACTGTCACCTGCAAAGTAACTATATCTGTCACATTAATGCAGTGGAATGAAAAAAATAACAAATTAATATTTCCATCTGAAGCACATCACTTACATTGCATTACTCAATATATTGGTTGGATTTTTATTCAGTGAGGTCTTATTATTGAAAGTACTTGTTTAGATATGTAGTGATTGGCTGTAGTTTTATTTTTGATGTTACTTGCTCAGATTGTATTTATTATGGATTTATAGATGTCTGCATTTCTTTATCTGGATTTTATTAGTATTGTACCTACACTAAAAAAGAAAAACTGGGAAAAAAACTATGGAATTTTATTATCAAAATGTATGATTGTGTTTCATTTGCCGATTATTCAATGCCCCAGTAATGTGGATTTCCTCCTGTTGTTGTCTTATGTTGTGCTGTGTGTCTTAATTGTCTTGCATGTGTGCCTTGCTGATCCACAAACTGCCCCACGGGGGACACTATACATAGATTTGAAGTTTCCACCACCGACAAAGATGAGAGTTTTCCGGCTATAACTGTAAAAAAGAAAACATTTTCATAACTGACCACACATTACCTATCAAAATCCAAATGCTAATTCTTCATGTAAAACAAATAATGCCCCTGTCAGCCAGGGGAGGAGCGAGGGGGTTGGACATCTGGGGCTCCAACCCCAATATTTTTCTCAAAAGCCCTGAATCTTTTAGGTTTTTATCAACAAATCCAACTTTTCTCCTCAGTCTCTTTGAATGGACCGCCAATCAAATCATCAAAAGATCTGGTACTGGAGAAATAATCACCATTTATTCTGTGAACTAAAAATATGTATACAATACAACATATATAAGATTAGTAATTCTTTTTCCACCAAATTCCTACCCTAACTAGTCACCTAAGCTAAAAAATGGTCAAATCTGACAACTTTTTGACTCCCTTTAGGTGGCAGGAGGGAAAATAAGTCATAAGTCAGCAAAAGTCAATTAGATATTAAACAGGATGCAGGCTCTACATGATACTTTTGTATGGCTATTATTTTTTCCCATATGATGTATAGATTTTTAGGCATTCTACTATCCACTGGCTTTAAAAATAATGCATTTAGTTGCCATACATGCCCCTCCCTGTGGGTTTGACTCCACCCTTGCGTCAGCCGTACATACTGTAAGCTTGATTGCATCACTATAATGATCAGCTGTTGCAGATCTCATTAGCGGCTGTCTCACTGAACCTGGGAACAACCCCATCATGATCATCATCATTATCATCATCATCATCATCATCCAGTCTTGGCTCCGATGGGTCTGGCTTTTCAGGCCACTTTCTCCTTCCAGAGAGAAATATTGTACTTTTTATTCCACTGCATTCATCTGAGTTCATCATTAGTTAGTTCAAAAATTAAGATTTTTGCACACAAAAAACATGTAGTTAATGAAACACAATGTTTTATTTTAAATGAAACGACCCAACAATTGACAGCTGATTGGCAAAATCGTTTCCAGTCTCTAAAATATAAAGTTTTTTTTCCCGCATTGAGTACTTTTAGTACTTTTAACCCTTGTGCTGTCTTCCCGTTAACCATGAACTCGCCCATTTTTTTTTTTGTGCTTTTCCGATATTTTTTACGCTTTTTCTGATTTACTTGTCACTTTTTCCATGCTTTTGGCGCTTTTTAAAAAAAAAAACCTGAGCTGGTTTAATAATGGGTTTTACACTTCATGAATTCATGGTCAACAAACCTCATTTGTATCAAATTATACATAAGGTTTTAGTTAACAAGGCAGAAATTATGAATTATTTTAGCTAACCATTAAAAAAACAAACAAAAAAAGAATTCAAATTCTATAAGATAATAAAACACCCAAAAAATTCAATATAAGTAATCTTTCATTTTACCTGAAGAATGTTGTATGGAATCATCAATGTTATTTTTGTGCAACTTGGTTGAAAGAAATCCACATTTCTGATACAAAACACTTTGAAACGGGTCAATTTGACCCGAGGACAACATGAGGGTTAAGTAACATTTTCAGTATTTTCACAGTGTGGCATTCATCCTTTTAAAAAGATGTAAAGGATCTAAATACATCTTTCTGTGGGGTCACTTGGTTGTCTGAGATTTGTCCATGAACAGGACGTTTTTTCCAAGAAAAAGATGGAGGAAGAGACAGAAAGTGTGAGAATAAAGTGCAACAAGGTGAAAACAGGAACACAGCTTCAGCCAGGCTGTTAGTACTTCTCCAACCGGCCACTCACCTGGATTCACCTTTGTATAGACAATATATGGCCCAGTAAGCCTTTAAATTAATAATGTTCTTCTCATTATAATAGTTATTGACCCTATTGTCTTCTTTGATAACTGTGCCTCCTGGTGGGAGGCGTCAGTATTTATTTTGCCTTTAAATCTACTATACTGTATATATTGGATGACCCCCAACAGGACTGCCATAGTAAATCAATCTGTCAATTATTTTATCAATTAATCAGATAGTTGTTAGGTCTATAGAATGTCATACGATGGTTAAAATGTGGATCGGTGTGTCCCAACGCTCAATATGACGTCCTCAAATGTCTTGTTCACAACTCAGAGCTATTCAGTTTACTGTCACAGAGAAGCTAGAAACTATTCACATTTTAGAAGCTTTAGTCGGAAAAGTTTTACTTTTCTTTCCAAAAAAATGAACTCACAGTTCTTAGAACCTTCTAAAGTCTTATACAACAGGACAATACATACTGTAATGTCTTCTTTAATATATCCTGGGGCCTGTTGCACGAAACCAGGATAAGGGATTAAGCTGGGATATTAAAGTTATCCTGGATGAATTTAGCTTGGACTTGGTTGCCAGTCAACCAGGTTGAATTGAACCCAGCCAAGTAACCATGGTGATTTATTCTTTGCGGCTAGCCTGGTCCAGAGCAGGCTAACAGCCGGGCTAAGATGAATCCTGGAGTCTCATGTGTTAAATCAGCTGCGGCGCTGAACCGAAATAAACACGTTTAACAGTAATTTCGTTGTCTTCTGAATGTGTTCTGATTTATTTTTATTAAAATGCATTACTCGTCACTATTGCTGTCCCAGGTTTGATTTAAACCCTACTATTGTTTAGATGGCATTAATACGTTCATGATTTCATTTCCTTGTCCTTCTCTAATAAAGGATAGTTTGTGTTACTCCTTAATATGTAGGCCTAATGTTTTTTATTAGGTATTGTAGCTTACTTTGTTTGTTGTTTTTTTACTTTCTCAATTAGTCTCACATCACTGGACCAATAATGTGGCATGTATAGTGTAGTGTAGTTCCATTCATCACACCGGGAACACAACAATGCCTCTTAATCTTTTCATTTTTTCATTTTGATTTCATTTTTCATTCACTTGTCAGCTTGGAGCTTGGGAGAAGAAAAATAACATTAATAATACATTGTTTTACAGATATGCTCACAGCGTGTATTAAAGTCACTTACTTCTTTTTCTAGTTTTTGTCCCGTTCTGTTTGTTCTGTATGAACATTAATTGGAAAAAAGATATTTAGAATTAGACATAGCTTATAGAGATTTGTGCACATGGTTGTAAAACATGTTCCCGTGTTGTGAATAAGGGTTTAAAATGAAACCTAGAGTCTTTAGGGGAGATTTCCCAAGGAACATTATTTCCCTCTGCTCACTTTTAAGGCAAAGTAAGCTAAATAATATATTTTATTCATATTGTGCGTTGCATGGTAGGCTACTCAAAGACCTTTTATAGTAAAACCAGCATATTTAGAACATAGAAACAGAGACAGCAATAACACAACACATACAACAAGCATATTAAAAGCAAATAAAACACAGTTTAGCCTACAACTTTGTAAAAATGTGGAGTGGCTAGTAGGCTAAGTAGATATTTTTACATCCTTATACTCTCAATTGGTCTGCTATAGTCTGTTGGGCTTTTTCTCTCCGTTTGATAACAGCTGTATTTACCTTTCTGCATATTATATGCTTCACCTCCTCGTTACTTCCCACTAGAAGCTGCTGCTCATTGGGTGAAACGTGTGCCGCATGCGTCGTCTCCATTTCTGCATCAGTGAATCTGTGATTGATACCGTGGTCTATTTAAGAAAGCCGTGAACGTGCACTTATCCCAGCCATCTACACCTGGCTGGACAAAGCTTCATTTTCTCTATCCTGGCTCCGATTAAGCCACGATGAGCTGATATCACTAAGTCAAGCTGCTCTTTTTCACTTATCCTGGATATCTTCATTCTACTTTCGTGCAACAGGCCCCAGATCAAGAAAGTGTAGGGACTTAGTTTTGGGTTTGTTTAGAAGCAGAGAAATGTGTCTTTTCAACAAGGCCTTCTAACACTTGTAGCACTTCCAGAAGCTTAGCATTCCAGCCGGGAAGATAGTGACTTTTCGGCGACTTACACAACTAATTCCAAAGCGATATATCCATGATTAATTGGCTATTTACTGTATTTAGTCATATTTTTTTTACCAAAAACCAACATATTTGTGTTAGCCGCGTGCCATCTTGGATAGTCCCGCCTTGACTGACAGCTGGCTCGACCAATCACATCAAGTCATTAAAGGAACGAGCTTGCTCAGCCAATAGAGAGGCCTTACAGGAGGGCCTTATTTACTGTGTCTCTGTGTGTGTATTGGAAGGTCCTGGCAGATAGATAAATGCCAGAATGAAGCCTGGAGGTTGAAAAGAGTGTGATTTGGCCAACTGATTCAAATTGCAGACAGATAATGCCTTAGAAGTGACACGATTAACTTTTTGGATAAAAGCGTATGGACTTTTATGGGAAAAAAAATCCAAATAGTTTAATATTTTTGTTAGTTAAAGAGTTTATTTTTGCCAAAACTTGGGATAGCAACAAGATTTTGTTTTTATTGTTCTCTGTGTGATTGTAATACATTTCTGTGAGATTTTATTTCCGCTTAGTATTTTTTGTGTCTTCATATTCATATATCAAGTTATACATTCATGTTGCATCCCTGCAGCATGCATATCCCGATATGCAGGCTATCTCAAAAGAAATGAACTATGTGCATCACAAGGTTGAGGTCACATATACAATACATACCAAAGAACCAAAATACTGGAATAAATGGCTTAGACCTCTTTTGTCAAAATAGCTGGCGATTCATTTAATAGTTGACAACCAATCGATTTATCAATTTTCACAGCTCTATATTTAGCAATGAATCAGTTCTGGACCAATTAAAAGTTTGACCTGATGATGGAGGTAAATAAAAAGTGAAGTGTCACTCAATGTATTCTAAATTTCATGGCATTCCATTCAATAGTTTTCAAGACATTTGAGTGAAAACTACAAAACGGTCACACCAACGTCATGGAAATCCATGTAATAGTTAATAAAACATTTCAGTGAAAACCAAAAAAAGTTGAAAGATACGATAACTAATCATTTAAACGATTAATTGCTTCAGCTTTAAACCCCTATCCTCCTTTTAACCCTTGTGTTATCCTCTGGGTCTAATTTGACCAGTTTACAAAAACGTTCTATATCAGAAAAGAAGGTTGAAAAAAGTGACAAATGTTTTTTTAAAAAACTACAAAAAAGCAAGAAAAAAATGGACAAAAACATACTTTTTAAACGTTGAAAAAGTGACCAAAAAAATTGACCCAAATATTTAAAAAAAAAACTTCAAAAAAGAGACGAAAAAATAGGGATGAAATTGGCAAAAACGTTGAGAAAAGTGTAGAAAAAGGAAAGGAAAACTGTCAAATTTCAACCCAGAAAAACACAAAGTTGCAGGTCAACGGGTAGAAAACACAAGGTACTTTTACTTTAAGTACATTTACTTAAGTCCAAAACTTGTACTTTACTCGAGTCTTTTCTTTTCCTGAGAAATATTATACTTTTTACTCCACTACATTAACCTGACGGCTTAAGTTACTTTACAAATTAAGATTTTTGCATGCAATTAATAAAAACACAATGTTTTATTAAAAATGAAACTACCCAATAATAGAACAGCCTGCAAATGATTAGCTCACTGAACACTTAATTGATTGACAGAGCTGCTTGGATCCAGTCTCTGAAATGTGAGTTTGGTTTCTGCATGAAGTATTTTTACTTTAAGTACTTTAGGCAAGGCAAGGCAGCTTTATTAGTATAGCACAATTCAAAGTGCTTCACACAAAAACAGTGCCAAAATAAAAACAGATAAAACACAAGAATAAGCAGTTAAATATGATTTAAGTACATTTTCTTGATGGTACTTAAATACTTACATACTTACATACTTTCACTTAAGTACCATTTTCAATGCAGGTCTTTTGCTTGTAACAGAGTATTTTTTACAGTGTGGTATTAGTACTTTTACTAATTGTGTTGTTGTCCCGACAAAATTGAAAATCAACACTGTTGTTGACGCTTTTTATCGATATTTTTAACTTTTTCTTACATTTTTGTCCATTTTTTCAACATTTTTGTCCCTTTTTTTCAACGTTTGTCACTTTTTTTTTGACGTTTTCAACACTACGTAAAACTAACTTATTAACTTTAGTTTTACAGTTATTTTTGGAATTTATGATCAATAAACCTCATTTATAGGAAATTATACCTAATCTTTGAGTTACAAAAGCAGAAATTAGGAATTATTTAGACTAAAATTAAAGGAATGGATGTTGATGGATAATCACAAACTGGAATATGTCAACTTTTACTAATACTATTTCAAAAGCACTTCAATTGTTTTCAAATAAATATAAAATTGAATAAGACGCCCCAAAATGAATGAAAGTAGAGATTTCTACTTGCAAAGAACGTTGTGTGGAATCAATCATGTTATTTTGGGTAATTAAAAAGAACATTGATATAGGACAATATGAGGAGAACATGAGGGTTAAGTGAAGGATCTGAATACTTCTTCCAGCATGTGTCTGACAACCTGCAGTGGGGGGGGGGGAATCCCTCCAGCAGCAGGTATTTCCTACTCTGAATCCCAATTGCAAATCATAAGTGAAAAAGGCGCAGGCACTTTATGACTGAGTGACTCAATCAGTTCCCTATTTAGCTGGTGCCACCTAATGACTCTAACGTGAGGCAATACACACCTCGGGCAGACTTGAGGGCGCCGTCTCTCCGCGTCTCCCACGTAGGTGCGAATGGTTCAATCGGGAGACAATGGAGCTCAATGGATCTCAATGATCTGGCAGTTACCTCCGCTTTGATGTGCCTTTGAAGATGCAAATCCACAACGAGCTGAACGCGATCCCAGCTGGGAAGCCATGATACCGGACGCCAAAGGGACAACATTATGGCTGCAGCCAGCCGGAGGCAGCGTCTCATTGAGCCGCTTCACAAGCCCGAGAGTCGGGCTGGTTGGGCCCGTGTTGTACCCCCGAACAGCCGGTGCCTTTTGCCTAACATGTGCCTGTATATTCTAACATATAAGCCACCTGTATGGCTGTGGTGGAATGCAACTACGTACATTTACTCAGCAATATATTCATTATATTTCTATCAGAGTAATATGTATAGTCATTTTGTTCTTTTGACTCCACTACATTAATCTGACAGCTCTAGTTACCAGTTCTATTACAAATTAGGATGCTTAAATTGCACATAAAACACATGTAGTTTATAAAATATGTGTAATTATAAATGAAACTACCCAATAATTGACAAAACTGTTGTTTCCAGTCTCTAAAATGTGAAGATTGTTCTGCATTGAGTACTTTTACCTTTAGTACTTCAAGCGCTTCATTTTATGAGATCAGAGAAAATCAAATATTCTCTTCTCAGAATGGAAAACCCTTCCTAGATAATGTTCTTTCCATATAGACACAGACCCTGATGTCTAGGCAACGGATTACACCCCCTCTCTCCCATAAGCAGTAGCTTGTAGCACAGTAGCTGTTTTATTTGTTTGTTTTGGATTTTTTGTAGTTGTTGCTTTTATATTCTCTCCTGATTTTGTTTGACTTTTTTATTTATTTATTTATTTTAAATTTTTTAGTATTATTATTCTGATTTATTTGTTTGTCTTTGTGAGCGTTTGAGCATTCATGTCCTGTATGTTAGTATGTACAGTGGTGCTCAAAAGTTTACATACACATGCTTAAGTTGACTAAAAAGAGGAATAAAAAAATCATGTTTTGGAAATTTATTTTAATACCTAAATTAAAAAATGAGGTAAAATCCAACCTTTAAGGACACCAATTTTCTTTGTGAATGAATAACGTATTGTAAATAAATAAATGTTCTTATTTAAAATACAGGGTCATAAGTATACATACCTATGTTAAATTCCCATAGAGGCAGGCAGATTTTATTATTAAAGGCCAGTTATTTCCTGGATTCAGGATATTATGCATCCTGATAAAGTTCCCTTGGCCTTTAGAATTAAAATAGCCCCACATCATCACATACTCTTCACCATGCTTAGAGATAGGCATGGTTTTATTTCAGTTGGACTAATACCTGGTTTGATTTGCATTGAGAGATGATTTTATAGAAAGTATCCCATGCCTATCTCTAAGCATGGTGAAGAGTATGTGATGATGTGGGGCTATTTTAATTCTAAAGGCCAAGGGAACTTTATCAGGATGCATAATATCCTGAATCCAGGAAATAACTGGCCTTTAATAATAAAAATCTGCCTGCCTCTATGGGAATTTAACATAGGGGTATGTATACTTATGACCCCTGTATTTTAAATAAGAACATTTATTTATTTACAATACGTTATTCATTCACAAAGAAAATTGGTGTCCTTAAAGGTTGGATTTTACCTCATTTTTTAATTTAGGTATTAAAATAAATTTCCAAAACATGATTTTTTTATTCCTCTTTTTAGTCAACTTAAGCATGTGTATGTAAACTTTTGAGCACCACTGTATATGTACAGGCATACACGGCCTATACTACCACGCTTACCTGTATCAAAACCCATTTTACCTATTTTATCTCAATGATATCTCTTTGTATGGGGGTGGGGGTGGGAATTGGGCCTAAATCGTCTCTTTGTTAGTACCTTGTGTCACAGATTGACTCTTTGTATTAGTTTCATTCTATAGATGAGGTGTAATGTGTATCTGTTATGTTCAAAATCCCACAAATAAATCATGCAAAAAATTAAAAAAGTACCCAACAATATCCAGTTGAAATGATTAGACACTTAGTTAATTAACAGAACTGTGTGAATCATTTCCAGTCTCTATAAACATTAAGTACTTAAACTTTTAATACCATAAGTACATTTTCCTGATGATACTTACATACTTTTACTTACATTTCCAATGCAGGATTTTACAGAGTATTTTTTTTCCACGTGGTATTAGTACTTTTACTTAACCCTTGTATGGTACTCGGGTCAAATTGACCCATTTCAAATTTTTACAAGAAGAAAAATGGTACAACATTACATTTTTTCTACCTGAAAATCAACGGCCTCACCTTATTTTCTATAATAAACACGTATTCCTGACTCAATTCAGAAAATTATTCTGAATATGACCACTTATGTTTTTTCCATAGTGGATTATAACCTTTAACATGAATTATAACCTTGTGACAAAAAAATGAATCCCACTTCCATTTTTAAGTGTGTTCTAGTAGAGACTGACTGCATTCCCTAAACACATATGTTATCTCAATTGTTTGAAATTGAGATAAAGACAATATTTGTTAAGAGATTATGAAGTTAAATTTTATTCCATAATTGTTTTTAAAACCCCAAATAAGTCACGGGTCAGTTTGACCTGAGGGACACGAGAGGGTCCCGAACGTGAAGACAATACTATATATACTGTATAATATAAGGGTTAAATGCAGGATCTGAATACTTCTTCCACCTCTGCGGTGCGGTCACCCAGGTTATCTGGGATTTTTATATCTTTGAGTTGATTTACTAAATAATATATTTACAATGTGTATACAGTTAACTATTTGCCCTATTTGTGTTTACACCATTTGCATATATAGCCTACATGCTTAATTATTTACAGCAGCAGTTATGAATCTACCTCTGGGGTTTTCCTCCCATTTACCTCAAGTTCTGCTACTATCTGATTGGTTAGTTCAGCTACATGTGGGTGAGAAACAAGGAAGTGTTGTTGTAGCTGATGAAGCTACAGAAGGATCAAATCACATTCCCCCATTTTTGAATTTTTTTTCTTATTTTTTCAAAGATATTCCAAAAAGCAGACCTATAGCCCAAATGTATCCGCCATAACTCAAAATTTGTGGTTGTAGTGTAGTGTATTGTACGATTGTATGTGACGAATAAAAACAGTGTTTTCTCAGGTTTCTTGTCTAAATAGGAATTTGTGACATGATTCTGTGAGAACTGGAGAAAATGTCAGCACTTAAGGAAATGTAACTCTGACATAACAAAGCGAAGAGGCAGGTTGTGTATTATTTAAAGCTATTTTATTTGTGACATTGAACATATAAAACTTTCAGCAAATACATTTACATCATTCCATCCATACATACAAGTTATATCTACTGTAGTGCTTCAGGTAGTTCCCCTTCGAGGAACTCGAACTGCGTCGGTTACGACACTATGGGAATCGCCTTCAGGCATGACAGGGCTGAATGTGAATGAAAACTACTCCAATCCTATTGGTCCTAGTGAGAACGGTAGCATGTGACGGCATAACCGTAGGGACATATAAGCACACCGGCACATAGCTCATTAGCTTTTTTCTATTCAGCAGGCACGTTGGTTGATGTTGAGTGGCAAGCTACTGTGTTACTCGCCTGGAAATATGTCCGAGCGTTTGTACCGGTTCCGACGATGTGTGTCTCCCTGCCCTCGTTTCATCGCGGTAGGTGACTCGCATGAACTGTGTGTCGCTTGTTTGGGCCTGTCGCACGCCACAGCGGCTCTCGAGGGGGCTGTGTGTGACCATTGCGAGGCCCTGCCTATGCGGGTGCTGCGGTCCCGCGTAGCCCTTTTTTCCGCGGACGGCCAGATCCGCTCTCCCCGTGGCTCGGGCCCCGCGGTCGCTGAGGCGGCCCGGCGGGTCCGGTCGTGGGGTTCGCAGCAGGATCTGCTGGAGGGTTCCGAGACGGCTGTGGCCCTTTCTCGTCCTTCTTCTGCCGATTCCGACTCCCCTGGTCCTCGTTTCTCGGCTTCTGCCCGGGGACGTAGGCTGGAGAGGCGGCCGCACTCGGGCTCTGTGGAGCTGCATGTGCGTCGTGGAGGAGGGTGAGGACTTCCGGGTGTCGCGCCGACGTCATCTGAAGTGCGCCGCGCCGGACTGTGTTGAACTGTTGGATGGCGCGGTCTGTGGCAAAACCCGGACTGGATTGGCCACAGGCTGTCAGGGAGCTTGATCGCTTCCTTCCGCTCCATGCCCCCGCTCCATGCCGTTTTTTCCCGGTTTTGCACAGTTAGTTGTGCAAATTGTGGGGGAAAACTTACTCTGCCGGAGGGGGGTGCCGGGGCGCTCCGGACGCGTGTTGCGCTGAACTCTGTCGTTGACAAGTTTCGCCGTGTCCGGTCCCAGGAGGGGGCGTTCCGGCAGTTTCTCCTTCGCCGGACTTGGTCCCGCTCTGCTGGGACGGCTGGACCGTCCTCTACCGGCTCCCACCGGCCGCGCCAGTGACGCTGTCTGGCTTCTCGCGGACCCCCTCGAGCGGCTTGGGACGCGGGGCATCGCTCCCACGCACCCCTCCCCGGCAGTTTGGTCCTGAGGGACGTCGTCCAGTCGCGGAGGGGCGAGGCGCGGAGGTCCTGTCTATGTGTTTAGCCCTCGGAGGCCGACTGAGGTCCCCTCCTGGGTGGCCGCTTGCGTTGTGTCCCGCCGCCGGGGCGCTCGGGACACGCTAGCCGCCGCCGAGCCTTCTCCACTCTGCCTGCCCCGAGGGGTGGCGGTTGGCCGGAGATTCGGCTCCCGGCCTGCGGATCATCGGCGAGTTCTTCCTGGCGGCCAGCTTCGGGGACTCTTCCGAGATTGGCACGTCGCACCGGCCACCAGCCCCGAGGGGTTGGTTCTGCTGGCGGATTTCGGGTTGCCGGGTTTGGAGAGCATATCCCGTGGGTTCTGCGCGCCGTCTTCAATGGGTGCGGGCTGCAGTTCCGGGTCCACCCCGCGCTTGCCACTGGAGGACGGGGCCGTGGAGCTCGCTCCCCCGCTGGCCAGCGGGTCCGGTTTCTACAGCCGGTGCTTCCTGGTTCCCGTGAAGGACGGAAGGCCTGCACCCTGTTCTGGATCTGCGGGTTCTGAACCGGTCTCTGAGGAGATACAGGTTCGTGATGCTCACCATCCCTGCCGTCATGTGTCACATCCGGTCTGTGGACTGGCTTGTCTCCATGGATCCGAGGGTTGCATGCTTCTACATCTCCTTTTGTCCTTCCCACAGGAAGTTCCTGAGGTTCGCCTTTGGGGCATACCAATATCGGGTTCTTCCCTTCGGCCTGGCACTCTCCCCTCGCACTTTCACCAAGTGTATGTATGCGGCGCTGGCCCCTCTGCGGCTCCGGGGCATCCGGGTCCGCATTACGTCGATGACTGGCTTATCCTGGCTCAGTCTCGGGAGTTGGCAGTTCGGCATCGAGATGTCGTCCTCGCTCATCTTCTTCGTTTGGGGCTGAGGCTCGACAATGGAAAGAGTGTGCTGGCACCCGCCCTGAGGACCGTGTTCTTAGGGGTGGTGTGGGGCTCGTGTCGAGTCCGTTCTGGCCACGGTGAAGAGTGTGTTGCTGGGCCGCGCCATCACAGTGAAACCCTTTCAATGGGTGTTGGGCCTTGTGGCGGCTGCTTCCGGCGTGTTACCTTCTGGTCTTCTGCACATGAGGGCCCTGTAGTGGTGGCTGAAATCCAAGGGGTTCTCCCCGAGGGGAAACCCGTTCCGCCCGATACGGGTTACGCACACATGTCTTCGTACCCTATCGGTGTGGACGAAGCCTTGGTTCCTGTCCCAAGGACCCGCGCTGGGGGTGCCCTGTCGCCGTGTTATCGTTTCAACAGGCGCTTCCCTCACCGGGTGGGGCGCGGTCGTGGGCGACCGCTCTGCGATGGGTGTTTGGCAGGGGCATCACTCGTCATGGCACATTACTTGCCTCGGGTTGCTGGCCTTGTTCCGGGCTCTGAGGAGCTTCCTGCCTGCACTCCTGGGTCGCCTCGTGCTGGTCTGGTCCGATGACGTTGCTGGCACGTTTGTCTCCGGCTCGTGTCGAGTCCGTTCTGGCCACGGTGAAGAGTGTGAGGCTGAAATCCAAGGGTTTTCCCGTGGGAAACCCGTTCCGCCTGATACGGGTTACGCACAATTGTCTTCGTGCCCTATCGGTGTGGGAGACACCTTGGTTCCTGTCCCGAGGACCCGCGCTGGGGGCGCCCTGTCGCCATGTAATCGTTTCAACAGCCGCTTCCCTCGCCGGGTGGGGCGCGGTCATGGACGACCGCTCTGCGAAGGGGGTTTGGCGGGAGCATCACTCGTCATGGCACATCAATTGCCTCGAGATGCTGGCTGTGTTCCGGGCTCTGAGGAGCTTCCTGCCTGCACTCCTGGGCCGCCACGTGCTGGTCAGGTCCGACAATACAGCTGTGGTGGCCTATCTGACTCACCAGGGGGGTCTGCGCTCGCGCCCTCTATGCAGACTGGCGCATCGGATCCTCCTGTGGTCCCAGCGGAGACTGCTCTCTCTCAGGGCGATGTTTATCCCTGGGCTTCAGAATCTGGGGGCGGACCTGCTGTCGAGACAGGGGCTGAGGCCCGGGAATGGCGGCTCCACCCCGAGGTGGTGGAGTCCTTGTGCGCAAGGTTCGGGCCCATAGACGTGGACTTGTTTGCTTCTCGAGACTACGCACTGTCCTCTGTGGTTCTCCCTGACGCCCCGGCCCGGGGCTGGACGCCATGGTGCGAGAGTGGCCGAGGCTGCGTCTGTACGCGTTTCCCCCAGTCGCTCTGCTCCCAGGGGTCCTGGAGAGGGTCCGTCGGGACGGCATCCGCCTGCTTCTTGTGGCGCCGTTCTGGCCGACCCGGGTGTGGTTTTCGGACCTGATGGAGCTCCTGGACGGTCCGCCGTGGCAGGTCCCTCTGAGGAGGGACCTGCTGTCCCGGAGGGGGCCGGGTTCTTCACCCTTGCCCCGCCCTGTGGCGGCTGTGGGTCTGGCCCTTGAGGGGCCCGGTACCTCGGCGGGCCTGACGGCGGGTGCGGTCGAGACTCTCCTTAGCTCCAGGGCCCCGTCTACACGGAGGATGTATGGCCAGAAGTGGGCCGTCTTCTCTGCCTGGTGCAGTGGACGCATGCTGGACCCAGTTACCTGCCCGGTGCTTCAGGTGCTGGAGTTTCTGCAGGACCGCTTCTCTGCGGGCCTTTCCCTCCACCCTCAAGGTTTACGTGGCTGCCATTTCGGCTTTCCACGCCCCTTCGGGGTTGGGTCTCTGGGAGGCTTCCCTGGTCATTCGGTTCCTCCGTGGGACTCGGAGGATGAGACCTGCGACTCGTCCTAGGGTTCCCACCTGGGATCTGGCGGTGGTTCTTGGGGCGCTGGCTGAGGCCCCCTTCGAACCGTTGGAGTCGGCTGCGGCCAAGTACCTGACCTTGAAGATGGCCTTCCTCCTTGCTGTCACCTCTCTGAGGAGGGTGGGGACCTCCAGGCTCTTTCGGTTGCTTCCCGATGCCTGGAGTTTGCCCCGGTAATGTGAGGGCCATTCTGCACCCGTTCGGGTACGTTCCCAAGGTGCAGTCCTCTGTCATGGGGCCTGTGGTGCTGCGGGCGTTTCATCCTCCACCTCATGTGACGGCGGAGGACGGGAGGCTCCATTTGCTCTGCCCTGTCCGGGCCCTGAGTGTCTTCACTCTGAGGTCCTCCGGGTGGAGGAAATCGGACCAGTTGCTGGTGTGTTTCGGGTCCTCCAAGGCTGGGCTTCCCGCTTCTAAACATACTATCAGTAACTGGATCGTTCAGACTATCTCCCTGGCCTATCGGGTGCGCGGTTTGCCTTCACCTATGGCTGTACGGGCTCACTCCACGAGAGGCATGGCGGCCTCTACGGCTCTCCTCTCTGGTGCGTCTCTCCAGGAGGTTTGTGATGCGGCTGGCTGGGCCACTCCGCATACCTTCTTCAGGTTCTATAGTCTGGACTTTCCCTCCGCACCTGGCACCCGGGTGCTCTCCTCCTAGTCGTGCCCACGAGTGGTTTCACGCTGGGGCAGGCGGGGTTTCGCGCGGGTTAGTGGGTATCTCGTTCCCATAGTGTCGTAACCGACGCAGTTCGAGTTCCTCGAGGAGCGTCTCAGGTTACGTATGTAACCTTTGTTCCCGAGAAGGGAGCGAGACACTGCGTCGGTTCGCGCGCCTCACCCCGCCTGGAGTGCCTTGCTTCATAGAAAGAGCTAATGAGCTATGTGCCGGTGTGCTTATATGTCCCTACGGTTATGCCGTCACATGCTACCGTTCTCACTAGGACCAATAGGATTGGAGTAGTTTTCATTCACATTCAGCCCTGTCATGCCTGAAGGCGATTCCCATAGTGTCGTAACCGACGCAGTGTCTCGTTCCCCTTCTCGGGGAACAAAGGTTACATACGTAACCTGAGACGGTATGTTTTCTCTCTTTTAGAGAGAGAAAATATCTAGATTCTAGACACCGTTATTGAGGTCAAGGGTGCAGACAGAGTTCAGTAGAAGTGTGGAGGCATGATGGCCGGGTGGGGACGGGGGTGCGGGTGCGGGTGCGGGTGCGGGTGCGGGTGCGGGTGCGGGTGCGGGTGCAGGTGCAGAGGAGCGGCCAGGGTTGTAGTGTATAGTGTGAAGTAGCCGCTACTGGCGGGGAGTTGTCCACTCAGACCGGGGTGCTGTCCACTCAGGGCAGGGAGTTGTCCACTCAGGGCAGGGAGATGTCCACTCAGACCGGCGAGCTGTCCATTCAGACCGGGATTCTGTCCACTTAGGGCTGGGAGATGTCCACACAGACCGGGGAGTTGTCCACTCAGACCGGGATGCTGTCCACTCAGACTGGGGTGCTGAAACAGCAGAGAGGCCGGGACAGACAGGAAATCAGGACGCAGGTCCTGGACCCCCCGTTTCAGCTTCATCCTCCTGTTTTGGAACCACGTTTTCACCTGATGGGGAATACAAGGCAGCTGTTAACATATGCACTATAATCACACTTTATTTATTTATATAGCACTTTTCATACATGCAAATGTAGCACAAAGTGCTTTATATAACCCCCCCCCCCACACACACACACACACACACACACACACACACACATGCAGTATATACCCACATAACACAATACCCCCAGCCCCATTCACCTACCCATCCACCCCAAAATCAACAAAAATGAATTATTTAAAACAGGAACCGAGCTGCATCGAGCAGAGGAAAACGCCATATCATATTGGAAATGTTATTAATCCTCAGTTCTGCATTATAATGACCACCCTTATTCATGAGGAGACCCATATCTGCACTTTAAAGTTGCTTTGGGCTACATACACCTGTGGTTCTCAAACTTTTTCACGAGAAGGATTCTTAAACTGACACAAATGTTACTACTTTTATTTGTAATACTTTAATGTACATGTTCCTGATGATACTTACACACTTTTACTTAACCCTTGTGTTGTCCTCCCGGGTGAAAAACGGACAAAACATTGACATTTTTGTCCCTTTTTCAGACTTTTTTTTAAGTTTTCACTAACACCACTACTAGTTTTACAGTACTTTCGGAAATTCGTGGTTGTATTCCAAAAATTCTATAGAATTATACCTAGTGTTTGAGTTCAAAAAAGCAGAAATTGTGAATTATTTTTGACTAATAGTTAAGATCAGAGGAACATACAGATGAGTTTAGTCAGGAATGAAAGTGATCAATTGGAATCCAGTCAATTTTTTGTGGTAATGTGGTTAAAAAAAATCCATATTTCAGATATAGACATTTTTTAAAGGGGTCATATTTGACCCGAGGACAAAAGGAGGGTTAAGTAACATTTTCAGAGTAGTTTTACAGTGTAGTATTAGTATTTAGGATCTGAACACACTTTTATACTTTGCTGTAATTTCTACAGTTACCACAAAATGCCTTGTGAAATACCATAATGGTCTTTTTTCCGGTTCATTACTATAATACGCATTGCATTATGGGTATTAACATTTCCTTTCCAGTGATTTACGGTAATCTGCTGTAACACAGCAGTAGTGCTAACTGAAGTTGAATAAGACAGCAATCAAATTGTTAGTTAATGTTACAGAAGCATAAAAATGAAATGGAAAAATTAAATATCTCTATAAAATGAAATGCATTTTATTTGTTATGCTTTTAGCAGTGAAGGTAATTTAATATTGAACTTTGGCATGTTAAAGTAATGGTATTATACTGTACAAAACATGGTACTGTAATGGGTTAGTTACCTTAAATATACAATAAAAAGTCTAAGAGTGTACTTCTACCACCACTGGTCTGTAACAAGGCCTCAAACCCACCTGAGTTTCAGAGAGGTTCAGCTTCTCAGCGGTCTTCCTCCTCTGCATGGCTCCCAGGTATCTGTGAGCGCAGAAGGCCTTCTCCAGTTGGCTGATTTGCTCCGACGTGAACTTGGTCCTCATCCTCCGCTGCTGGGTGGCTTCCCCCTCGCTGTCATCCCCCACCTCGCTCTCAGACCCCGACGTGTAACTATCTGGAAGGAAGAGCACCATTTAGTCTAATTGCTCCTGCCTAAAATCAATATCTCTCGCTCTCCACTCTGGAGGCAATCTGTGAACTTACTGTTTGGCGACGTCGGAGAGTACCGGCTTCTTGATCCTTCTGTAAACCCCTCCATTTCACTTTGGACTTTTGAATGAAATGCATCAACCTCGTAATAACTTTTGGAAAGCCATTCCACAGAGAAGTTTGCCATGTTGTATCAAGCAGTGGTCTCAAGGCGTGTGCGCCACTGCTCCTTTTTTTGGGGGGGGGGTGACTCTTTTATATAGGAGGGCCACACGTCTTTATTTGCATATGCAAAGGGCTCTGAACGGAACGACAGAAACCTGATGGTCGTTGTAATTGAGGTTAATTGAGGCTAGGTTGTGGTTTTTCTCACCTCTGTGGCTGGTGCCAGTAAGTCTGAGTATCAGTTACCTGACATCAGCATGCAGTGATTCAGGGTGATATCCCCTATCAATACAAAACGTTACCGTGGAGCACAATCACAAAGTGGTTTCTAGTTGGCTTTCAGTCCTACTGTCCCATTGGTCAAATATATTCCCTCATTGCATACAATGTCACAATCATCTTAGTCATATGCTGGTGATTTGGATGTCAAAATCTTCCAGATTCAAAAACATCTCCAATTAAAATGTCTCAATTCTGGCTGTCAAAACAGCCTATCAAATAATGTTAGGCATTTGTTGATGTTTTATGATGCCTAAAGTTCCTAAATTAAAAAAAAAAAAACTTATTTTTTTCCAATTAAAATGACTCAGTTCTGAGTGTCAAGGCAGTATGGAATAGTAAGCTATGTGTTGCTGTTTTAAGAAGCCAAAAGTCCACAAAATTGAAAATATTTCTAATTAAAATGTCCTAACCAGCTGTCAAAACAGTATCAAACAATGAACCGTGTGTGTGTGTGTGTGTGTGTGTGTCTGTGTGTGTGTTTGAGACGTCATGAGTTCCCAAATTTAAAAGCATTTCCTATTAAAATGTCTCCAATCCTGGCTGAATCAAATCATTCAGCCATGTGTTGGTGTTTTAGGACGCTGAAATGTCCCAAATTTGAAACCATTTCCAATTATAATGTCTCAAAAATTGGTTTGTTTTTGTTTGCAGTTGACAGACAGACAGAACCCCCAGCTGTCTGAGCATCAAGCAACCTGCTGGTGATGAAGCCTTTGTTGTGGTGGGACAGGTTGAGTGGCTGGGTGTGTCCCCATTCAGAAAGTGAGAAAGTCCTGTTTGATCTGTGTTGATCCATATGAAAGAGAGACATTTGTTGAGGAACAACCTTCAAACCCCACGAAAACAGGTGTGTAACCTGCTTCACTGTCATAACCTGACCCTGACACATGGAGAGGCAAGTTTACAACAGGTAAATCCAGAAATGGATTTAACAAAAGTGATTGATAAAGGAACGCATAACGTGGGAAAGTCAAGATCAGTAATGGAAGGAGTGCATGTCGTAGAGTGGAGAAAATAAGCAACAGACATCCAGGGATCAGTATAAACCAAATATATGACAGAGGAAGCTTGATAACCAACTAACAATGAGGTATGGAGGGGGGGGGATTTGAATGCTTCACCAAAGCCATTTTACAGATTCCATTTACACTGTAGGGGCCTGAATGCAGAGATGGATGGTTTGCAGATTGGCGTGCAATCCTTTAAATCCATAGTAATTTATATGGTTTGTTAATTTTTTTTAATATGGGGTGGGGGGGTTTCTTCCCACTACTTTTGGGACATGTAAGAAAACAAAGTGTTATTGATGTATGTCTTTGCTTTCTATTGTGCGTAATATTGTTATTTTCTTTTAAACACTCGAAACACATTTCAACCAATCAATCAATCAAGAGTCAACTAAAGATGTCACCGGGGAGAGTGCCTGGAAAGAGAGAGAGAGAGAGAGAGCGAGAGAGAGATTAGCACAGCCTACATGTATAATCTTAAAGTGCCACCAGAAAGACCTGTCAACTAACCCATCACACAATCACACAATCAAGTTGACCGAACAGACACTGCTGACCACTCGCAGGGTCATCCAAATGAGCCAAAGCACAATGATGATTAAATAAACCAGTTAAAATGTGTACGCATGAGATTTATTTGGACTGTAGATGTTTTAATGAAAGGCTCTGAGCTGAATGAAGTCTATGACCTTTTAACTTTCTTAAAGTGTCTCTATCTCCAAATCTCATAACACAATCAGGTTTTAACTGCAGGCCTCATTCAGACTTCAAACCAGAGATCAGATTCTTCGGCCACACAACAGCCCAGACTCTCTGGAGCCGGGGCGGAGGGATCCTGCTGTAAGTGTAAACTCATCAATGAGAGGCTTAATTAGGACTAATTGTTGACCATGATTTCCCTGTTAGTTGGCGTTTGAAGTGCAGAGATGGGGACAAACAATGCATGTGAAAGCAGAGCATATGGCACCCATCCATTGGGAATGGGTTGAATGGGATATGTGCCTCCCCCCCTGCCCACACACACACACACACATTTGTCTGCCTCAAAAAATACCCCAAAAAAGGTTTAAAAAAATTAACCGTTCAATAGGCCTACAACAATGAAGTGAACAATACAGGACAAATATTTATAATAATAATTTCAATTATGTAAATAAAGACATTCTGGCATAAATTGATGCAAAAAAAAAAAAGAGGCAAAAACAGTTGCCTCAAAATTAACCACAATGCCGGAAAATGAAGGTTATGGTTGGTTATAATGTGTCCCCACCAATGATTCAACAAAACCCCCGGCCTTGCACCCATAGGTGCAATGGGTGAAACCACAATGTCTGTATAAGACACTGATTAAGAATTTGATGCATTTGTTACGTCAATGCAAGCTCAGTGATTTCATTTATTATGATTTGTGTACATGGATTGGTTTTCCTGGGCTTTGGTCTCATACTAGGAGAGAACACACCAGGAGATCCATACAATGAGTTGTGATAAGAGCCTTTAACCATAATGGATGACTCCCAACTTTATCAGTCCTTTCCTCAAGACCTCCTCCCGCCTTTGGATGAAAGACAGGATGATCTATTCATGTTGAACTGATCCTGCAATACAGATAATATCATCAGCCGTATCTTTAAGATACCCAGTGTTGTGTGTTGTTGTAACCTAGCAATCTAAATAGTGTGTTATGGATGCAAGGCAAAGAAAAGGCAGAGCCCAGTGCTGTAGTATAGAAGATAAACTTTATTCAATTATAAATAGACTTTTTTTTTCTGAATTAAATACAACTTTCTATATCAAATATAATACAACATCACACGTCAAATAAAAGCACTCTGGATTGCACTTGGTTGGACTCTTAAGTGTTTCAATGGGAAAAGTCTCTGGTTGTCAGTTCTTCAGTAGAAGTGGGGGCTGCGGATCATCACATGGGGGTGGTGGTGGTGAGGGGGCATCTGCTGCTGCTGCTGCTGCATCACCAGCTGCGGGACTACTTGCAGGGGGTAAAAGGCCCGGCCGGTGGCGGGGTACTGGGGTCGCTGTCCGGCAACGCGGTGATACTGCACCGGGGGCAGAGGCTGGAACATCAGGGGTGGGATGTGGGGAGCAAGGTAGTCCTGCACCTCCCGTTTCAACTTCATCCTCCTGTTCTGGAACCAGGTCCTGACCTGAAAGAAAGCACGAATAAAGTTAGCATCCAGCCAGAGCAATGCACAGGGAATCCGTCATTGAGAATGCGTTTTATTGTGATGTGAGCCCTATTTTATGAGTGAAACGACATGTTACTAAACTGTTTTTTTCTTCTTACCTGAGTTTCTGTGAGCTTCAGTTTCTGCGCCGCCTTCACTCTCTCTCCAGCATCCAGGTATTTGTGCTTGGTGAAGATCTTCTCCAGCTTGCCGATCTGCTCGGGAGTGAACTTGGTGCGCACACGGCGCTGCGCTCCGTCCTTCTCCATGTCGCTTCCCTCAGAGGAAGCCGCCTCGCTCTCGTACCCGGAGGAATACCCACTGATTTCTGAAACTGAAAGTCCAGGAAACTGTGGTTACAAACCCTGCTTGTGCGTAAAGACTGAATTGTCAGTTTAAAGTTGTCGGTCTACTGCTGTACTTACTTGGCGAGGCGCAGCTTGTTGGATGGAAAGGGGAGCACATCAGGCTGGAGTCGTGCCCGCTCTCTCTCTCCGCTGGCTCCGTGGGTTCATCGGGCTTCGATGCTTTGGGTTTTGGCTGCAGGTAACCTTTTCCAAAAGCCGGCGGGCGCGGCTGCACCATGCAGGGAATGTGAGGTCTGCAGGTCGGGGCAGTATCCACGCCAGCTCCGTGTCCTTCCTCAGTCCGCGCAGTGTGCAGATGGCTCTGGGCCAGCCAGTCCACAGAAAAGTATTTCACCATGTTCGCAGTGCTGCTCAGTGACCTGTAAATCCAGCAGATGTCAGAGGGAGTGTGTGGTAGCAGCCTCTGGCCAGTGTCAGCTTTTATAGCGCCCTGGCCTTTGGTTCCCATTTGCATATGTAGAGGCCCTTGTTAACGCCTGATCGATCCCGATGATTAGGGGTTAATGGCTCGTTATTGAAGTCTTTACATATCCTGTGAGTGTGTGAAGACCTGGCGCCACCGAGTCTGTGAGAACCCTCCTGAGCTCATACATTTGTCCGCCCCGACTGAAACCACTGGGGGCTCGGCAGAAACAGAAACAGCTGGATCTCCTGCAGAGGTGGAGACCACTTTCATGTTGCTGCTGCCTGCATACAGAAGCACCGGGGGAAAGGTGTCAAAATAACCAGTCTTCTTAGGCCGACTCTGACTTAAAACAATACAACTTAATTTGTCCATGACTGATCTAATGTATATCTTAATTACCTTAGGAGTTATCAAATAGGCCTATGTAGTTGGATGAAAAGTATCTACGTATTGGGTGGAAAGTAACTCTGCTTAAGTGCAACTCTACTGCTTTTATATATACTTTTACTTCATTTCAAGTTTCAAGAGTTATCAAATAAGACGTTACACATAAATATGGTCCGTTTATGAAATATGGAGCTGTGTTACAGACTAATCTACCAAATTCACCTCGAACAACTACAACAAGCAGCCTATTGCTTATATTAATGTAGTGCTTCACAGACATTTCCATGTCAAGGACCTTAACTGAAAACAGCTAGACCCCCATTTTATGATAACATAATAATTTGGAACATTGATAATATTTCAACCAGGGTCCCGGATGGGATTTTTGCACAGAAAGTGTATGAAACCCATGACAAATATAGTCATACCTTCCCTTTTTTTGCGTATGGGAACCCTGGGGGTACCACTGTATTAATGCATCAGCAATATGAATCAATTATTATAACAATAGCATCGGCTATAACATATTACGCACACTTTTATTTGCTGGACTCTTACTAGTATTGCAGTATTTTTTTTTTTTAATATGGTTTTCATATATTAAAGACAACGCTGTCAATACTTCCTGCATCCCCTGGATGATATGACATATATATCTGTATTACAGCAGCTCCACATTTGAGTTCCTAATCCTACAGTGATCCGTGTATTACACATGGTACATGATCTGTGGTAAATCATCCACCTCGGCTCTCTGCAATGAGCAATGGAGTTGCAATGGGAGAAAGCAATCGTTTGGTATTGACATGGCTTTGATACCCCGGTGAGTGCTGGCGCCGGCTACCCGAGAGCCAGTATTTGGCACAGAGGCGCTTCAAACGTTACACATCAGAGGTTTTACAGTAGCAACACAATTACTGCTGATTGTCGGCCCGTTCATATGGAGATGTGCTAAAACAAGCTTCGAGGAAGCGGTGTGTGTGTGTGTGTGTGTGTGTGTGAGTGGGTGGGGGTGTGTGGGGGGGATTTGAATGCCTCACATACCAACGGCTGCACATTTTACAGATAGCACTTACACTGTAGGGGCCTAAATTCAGAGATTGATTTGACTGTCTTACGCATTGGCACGCACTCATTTTAAACTCATAAGCATTTAGCCATTTATATGTTATATATTTATTCATTGATTTGAAACTTGGAAGGACTATTTACAACATTAACAGTATTTACAGCTCCATTATAGCCAACAGTTCATATTTAAGTTGGATTGGTTTTGCGCAATTTACATTACATTTGCGACATTTTGGGAAATGTTATTGTGATTGTTTTTGCCTTTCTAATTTCCTCGAGTGAAGAACGTCAGCTTCATTCAGTGGAAAAGAAATGAATAAGATCCTTATAAAGTCAAATTATACACTTTTGATAGGCTTTGAGTGGCCAGCCCTCTCCCCTGGGTGTTAACACGATGACTGACAGTACCACATCATGTCTATTAGCTACCAAATAGAAGCAAATACAACTTTCCAGCAGGCAGACAGACAGACAGACAGACAGCGCCTAACCCTGCGGGGAGATTTCTCCGCACGCAGCTGCGCAGGGACAATAATGCGCTAAACTGATCGTTTAGTTATATGACAAAGCAGATAAGAGGCTGGGCCTGCTTGTCTCCTTTTATCAGCGATGTGTCGCTGTGGAGGCAGGAGTCCCCTTTTTGGAACTCTTTATCTCTGAAGCTTTGAAGATGCGCCCTGATCCCGGTAGATAACAATACAAAGCGCCCGGGACGTCGCCTTCACACTGCGGCGATTTCCTCACCTCTGCGCCTGCATGTGGTCTCTGCCTGTCCCGGAGGAAAGGCTGGGACAAGTGACAAGTGAAGGGTAGTTACCCTTTTTCAGAAGGGTAGTTTTAGTAGTTTTTCCCTTCTGAAAGAGTACCCTTCTGAAAAAGAGTAGCTATTTTGAAAAACAGTAACTACCCTTTTTTTGTGTAATTATTGTAAAGTGTCATCATTTTGTGTGTACAACCTTAACTTGCAAAGTAACCACAGCTGTCAGACACATGTAGTGGATTCAAATGCACATTGTTTTACTATTAAATGTAAGGAAATAGAAGTATGAAGTAGCATGGAATGAAAATACTCACGTAAAAATTCTACTGAACTACAGTACTTGAGTACACAGATACATTCCACCACTGGTGTGGGCCCTCCAGAACCGGTCCAAAACATGCCTAACAGTGTTTCAACACTTTGATACTTCATTACTTTTTCTAAATTCATGAGAACTGCATATAAATATGAGTTGGAGTTGATAATGTTCCAGAAGTCCACTTGGCATTATAGAGAATTATGCATTACTTGTGTTTTAGTCTGGCTTTGCCAGACCTTCCTCCACAGCACTGTAAAAGAGGGTCTGGCTAGTCCACACAGCATTCTGGGACAGGAGACAAACATGCTCTGTCAATCACAATTGTCTTGGGTGGTGCTAAGCCCCGTACGCAGCCCTTCGACCTGCTTTATTATAAAAAAAAAAAGAACATGGAAAGCTCACTTTTTAACAACATTGGACCTTTAAAGCCCTACAAGAGGAGAGGAAGAGCAGCTATGGATCCAACCGCCACACTCCACATCCTTTGACACATGTAACAGGGCTGGAACCTGCCACGCAGCCATTCCATCACGGATATTGTCTGACAATAATACACTTTGGCAAGAGAGGGCTTAGAAAATCTCATTTATTTGGCTAAATTAAGCAAATCCTCATAGCACGTCACATTCCATCGCCACGGTGTGTTTCACGGCAGAAGACCACGGAGAGACAAAAAGAGAGAGAGAGAGAGAGAGAGAGAGAGAGAGAGAGAGAGGGCGGGCGGGGATATAGAAAAATAGACACTGACTGAACATCATTTCTCAAATAACATTATGCACACTGACATCTCATTATGTTGGATCATTTTCTCCGTAATGGCAAGGTCTTCTCTTGACAGTAAGCTCGTCTGGCTTTCACGACCATAGACTCTATGTTCCTGTTACACAATTAATAATAAATGAAATTATTTCGCATTGTGCTGTTTGAATGGGATTAATATTAGATATTAACGGACCAATCTAGTCATATAAATCCCATTTGGTAAACTCCTAATCGGTAAACAAGTAGAAACTACATGTCGTAGGTTAAGCAAAAATATATAATCAATACAATTTTTGGTAAATTGAATCCATTTTACATTATTTTGACGTGTTTCGAAAAAAGTCAAACATCAGCAACATCAAATATACATTTGTCATGGGTGGATTCTCCTACTAGGTGGCCTGGTAGATTACTTGTTGTTACCCTATATTTTGCAATAAGTCAGTATTGGAGAAATTAAAGATCTGACCTGATGATGGCGGTAAACAAAAAGTGTTGTCTAGACACTTTACTGAAAACTACATATGTGAACCCCGCGGTTACACCAAAGGAAGAGTCAGGGGATCCTTAAATCATGAGGATTTGTCCTCTAGAGACCAAGGATATTTGTACCAAAACTTCATGGGAATCCCTGTTATAGTTAAAAGAGATATTTCAGTCTGGGCCAAAGTGGGGGACTGCCTGTCATATGGACATTGCCAGTCCTAGAGCCCTGGCTAGAAAAGCAGGATTCCACCTAAAGGCCCTCATTGTGTCAGCTGATATCCTGTTTTAGCGGCGCATATTCCCAAACAAAGTTACAATTGATCACATTACCACATTGCTACACAGTAATGTGGCTTCTGGAGGCCCCTGGGGGTCACTGGCCCTGGTGCAGCTGCCCAACTCACCATGGTGGTAATCCAGCCTTGGTGTTGGACATGCAGTGTGCATGGCTGCAATGATCAGTCCACATGAGGCCCACACAGCCAAAATGGGTCAATTCCCAAATAATGATTAGAAATGTCAATATATGAGCTGAGAAAAAAATCTTCTTCAAACTTTTAGGTCACGTTCCTTCTGGAACTAATCCGGTTGTGTAGTATTTGGTTTAGCAGCCTTTATCTGTGATTAACGATGGTAGAAATGGCTGCCATACTCTATTACAATCCACTATCTACTAGAGTTGGGTACCGAACCCTGGACTTTTACCGGTACGGACCGAATCACGTTGATATTACAGAGTATTGGTTCACGTCAAATCAAACGGTGCCAAATTTTGGTACTTTGCTTGTTTGCCAACTTTGACATCCCGCCGTGTTTTCCTTCGCACATGCTGCTCGGAGAGCTCACAGGCCGGCCAGACGCCATTATTATTATTGTTCTTGTTAGCTGCCGCTGATTCTGGATGTGAATTAGCCTGTGAGGCATTCAGGTTTATTCAGAAATAACCTCTCTCAGCTAGAGGCTGGAGGTAGGACGAGACACGACAACATCCTTCGTCCTCCGTCTTATATATTACTGGGTTTGTTTGTGAAATCACTGCTGCTAACGCTGCTAACACTGGGCAGGTCAGTTAGCTCTCGTTAGCTATGTTGCCCGGCGGCCAGTGTTAGCATTCTCTTAGCCCCGCGCACCCATGGAGACGACCAGACTATGGCTGAATCTAATTTCTCTATCTTACCCCCACCCCTTACCCCTTCCCCTAGGTTTTGCGCGTGCATGCAAGGCTAAGTGCTGTCCAAATACTCTTTTTGATCAAGGGGTAGGGGCCCTTGAAAACCATAGACAGTGAATGAAAAAACCCAGGGAGGACGCGACCTTACTTGTAACCGAGGGTTTATACACATTCATAGGGGTATGTTATCACCACTAGCCCTTACCACCTGGGTTCAAGGGCCAAGGGCCAAGGGCTAGGGGTAAGGGGTAGGGGTAAGATGGAGAAATGGGATTCAGCCAAAGCCCCGGGAGTCGGTGTGAGGCTGTGGCGGGGGTACACTTCTCAGTCTGCCGATTTGTTTCAGAGAGGAAAATGGCAGAATTTAAAGTGCTAACAAATATCTTTGTGTTCATGCTTCATCCACACCCTCAGAGCGGGGGACACAGTGAGTGTCTGAAAGAGTTGACATGCTAGTCTTTCTTAAAAGAATTACACGAGAACTACTTAGTAGTAGTAGTAGTAGTAGTAGCAGTTTGATCTATGTTTGAGCTTGACTGAGTGTGTGTGTTTTTAAAATGCTTATTGTCCATATTTTTATATTTTTAAGAGGGGGATAAAATGTTCATATGCGTTACGGGGAGGTCATATAGTTGCCATTTTGCTCAGACAGAAAATCATTGATTTGCAATAAGAGAATAAGTTACAGATGGATCGTTGCATTTCAAGTGAGGTAACTTAGCCTAGTATGGATGTATCGTGAGCTAAACCGGGTAACAATGTTATCACTGTCACTCTGTCTCGAGCCAAAGCATTAAGAGTTTTGTTGTAACAACCAAGGTAATAATAACTTAGATTAATATAGAGCATTTCATAAAACCCAAGGACGCTTTACACAAGTACAGGGGGAATAAAACGTCTGCGATAAATAGAAGGGGGAGTTTAATGTTGGCTACTGACGTACAACTAATTCACACATTCTAAAGTTATTTTATGAATGAAAAAGACATATTCCATACCTGCGGGCAAGTTAAGCGACTCATTTATCATCAATCAGTTGATAGCCCGACGGAGACTGACTCGGTTTTGCCCATTGGCCTTTACTTTCCCTTTGAGCTCTTAGTTGTTCTTTGTTAAATTTTCTTCTTTTCTGTGATGGTACTGCCCCACTATCAGCCATAACTACAGCAGATAACTTCTAAAATAAAATAAAAACACAATTAGGCCTATATAAAGAAATCTCCTGCTACCTTTTACCTGGCTAGATACGCTAACACAGGCTTTTCTGGTGTTACAGCAAAATCTGTGACCGGTTAGAATGTGATACTGTAGTGCCGTCTACTTGCTGAAAATAATTTTTTGACTGTGCAGGGGCAGATGCATTAATAAAAATATATAACACTAGCGTTCATTTCACTGTAAGTCTTGTTTGCTGTTACAGGTCATTTATGATCATCAGATGGAAAATTACACAGTTTCAGAAACATTTAAAAGTTACATATAGTTACTTTAGGTTAAGGGGCCTTTGCAGATAGTGAACATGTGACTACAGAAAAGGTTTTCCAGTCCGCAAGGCTCTGCTTTAAGGACAACAGAGACATGCGAGGGTCGTGGCTTGGGCATGGAGCCTCAGTCTGGTCTTGGACATCAGGCGTTGACCTGGTGGTGGTGACTCGCTCTGGGCTGTTAGATGTGACCGGGGCAGGGCTCATTGGAAAGTGGCCCTAACCCTCTTCAGCGTGTCCTGGATCCTCCGTGTCTGTCGCTCGCTGGACTGCTGGAAGTTGGCATCGTTGTCGGCGGCCAATAGGTGGATGTCAGAGGTGGCCAGCCGGGCGATGCGGCGCCGGAGGTAGGCCTGCAGCTCCTGGTCCAGGCTGTAGGGGTACACAGCCTCCTGGAAGGCGTAGACCTGACTCACAACCTTTGCTATGCTCCTTGAGCCAAGGACGGACAGGTGGATGAGCAGGCGGAGCAACATGAAATAGGAAAAAAGAACAGAAGGAAAACATGCAAAACATTTATATCTAGGTTAGGGCTGCAACTAATGTTGATTTTCAATGAAAATAATAAGAAAATAATCAATAAAATGACAGAAAATGGTAAAGAAAATGTGGATCAGTGTTTTTCCGAAGCCCAAGATGCTGTCTTCAAATGTCTTGTGTCGTCTACAACTCAAGATATATTCAGTTTACTGTCACAGAGGAGTCAAGAAACTAGAAAATGGAATCAGATCAGTTTTACTTTTTTGTTTAAAAAAAAAAAAAGACTCAAATTTATTATTATTAACTGATTAATCTAAGCAGCTCTTCTCTAGCTGCATATCATACCCAAGTTTCCTTCCTCTGGCAGCCTCACCAGGTATGTCTGTGACCTGATTTAGAGAGAGCGGGGATAACTGGGTCCACTTCAACCAGCTGTGTCTCTGCCTTTCCCTGCTAGATCTCCTGACCCCAACATCTGGCTACAGCCAGTCGCCTCTCAGCATCTGGCCTGAAACCTCCTTTCCAATCAAACCCCATCCCACGGGCGCCATCTGGTGCAACACTGGCACCCCCTACCAACAACCCAAATCCAACAGCTGTGCCATTACCATCCAACCGCCACTTGTTGTGACCTCGGCATCTGGTCGGCCATATTGGAGTGAAGGAGAAGGACACTCGTAGCGAGTTGGCCAACTTCGTCATACATGGGTTCTTGGGATGTGGGGAGAGAGCTCGTTTTCAGTTAATGACACTGACTGTTAATATATGGTGTCACAGGATAGGACAAGTAGCAGGCTAATTTCACTGGCTGCACGTCCATTTCAGCAATATCCCATGAGTGAAAATTACAGCATGCAGGATCAATCAATCAGTGGTGGAACTAAGTACATTTACTCCAGTACTGTATTTAAGTACACATTTGAGGTATTTGTACTTTACTTGAGTCTTTTCTACTTCTACTCTGCTACATTTCAGAGAGAAATATGGTATCTTTTACTTCATTATATTAATCTGATAGCTTTAGTTACTAGTTACTTTACACATTCGAATTGTTGCATTCAAAACACATGTAGTTTATGAATAGGATGATCTTTTATAAATTAAACTAGCAATATAACGGCCAGTCCAGCTGAAACGATTAGACCATTAAATACTTCGCTGATTGACAGAACTGTTTTAGCATTGAGTAGTTTTACCTTTACTTTCAGTATATTTTCCTGATGATACTTAAGTGACATTTTCAATGCAGGACTTTACTTGTAACAACAGTTTTACAGTGTTTTAGTACTTTTACTTAAGTAAAGGATCGGAATACTTCTTCTACCACTGCAGTCATGGTATTAGTATTAGAGGCAGGGAGCAGACTGGGCATCGCCAAAGTCAGGACTTTTCTTTTTTAACTCAGAAAGATACTCACTCACGCTTTTAATACAAGCCTAAAAAGTCCATAAGAAAACTACAGCTAGTTCATAATGCTGTGGCCAGAGTCTTAACGAATCAAGGAAAATTGCTTAAGACATGAACCTTTTGTTTTCCATAGCAACAGCAACGGAGACCGGAAGTTGAAAGACAAAAAGCAGGAATAGAATAAAAAATAAATAATAAATAAATAAATAAATTTCGGCCGGCCATATAAGGTCAGGCAGCTCTTTACAGATCTGAAAGTGATTTCCCCTCACCTGAGCTTGGGCCACTTGTAAGCTCCGGTGGTGAGCGCAAAGGCTCCGATCTCCAGCTTCTGGACGTGCATGGCCAGGATGTGCGCCGACGGCAGGGTGGGCCTCCTCCTCCTGGGCTCCCTCCCCATCAGACACAGGTCGTCACTCTTCAGAAACACCTGAGGAGACAGCAATGGAACCGCACACTAAATAAATTAGCTCTCACTGGACTAGAACATTTTGAAAATTTCCAATTAAGCCAAAGTTTCAAGGTGCCTGACGCAGAAATTAGCACGTCCAATGTAGCGGTGTGATTTGATTGAAAGAGTTGGAGAGGATTTTCAACAAATGTACATTAAAAAGCCAAGAGAGCATGGTTCTCTACTAGGGCTGGGTTCAAATAATCAATCTTTGTGTGAATGATCTGATATCGATTTATAAAATCAATCTTTATGTACGGTATATGCCTTTTTCACTATGAATGTATAAGTAAAGAGTACTTTAAACATACAATTCTTAAAGAAAACTTTAACCTGGTGCATTATAAAACATTTGAGGGTGGCTTCTTGCTTGTTCAATTTACAACAGAAGAAGTTTGATATAACTTAATTGGGACCTTGTGAATCTGAACTGAATTGATTCAGGAACTCATTGGCGATACCCAGCCTGATAGAGCTAAATAGAAAAGTTGGCAGGAGAGTGACGCATGTTGTGTGATGCATCGGTGACTTTCAGAAGCAGAGCCAGCTGTAAGCTCTCAGCAAACAGGCGGCTTGCTTGAAGCTGTTTTTC
The DNA here is from genome assembly GCA_013375575.1 of Percina caprodes. Lineage (NCBI taxonomy): Eukaryota > Metazoa > Chordata > Actinopteri > Perciformes > Percidae > Percina > Percina caprodes. Next base: position 969,474 of record JABXJD010000149.1, read on the forward strand.
TATCGATTTGTTTGCCCTGCAGCCTAGTTTCACAATATGTGACCAGCCTTCAGTTACAAGCAACATACGTGTGCGCTTGCTCAAACGCACAACCGCGCGCACACACAGACACACACACACCTGCACAGCTCGCAGCTCCTCCAGGATCTCAAACACCTTGGAAGACAGATGTTTCCAAGCCTGTTGGCAAGAGAGGAGACACTTTTATTTATTAGTTTACTAAAAGGAAGACTAATTATACCCTGGCTTTAAATGCAACATAAGAGTCAATGAATATAAGACATGGAAATACTGAAATTTCTTATTCTCAAAACGTTGTCTTTTAATTGCGTGTATTTTTTTAAAAACGACTCTTATTCACGGGCTACAATCCTTCTCATCGCGCTCACACTTTCTACATCTTATTTGAATGCATTAATGCAAATTACTCTTTTGTGAAACTAATTAAACACCACCCAATTCTATCACGGCTGAGGAAAACGTTTAGCTCGAGGGCATGTGACTTATTACAGAAACTCAGAGTTTGTGGGAGGAGGAATTCATGAAATGCAGCCTTACTGGTAACTGCCTGACAATCACGTTCTCCAGACCGCCGAGGACCTGCATGGCTGTGGCAAAGTTCCTTGATTCGTAGCAGTGTTTTCCTATCCACAGATACTTGGTCAGCAAAGCAACTTGGGTCTGCAAGAGAGGAGAGCTTGCAATTAAAAACGAGGAAAAGCTAAACAAGGCAAAATGCAGAACCCCAGTAGGTCTTTCCAGTGGTATGCTTCTCTTAGGACTACATGAGGCTGCAGAATGAAGCATGCACAATGGAAAAAACAACCAGAAAAAGACTAGGCCTACATATAGTCAAAGTTGTCAATGCAGTGTGCAATGCGTGTGTGCTTGGTTATGTGTTAAAGCATTGTGAACACGTTAAAATGTAACAAAACAAAACAAAAAGCCCTATCTGACATTTTGAATGGGAATTGCAGTTTAAGAATGTTTTTTTGAAGTAAGTACCTGAAATTAGTTGAAGTGTAATCCACTAAAAGCATTTTGAACTCCGAATTTCAAGTTTAAGCTCCGTAAACAGTTGAACTGTATGTAATCCTGTATGTAGTCTATATCCATGACGTTCCACTTCCGGGATTGCTCGGTCGCCGTCGAAAATTTTGACCTTCCAGTCTTTTCAGCCGGATGTCCGTCACGTTTGTGTTGGAATTCTAAACTCCGGTGGATTTCTGAGGACTATGGTTACCTGCTCCTCAGATCTCTGCAGGGTAAATCCAGACAGCTAGCTAGACTATCTGTCCAATCTGAGTTTCTGTTGCACGACTTTTTAAACTTTTTAAAGTACACATGTTCCACCAAAACAAGTTCCTTCCTGAGGCCATTTTGCAGCGGCACAGGGATCGGTCTGGCGCATAGCGCGCCAAGGCCATTGTGATTGGTTTAAAGAAATGCCAATAAACCAGAGCACATTTTTCTCCCATCCCGGAATGCTGTGTAGACCCGCCAGACCCTCCTTCACAACACTGTGGTGGACGGTCTGACAAAGCGAGACTAGCTTGTATGAGAGCAACCTTCTAGACTTAAATATAATCAGATTGAATGGATCAAATACTGATAGTAAAATGAGTCATTTTGCGGGGTTGTGACTGATTAACAGACGTCTCTTTCTCCTTCATGTAAGTCTCTGGGAAATAGTCTGTGTGGGCCAGAGGGTATTAGGGGACAGACCCGGTGGTTGTCGCTTGGCTTCAAAGCCCGGCACTTTTCATGGGGGCCTAATCAGAGCAGACTGGGCTTTATTGGGAGGAGATTTAAAGGGATAGGTACAAAAATGGAGGGTTTTAGACAGAGGGTGAATACACTATGAGAAAAATGAAGTGTTTTTTGGAACATTAAACATGTTCTAGAAGAAACCCAAAATACAAATATGAACTTGAAAGTGATTCATAAAATGAAAGTGCCTTTAACCCTCATGTTGTCAGTAAAAAAAACAAAAAAACAAAAAAACAATAGGCTGTCAAAATAAGCGCTGAAAATGTCTACATTAAAAATATCCAAAAACTCAAAAAAGCACCCACAACATTGAAAAAAGTGACAAAAATGTAAAAAGAAAGTGATAATAATGTTGAAAAAAAGTGACCAAATCGGGGTTTTTTTCATGGTTGATGGGAAGAAAACACAAAGGTTTTTGCACCCTCATCCTGGTATAAATTGCAGAAGCATTTTAAATTAGACTACCTACCAAGACACAATTTAAAATTAGTATAAAGGACTATTTGAGTACTACACATGCACATATGCTGTTATTGGGTGCTGCTGGTGATTATGTTGAGATGATGTTAAAATGTTAAATTACCAACTGTCTTTTTCTGCTTTATGTTGTCTGTTTTTTACTGTATATTTTACATATGGAACTATTGTGCTGCGGTCTTGTCCAGGACTCCTTTGTAAAAGAGATTCTGAATCTCAATGGGATGATTCCTGGTAAAAATAAAGGTTAATAATAATAAAAAATAAAGTTAGCGCTGCGGCGATATTTAAATACCACATATTCATATTTGACCAAATACCTCAATAACGATACTGCGGCAATAATGTAGGGTGTGTGCTTTGACAAAACATTTACACAACGGGATTTTTGATAAATAATCATCAGTAATGCAGATACAATGACTAAGTAAAAGCAAAAATTGGAACAGCTCGAACAGTCTGGTAAGTTGAGAAAATGACATCACTTTACCGTAATGTGGTTTTTAAAACCAGGACAAGACAGCACTTGGGTCATATCACAATATGATGATATCCAAAACTGCCAAGGTGCTCTTGAGCAAGGCACCGAACCCCCAACTGCTCGGGCTGCCTTTCCATGGGCACCCCCCCCCCCACACTCTGACATCTCTCCATTTAGTGCATGTATAGGTACTGCGCATGTGTGTGTAATTCAGGCCTGTGTGTTATAACAACAGAGTGTAAATTGGGACTAATAAAGGATACATTATTATTATTATTAATGAAAGGATTAAGACGACATCTAGCCACATACTGCCCAGCCCTAGCTGAAATATTAGAGCTAACATGTCCGTATGAAAGACATCAAAAATCTGAATGAATGTGAAGATGTCCTAAATGAGCTGATTATTTAAAAATGATAACATTTGAATGGAGTGTTTTTTTGAAAGTAGCTGAGAGACAAAAAGGTGTCGATTAAAGAAAACAAATTCAAAAATACATGTATTTTTTTTTATTGAGTTTCTCAAACTTTTTGTATGACAAATGACAACTTATGAAGCCAAATGAAGACATTTTATTTTTTATTTTTTATAAACCATTCAACCATGAGACTAGAGAAGCGACAGAAAGCACATAATGGGTAAAGTCTGTGGCTGACATCCAAATGAGAAGTCAATGGACCGGCTATGGTAGTAATGGCTTTGTTTTTTTGTTTTTTTGGTTTTTCTCCTGCTGACCCTGTTGCTTTCACAAGTTCACGTCTCCTCTCACCTTAACAGAGTCACAGATGACTATTTCAGCCGATATCCAGTTAGAAACACTGTTGGCATGTGTGAGCAGCTGCCGGAGGACTCCGTCCTCACATACAGGTGGAGCGCTGCCCTCGGCTGGCGGGATATGCTGGGTCACATTCCTGGACACACATAAATGAATGGCAAATATTGCATATTACCCTATACTACTATTTACATAATACATGGATTGATTATCATGGTGGTTGGCTCTAAGGATCATAATTAAACTATTTTGACAGATTCAGCATTCGAAAAGTAAATTTTCTCTTCTTATGTATGTGTATAGTTATGTACAGATATGTGTGTATATATGTATGTATGCATGCATGCATGTGTATGTATACATGTATGTGCACCATCATAATAACCTTATTTTTACTGACTTTTTTCTTTTTATTTTATGGTTATTTATTATTATCATTGTTATCAATGTTTTTATTTTTTATTATTATATTTTTTTCATTCATTTTCAAAATATATAAACATTGTAGGAATACTATAAATATGAACATCATATAAGCAAATTACATTACGTTTTTAACTCACACACTTGCTATAAAGCATTAAAAAACAAAAACAAAACAAAGTAGGAAATATTTTCTGGAGGAATGTGAAAAAAATAATCAATACCACCACCTCGCTAATATACCTTCCATTTTGAGCCATCTACAAGGAACATCAGGAAACAGTGTGTACAGTGTGCACAGCATTCTCACCTGTTTGGGGTCGACACTTTGTCCCTGACTCCTTGTATTCTGGAGTTGAGGAAATGAACTGGATGACATCTTTGGAACATTTCCTGCATTGCAAAAGGTACAACTCTAGCATGAGATCAGGGGCTGACTGTATTCCTTTATGCATTCATGGAGGCATGTCTCCCTCTAGTGGTTACAAAAGACAACAACGGCCTGGGTGCCGGCTGTGGGAGTGGACCACTGTGTGTACCTGCTGCAGCAGGGTGAGCTGCTGGCTGATGTGCTGGGCGCTGTATTCGTTCTGGCTGAAGGGGAGCTGCTCCTCACTGTGCAGGCAGACGCTGGAGAGGCCCGCCACCAGGGAGCCGTAGAAAGGCATAGGCAGCGCCGTGGCGATGGAGAAGGTCTTGTCTTTAGGCAGGGATGCAGACGGCTCCACCACTCTCGAGAACCTCCACTACAGAGATTTGACAAGAGCGGAGACATGCTGACATTTGACTTTAATTGCTATGATTTATTGTTACTATCAAACCAACTGTATCCATATACGTCTTTTACTAAGCAGTTGAAACAATGTTTTGTCGATGCATATACATGTCAGCCATAAAATTGTTTATTTTGTCTTTGGGTTTTGAACTGGATTTGGAGATGTCACCTTCGGCTCTGGGAAATTAGGTATTAGGTTTTTTTTTTTTTTTAATGAATGGCAAATATTGCATATTACCCCATGCTACTATTTACATAATACATGGATAGATTATCAGGGTGGTTGGCTCTAAGGATCATAATTAAACTATTGCAAAAGATTCATCCCTAAAGGGTTTAACAAGTCAATTTTCTCTTCTTTATGTATGTGTATAGTTATGTACCGATGTGTGTTAGTTATTCTGTTAGTTTGCAATGTCAACATGTATCAATTTTACTTATTGTTTCCTCTTAGTTCACTATTGCTGTTGTTGCTCTCAACAGCTGCGTCTTGCCTAATCTGTGTACTCTATTATCTTGTAACCTGTTCTGCTTTGTGCTTCGTTTTGTTGCAAATCTTTTTTCTTCTGTTCTGTGTCTTGTTTTGTGCTGAGTTCAGTTTTGCTTGTGTTGCCTTTCTATTTTGTTACTAACATTGAGGCCAGGGGACTACAGATGAACCCATGTAAAATCATGCGGGTTATTGATTTGCACTGTCCCCATTCACAAAACTGAATTAAATTGCTATAAGTATTATGAAACATATTTCTCTATCTATATACAATAAATAAATATATATATATATATATATATATATATATATATATATACATACACACATATATATACACACATATATACACACACACACACATACACACACATATATATTATATACATACACACACACACACACACACACACACACACACACACACACACACACACACACACACACACACACACACACACCCCCCCCCAATAGGATTATTAGGAACACCATACTAATACTGTGTTTGACCCCCTTTCGCCTTCAGAACTGCCTTAATTCTACGTGGCATTGATTCAACAAGGTGCTGAAAGCATTCTTTACAAATGTTGGCCCATATTGAGAGGATAGCATCTTGCAGTTGATGGAGATTTGTGGGATGCACATCCAGGGCACGAAGCTCCCGTTCCACCACATCCCAAAGATGCTCTATTGGGTTGAGATCTGATGACTGTGGGGGCCATTGTCATGTTCAAGAAACCAATTTGAAATGATTGGAGCTTTGTGACATGGTGCATTATCCTGCTGGAAGTAGCCATCAGAGGATGGGTACATGGTGGCCATAAAGGGATGGACATGGTCAGAAACAATGCTCAGGTAGGCCTTGGCATTTAAACGGTGCCCAATTGGCACTAAGGGGCCTAAAGTGTGCCAAGAAAACATCCCCCACACCATTACACCACCACTAGCCTGCACAGTGGTAACAAGGCATGATGGATCCATGTTCTCATTCTGTTTACGCCAAATTCTGACTCTACCATCTGAATGTCTCAACAGAAATCGAGACTCATCAGACCAGGCAACATTTTTCCAGTCTTCAACTGTCCAATTTTGGTGAGCTCTTGCAAATTGTAGCCTCTTTTTTCTATTTGTAGTGGAGATGAGTGGTACCCGGTGGGGTCTTCTGCTGTTGTAGCCCATCCGCCTCAAGGTTGTGGCTTCACAAATGCTTTGCTGCATACCTCGGTTGTAACGAGTGGTTATTTCAGTCAAAGTTGCTCTTCTATCAGCTTGAATCAGACGGCCCATTCTCCTCTGACCTCTAGCATCAACAAGGCATTTTCGCCCACAGGACTGCCGCATACTGGATGTTTTTCCCTTTTCACACCATTCCTTGTAAACCCTAGAAATGGTTGTGCGTGAAAATCCCAGTTTCTGAGCAGATTGTTAAATACTCATACCGGCCCGTCTGGCACCAATATATATATATATATATATATATATATATATATATATATATATATATATATATATATATATATATATATATATATATATATATATATATTTATTTTTTTTTTTATTTATTCAGACACACACACACACACAAACACACACACACACAGACAGACAGACACACACACACTATAACGCTGATGTCCAATAAAAATATGTTAAAAAAGGGAGAAATAAAAGATTATCTGATGACCTTTCCTGTGTCCTTACACAAGAACATATTTACAAAACGCAAACACAGTTGCAGAACTTGTCACCATATTATACTGACCTTTCTCCCAAGATCCCCAGTAGATGAATGCACACCCGTAGAATCATCATCTTCCTCAAAGCTAATTAGGCTTCCTCTTTCTTGAATCAAAGTCGTTAAAGGAGGGCTGTGGAGAGCAGCGAGAAGGGCCTCCCCTCGGCCATCGACAGGAATCACCTATGGGGGGAAAATACAAATTAGGAGGCAACCACATATGGAGCATAACGTAAATTCAGCCAGGTCACAAAGTCAAGCTCAACTACTATCTCAGCTCATAGCTGACAGTCCCTAAGCCAGCACACCAGATGAAAGTTCAGCTGATTCCCTCCTAAGCATAGGATTTTTCCAGATTTATCCGGGGACTTTGAAGATCAGAGAGTGCAGCTACTACAGAGCTTTCACCTCCGCTGCTGGTGACTATGTGAAGCGAGGTGCACCCCGCCGCCCTGCGGCTGCAGAGTCGGCCAGCACCTCAGATTCTACCGCAGACTGCACTGTAAAAGGAAAACCGGGAGTAGGAGAACTGCCTGACGAACATGGACTTTTGGTTTGTCTTAATCTCTTAATGTGTCCTAGTTCTATTCTACTCTTGTCTGATATGATTACAGTAACTGTTATTTTTGAATGGCTTTTCTACCCTGTTTAATATAGCCATAAGGTTATCTAGGTCACCAATAGGCATCTCTGTCCCAATGGGCTAGTTTTTTATGTTTTCTGTTTGTGGTGACAGAAAAAAAAAATGGAACTAATTGCCAACCTGGTACATTTTGGGCTGCTTTGCCCCCCCCCCAATTGTGTCACCGTCCTGTGTTTTAGATGTTCTGTGTGTTGTTGGACTCAATTTTGGATGCACTATTGTTAGGACTTAACCCTTGTGTTGTCTTCCTGTCAAAATAAAAAATTAACACTTTTATTGATGCTTTTTATCAATTTCTTTTAACTTTTCCTTACATTTACGTCCCTTTTTTTCAATGTTTGTCTTTTTTTGACGTTTTCAACACTACGTAACACTAACTTATTAACTTTTGTTTACAGTTATTTTTGGAATTTATAGGGAACGATACATCGTGGCAGATGTTCCTGTACACAATGACAGCTACCTGGTTATGGCGTTCCATGTACGCACTTCCTGCCTGCATCTTACACCCTGCTCAGAAATTAGGAATTGCATTCAAAATTTCCACCTTGTTTAATGTTACTATGCCTGTTACTGTCAATGTCTTGATTCTGAATGACCTGTCAGCCTTTCAGCTCTCTGACTCAGAAACGTGCTGTGTTTGCTGGACTTACAGCTGCAAAGAAAATGATTGCAACCCATTGGAAACCACCTCATGGCCTCAAGCCACACATGGACATCTTTCCTATTTAGATGTAGTGTATATGGAACTCTCCATGGCGCGCATCCATGGAACGCCTGAAAAGACTCTGGACACTTGGCGGAGCATCACTGACTCTGTGAGGTCCGGCCTGTAGCCTTGTGCTGTAGCCCAGATCACTAACTTGCTAACGGGTCTGTCTGTGTGTGTCTGTTTGTGTATGTGTTTGTGTGTGTCTGTTTCTGCATGTGTTGTTTTGTCTCCCTCCCTCCCGTTTTCCCTCTCTGTGTTTTTTGCCACTGGGATGCGTTCCTATGTTCCAGTGTATTGTTTGTGACTGTTTGTGGATGTTTGTGGTTTTTGAGCTCAATTCCTCTCTCTTCCCATGATTTCCTTCAAAGGGGAAGCAAGTGAAACAGCTGTGTGACTTTCTGCATAGCAACAGCTTATTTGAGGATTATCAGTCAGGATTTAGAGTTCATCATAGCACAGGGACAGCACTTGTGAAAATTACTAATGACCTCCTAATTGCATCAGACAAAGGACTTATCTCTGTACTGGTGTTATTAGATCTTAGTGCTGCATTTGATACCATTGACCACCATATCTTATTACAGAGATTGGAACATTTTATTGGCATTAAAGGGACTGCTCTTAGCTGATTTAAGTCTTATTTATCAGATCGATCTCAGTTTGTTCATGTTAACGATGAATCTTCTGTGCACGCCAAAGTTAGTCATGGAGTCCCACAAGGATCTGTGCTCGGTCCAATCCTGTTCACTTTATATATGCTTCCTTTAGGCAATATTATCAGGAAGCACTCCATAAACTTTCATTGTTATGCAGATGATACTCAATTATATCTATCAATCAAGCCAAATGAAACTAATCAGTTAGCTAAACTTCAAATGTGCCTTCAGGATATTAAAACCTGGATGAGCTGTAATTTTCTAATGTTAAACTCAGATAAAACTGAAGTTATTGCTCTGGGACCCAAGCACCTCCGTGACGCATTATCCAAAGAGATAGTTACTCTGGATGGCATCACCCTGGCCTCCAGCACCACTGTGAGGAATCTTGGAGTTATCTTTGATCAGGATTTGTCCTTTAATTCCCACATAAAGCAAATTTCAAGGATCGCCTTTTTTCACCTACGTAATATTGCAAAAATCAGGAATATCCTGTCTAAAAATTATGCGGAAAAACTAGTTCATGCATTTGTTACTTCTAGGCTGGATAACTGCAATTCTTTATTATCAGGCTGCTCGAAGACGTCCATAAAGAGTCTTCAGCTGGTCCAGAATGCTGCAGCACGTGTTCTGACAGGAACCAGGAAAAGAGATCACATCTCTCCTGTTTTAGCTTCTCTGCATTGGCTTCCTGTAAATTCCAGAATAGAATTTAAAATCCTTCTTCTCACCTACAAAGCTCTTCATGATCAGGCACCATCTTATCTTAAAGAGCTCATAGTACCTTACAACCCTACAAGAGCACTGCGCTCCCAGAATGCAGGGTTACTTGTGGTTCCTAGAGTCTCTAAAAGTAGAACGGGAGCCAGAGCGTTCAGCTATCAGGCTCCTCTCCTGTGGAACCAGGTTCCAGTTTGGGTTCGGGAGGCAGACACCGTCCCCACATTCAAGAGTAGACTTAAGACTTTCCTCTTTGATAAAGCTTCTAGTTAGAGCATAGAATTGAATATTGTTAGGGAGTGAGGAGTCGCAGCGTCCGCCTAACCCGGCCCACCTGCTTCTCGTCAAAGTTGTCAGATCTATCTATCATATAATCAAGAATATAATAAAACTAGAGGGAGACTTGGCATACAGCCCGATCCGGTTGGGGAGAGTTCTAGCCTGACCAGGCTCCTCTCTTTACCCTGTCTCTCCTAGTTATGCTGTAATAGTTTTAGACAGCTGGGGGACTTCCTTTGTCACACTGAGCTCTTCTCTCCTCTATCTTTCTATCTTTCCATTATGTGTGCATCCATGTCCCAGAAATGCTTGTTACTAACCTAGCTCTGGGGAGTCATTCCCTGGAGTCCTTATGTTCTTTTTTCCCCAGCATGTTCCCTTGGATCAGAGAGGCTCCAAAATCAGGGTAGCAGCTGTTGCCATGGTCCCGCTACACGTCCTGCGATGCCGTGTTCATCCTGCCACGCTCTGCTGTGCCCTGCTACGTCCTACTGTGTCTTGTAATGCCGCACAGTGCCCTGCTATGCCATGAACTACTACAAAGAACTACTACAAACTACTATTTTTTCTATTTTTGTTATTGCCACTCTTCATTCTAACCCCAACCGGCCCGTCAGACACCGCCTACCAAGAGCCTGGGTCTGTCCGAGGTTTCTGCCTAAAAGGAAGTTTTTCCTTGCCACTGTTGCTTGCTCTGGAGGAAACTACCAGAACTGTTGGGTCCTTGTAAATTCTGGAGTGTAGTCTAGACCTACTCTATCTGGTCTAGACCTACTCTAGCTGTAAAGTGTCTCGAGATAACTCTTGTTATGAATTGATACTATAAATAAAAATGAATTGAATTGAAGTGAAGGAACCAGGGATACAATTTAAGGGAAGTGAGATCCAGTCCCAGTTTCATAAAGAGAAGAAAATGTGACATGATCGTTCACTGTTACCAGCTTAAACTGCAAAAAGCTGATGCCTTTTGCACTGGTGATTTGAGTTGTATGCTTCATGAAAGACTGTACTTTTGGCTGTTTTCAGTGTCCCATGGTCTTTTGACCCATACAATATGCAAAGGAAGTTTGATGCTTCCAACAATGAGATTATAATTAACAGCAGATGAATTGTGTAGGTAGCATGAGGAGAAACAGCCCCCCTCCCCCTTTCAGGAACTCAAATTTCAGAGTTAAACACTGTACAGTATGTCACAGTGCAGCCATTTGACTGACAGGCCATCTCTGTAACGTGCAGGGCAAAATATATGTTGTTACCTCAGCATTAAGGAAGTTTTCTAACGTTTCCACGAGGCTGGACTTCCTCTGGGGGTTGAAGTCCACCCGTTTACAGTCTGTTATCCAGATGTGGAGCAGGTCCAGACTGCGATGGAAGATCTTTTCACAGTCTCCTGACATGTCTGGACCCTGTCTGGCATGGAAAACAAACAGACAGGGCCAGCACTTCTGATTTTTCTTCACATGAGAACCCTTACTTGTAATTGTTATTACCAGTTTTATTAATAAGCAGATATTATAAATGTCTTAAACCAAAATAGGCTGTATATTTGGGTTGCACGATTATGGAAAATATAATACAATTATTTTTGTTTGATATTGACATCACAATTATTTAAAAGGATTACTCGTTGACTTTTGCAAAAATATTTTGCATTTAGTGAACTTTAAAAACAGTTCAACAAATCAACAGTGAAAACACCTTGAACTGTGAAATTTCTCTTAATACTTTTCCTGTTTAAACTTTTTTTTGCTAGAAAAAAAGATTTGCTATTCTGCACATGGCTGCACAACTTCAAGAGTTTTCGTGCATCCTAAAGTCCTCATACACCTGTTTGTGAATTGAAAATATCCGCATGAAAAACAATATGGCCGACTTCCTGTCAGGTGGAAAATCTTCAAAACAAATGCCACTTAGACTTTAAGATGAGACCTAATTTTCCTTCAATTTTTCACTACAGAACTTTGTGGTGTGTGCAAATGCAAGTGATGCATCACAATAATAATAATAATAATAATAATAATCTCTACAAAAACAATAGGTTCCTCACACTTTCAGTGCAAGATACTGTTGGGGCCTTGCTCTTTCGTGCTTGTACCTAATAAGCGTGTACTTACAAAATGTAATATGCAACTGTTTTGTGATAGGTTGCTGAAGCCAAAATCAAAATTGCAATCAAAATTTGATTAATTGCACAGCCCTACTGTATATCATGATTAATTTGGAGAAACCAAGCAATGATCTGTCCACAATATTTCCTGAACAGAATGAGCCTTTGTTTCATAACAGCATTTTTGATCACTGCGTAGAGTTGACTGTGAGATTGGTAGTGGAATCCGGCTCCTTAGATTGAATCGTCCAATAGTTGACTATACAGATTCAATATGTACATATGAATGTAAATATATCCAAGACACATGCAATGATCATGTAATGCAACTGCTGAATTAAGGTGCTAGCAACTTTTTTGGTCCAATTCACTGCACTGGTCAATGTAAGATGGTTCACACTGTGTGTTATTGTGCATACTTTTTTGTAGTTCCCAGGAGAGGCCGGACTGGAGTCTTTCATGTTGTTTTCTTGGCTTTTAGCATTTTCCTTGGCATACTGTACAGATGTTACTCTGTAATTCTGAGCTACTGGATAAACTGTACCTTGCAGCACCGATGAATTTATCAGTTATGAACTGCAGTAACTTCTCAGGAGTGCAGAAGAACCGATAGGTGTACAGGAACTGCTGGATGTAGCCCTCCACAGCTGCATTTCTGGGATGAAAAGGGGCATAGCGACACTGAATTAAGTTTCAGAAAACAACACAGATGAACAGTTAGTTTTCAGTAAAATGTATCATTAAACATTCCACTGCAAATTAAGGAATATAGTAACCTGTGCCAACACAGAATGGCCTTTTCTATCCAGTGCCTTATCCTTGTCAAATGCCTTTATCTCCAGGGTTTCCCCCAGTGTATTGCAAGCCTGGTGGCCCACTGGGCCTAAGATGCCCCCTACCAGGCCTAAAATGGCCCCCATCAGACCTAAGCCACAGGGATTTATTTTTTTGAAAACTACAGTTTTTTTTATGGCTCGTTTGAAAACTTTTTAAAAACTAATTTCAAATGTTCAGTTAGCTTTTAGCACTGACATAAAGACGGAGTATCTGCAGCTACGTGTACGAGCTTCCACTGAGCTAAAAAACGGCAGTTGTCGGAGCAAGTTTTAGAGAGCCTTTGTGCCTCTTAACAGATACAAAATGCAATTAAAATGTCTGTACAATATGAACAGGGCCCTTACGTGACAACAAGATGTGTTTTTAACTCAGACATTGTTTAAATTCACCTACCCTGGTCCCTGTCTCGATCTTGCCAGTAGCTAGCTAGTAGTGAGCTGCTGTCCGTAATGTTCAACCAGGTGTCTGTGATAATCATCATGCAGCAGTTCCGTCTGTATTTGTAGATCATCCATTTTGTATGCGATCTATCTGGTGTCGATTTTTGTGGTAGTTCCCTTAGCCGCGCTAGCAGGCCCGAACCGGGATCCTCGCATCAACAGGTCATGCCTTTGCAACGAAAAATGTATTCCCTTTCAAAAATAGGTAACTGAGCACTGTAGTGGTTATGACCATATCAGTAACTATGTAGACAGGCCAAATGATGTCTGTGGTTTGCACAGTGATAGCATTGGAGAAGGCTAGCTGTAGTCTCTCATTGAAGTCCCGGTGCAGCCGGAAATGGTAAACAGTGTGCAGATCGCTCCGGTAGCGGTAACTCAAATCAACAAGCCTCCCTACTCACCAACACCAGATCGATGGCACACAAAATGGATGAGCTACAAATACACATGGAATACACACTGCATGATGATTATCACAGAAGCCTGGCTGAACATCACGGACGGCAGCTAACAGGGCGAGCTAGCTACCAGCAGGGTAGAGACAGGGTAGGTGAATTTAAACAATGTCTGAGTTGAAAACACATGTTGTTGCCCTGACAACTGCCATTTTAGCTCGGTGGAAGCTTGTACACATAGTTGCAGATACTCTGTATTGCCTGCACCGATTGATGAAAGTACACGCATATGTATAGCGATCAAGATTAATGTAAAAATTGGCCAGAATTGTCCTTTAATGTATGGCTCTTTGGGATCTGTCTTATAGCTTTTTTACATTCTCAATTTTGCAATTACGTCCATGATTCAGTTATCAAAGAATCTATTGGGCTCTACATTAGTGCTGCCATCAATCTGTAACTGTCCCCAACCGGGCCCTTGTCAAAAAAATTGATTGCCACCGGCCTAAACACCTTTTCTGGGGGAAAATCCCGAACACCTTCCATGGGGACTCTTCCAGCACTCTCAGACCATCACCATGTGGGAGACGTAATACTTCCTAGGGTCTCCTCCCATTTAGTTGTGCCCAGAACATTTTCAAAAGCAGATGTCCCTGTGGCATCCTTATGAGGTGCCTGAATGACTTTAAATGGCTCCTTTCAGTATGAGGCAGCGTCATACCAAAGTGGCAGTGGGTGTCATGTGAGCTGCCAGACAAATGGGTATTCATGAGCATCAACAAAAAAACTAATTATACACATCATATAAAAGTTATAGTATATAGTTAACCACTTTCTACTGCTTGTAAAGGTTAAGTGTGTCTGTGAGTGCACATTAAAATAAACAAGGCGACTCAGATGAGAATTAATCTCAGAACTACTATCTTTCTTTCAGTGCATGAATCAAAATGAAACTGTACTGTAAGTAAGGTAAACAAAAGTGGGATTTTGAAAAATGAGGGGGGGCATGTCCCTCCCATCCCCATAGGAAATTATACCCCTGCCTATGTTTTAGTTGTTACTGTAAATGGTTCTGCAATGGTTCTGAAATTCTAATAAGCCGTTAATTTAAGACACCTTTTTAAGGAAATTAACTGAAAAGAAGCCTTATCAATGCCTTTAGAAAACCAAAAAAACAAACAGGTTCCTTTTGAGGTAGTGGGAACTAAAAGTGGCTTCATAAAAGATGGATTGTGTCCATGTTTCTATGATTGTCAATGTGGTTTCCCATATGGCAACAGATGCAAACCAGATGCTGTAATGTCAGATAATAGTGTCATTGTTTACAGATCAGAATTAAGGATGGAACCAGAGGAATGTAGCCACCTACACGTCCTAGTTTGAAGAGAGACAGCCTGACAGAAAGAGAAGGCCAGTGGGTGACAAATTAATTTTGACAATGCATTTACTGACGTGTATTGTTAGGCTTAATATTAACAGTGTAAAAAAAGTATCTAACCACAGCAGTGAGGGTTCAACATTGAATTACACCCTGGGCGAAACCCCCTTTGAGCCCCCCCAACACTAATTTTGTATATACTATACATAGTGTATATTTATTTAAATTCTGATAACTTATATTGACATATGTTGTGCAGAATTGTGTGGAGATTGTGCACCTCAAAAAGTATGTTTCCTGTTGTAATTGCAATAGTTAAATAACTGGATTCTCTTAAGTTTGTTTTTCAATTTATATAGCTAATCAATGTAACAAAAGCAGAGAGCAACAGTATAAAATATTCCCACACAGTGAAATGATAGATAGATTGATGATGATATGATTTTAAAGTGCTCGTGCCACCCCCTCCATGTATCATTAAAATATGCTGCCTCGGTGGCTGCCCGCTTCTGCCATTGCAAAAAATGCTACTGAACCACAGTAACTGTGCAGCTTTGGAGTAAAAGCATGATATATCATAATGCTGTGTGCCATAGAGCTCCATTGTTGGCCAAAAACAATATCCAGGGTGACATGTTCTTTATTACTAGGAAAGCACAGATCATGAAATTCCCCTTTTGTGCCAGGGCAACAAAGAAATCTTCAATATGAAAAAAAATAACTCAACTTTTTAAAGCCAATCAGCAATTCCTTACACTATCTTTGCACAAATTCAATCACACAAATGTATGAAATAAATGTTTTTTTTTTTTTTTTATAAACTAAATGCTTCAAAAGTCTTTTTTGCCTGCTATTCAACTACCTGATAAAGAAAATGTCAGCATTTATATAGCCCACCAACATTATTTTTGTGAAACATAAATTAAATGTAAATGCAGTTAGAAACATGAATAGGTCTATCTTTTACAACTTGTTTTTCATACAGAAGTTCTTGTTGCTGGTTGTTCTCTGAGACAGCGTTGTACTCTCACACAGCCAACATTTCCTTTCACTTTGATTTGTTTTCAAATCACATGTGCGCATGTCACCAATTCAGTTCCCCACCAAATGTGAATTATGGTCACAATCTCCCCTTCTGTTTCTGAGTTATGGCATTGACTAACACGAACTAAGGACTTGTAGAGAAAAAGCAAGGCTAGCACATTTCAAATGTGAACCTTCATCAATAATACCTGGCATAGAGATAAGCCATGAGGCCCAGAGGCGACCCAGCTTGCAGAGTTCTCTTCCCTTTGCTGGTACCAAAGCTCAGAACAGACGGGTCCTCAGAGGACTGGATGTCCAGAGAGCCAGCTCCACAGACAGCTAAAGAAGGCAGCAATGAAACCTCCAAACCCCACTGGTCCACCCTCAATATCTGCAGAAATACAAGAAATCATATCAAAGGACAGAAGGGCCGACTTGTTGTGTGGAGTGTTTGGAATTGTAGCACTTTGTAAGTACCTCAAGGTATTTCTTCACACAATCCAAGAAGACCACTTTGGACCGAAGTTCCTCAAACTGGGACTTGAGTTTGGACAGCATCAGTTTGTTGTCAGAACCTTTGGGACACATTCACTGTTTTATTGATACACTGGAAGCTGCACATGCCATTTCCGCATACTAGCAGTCAGGGCTGGGTACCGAAATGTCACCGAGCAAATTGCCTCCTTAGAATATAGAATCAAAAAATGCCTTGTTGGGCGGCTGGGTAGCTCAGCTGGTAGAGCGAGCGCCCATATATAGAGGTTTACTCCTCCACGCAGTGGCCGCGGGTTCAACTCCGACATGTCGCCCATTGCTACAGGTCGTTCCCCCTCTCTCTCCCCTTTCAAGTGTAAGCTGTCCTATACAAATAAAGGCCTAACATGCCCAAAACAATAATCTTCACAGAGACCGGGATAACGTGTGTGGTGTTGTATTTTGAGAGGCTTCACTACAGTATGCGTCACATAGGTAAAGTAGCTGTAAAAAACTTGGACTTGGACCATAATGTCAAAATGTTGTAATTTCGTTTTGTTAAAATGGATTTTATAGAATTGCTATTGAAAAAAAGTATTGCTGTGGCAAGGTTAGGTCAGTGGTAGAGCAGGCGCATATGCGTTGAGAGGTTTAAGCCTCGACGCTGAGGTTGAGGGTTCGAATCCGACCTGTGACAATTTCCTACATGTCTCCCCCCTCTCTTTCAGCTAGCTGTCCTGTTGAAAACAATAAAAAAAAAAGTGGAAAAGCCCCAAATATAAAAATTAAAAAAAAGAAAAAAGTCCAGGAATCGGTATTGCTGCTGAAAATGCTGCCCTGGATGGACTAGCAGTGTTATGAAATGGGTAACCAACCTTTGTTTTTTATCTCTTGTTGAAACAGCTTCTGGTAGAACTTTCTCGTTTTCTTTAGATTCCTTGTTTCAATCATCAGCTGCTGCTGCAGTTCCTGCTCAAAAGGAAATCATGCAAAAATCACACAAAAGGCCCGAAAATAACACCACATTGCTTTAACTGAAAAAGAACCCTTTGGGTGTTTGCAGCGCGTATAGAGCAGCACTTTCTTTCTCTCTCTCTCTACCGTGGTAACAGACCACAACAGCTCTTTTGAAGTGGAATGAGTGAGAAGTCGCAGCCACACGGCTCTTAAGGTGTGTTATTAGCTGTAACACAAACCTTTTGAAGAAGCAGTGGTGCATTCAAAGTGTGCAAACACAAAGCCTGCTCATTAATATTCTTTTGCAAATGATAGCAACTTCCTTTGCCCAGGGCTAAGCTCAACATATTAATATTCAGATCCAGTTTGGAGAGAATAATGTGCCAATTATCCTAAAGTCCTCCACATGTTCTCGTTCTATTTACCCCAAAGCCTGACCGTGCCCCACTTCATTACAGATAGTAAAATAATTCCTGCACTTATTCATATGAAACTAGGACGTGAAACTGTATTCAATGACCATATGGAGGAAACATAATGGATAAATGTACAAAAAAATGGAAATGGAAACAGTAAATCACAGCATAGCATTTTCAATCTGCAGTTAATAAACGTGAAGTAATGAAACAATTCCAGAGTATTTTGATGGAAATATACATATACCAAGAACTATGATTCTTTTTGGTAAACAACTCTTTTTAAAAAGCATCCACTCCACGATAGTATTATCAGCTTTTGCATTAATATACACAACTCACATAGGAACACATACTCTATGATATCCATTTCATTGCCTTAGCGTAATAGAATCTGATAAATAAACCATGCGATTTGATGTTTTTTCAAACACATAAGGTCAAGTGTGACTCACTGGCAGTAAGCTAGACAGGTCTACCCACCTGTGTTTTCACATCCAGACATGGTGATCCTGTGTGCTGCCCCAGATTCACTGCGTACTGGATCACCTCCAGACAGAAACAATCTTCTCCAAAGAAGGCCAAGGACCAGGCCGGGCTGAAGCCGAGGCCCAGTCCCTCTGCTCTGGATCCGGGCGAAAGGAGTCGCTCCGACACCAGAGAGTCACTATCCTCCATGTCCTCGGAGCAGTCGGGGCTCATCTGCTCCTCGTGGGCCCCCGGCAGCCCTTCCTCTCTCACTGACAGAAACTCCGCTTCAGAGGGGCTTTCATTGCTGCCCCCCGCTGAATGATCTCCTCCCTCCATGACCCCCGCGTCCCAACTGTCCGTGCTCCCACCTCAACCAGTAAACAGGGACCGTGGCGAGAGAGGGGAAAAGAGAGAACAGAGATGGACTGAATCACATGGAGAGCAAAAAAACTAGATTTTGTGAGGAAAACAACACACTGAGAGATCAAGGGGTGGTGCTGGGGTATTGTTGCTAACTCTGTCACAGGCACAATGCACCCACTGTTTAGCAGAAGAGCTTGAAGGCAACGCAAGTTGAACTTCCAACTACTGCTATCGCTTTATCTCAAGTACCTTGTAAGAGGCTGATTGTAATCAAGACCACATGTCTGGCATATTTCATTAGCACAACAAAAGCGATGCATAGGGTGTGTTTGTGAATGTCATTGGCCAGGAATGAGTTCTTCTCCCAGTGGAGAAACACATCTTTAGAGTTTGCTAGCATGCCTTGGACTCTTATGAATGTACTTCAATCTTAAGAGCAGCATCCAACAGCCAGTCACAGCTCTCATGACTTCAGTTAGCAGCCAAATGAAGGGAAATATAGAAAAACAGATGACAGATGGGTTGGGGTGCCAATCTAAAACCAGTACAGAATCTACTTCTATCAAATGCATGTATGTTTATTGTAAAGTACAGACTTGTACTTTACAATAAACATACATGCATTTGATAGAAGTAGATTAAAGTAGGTAAAGTTATTTGACAGATTAAGATTTGACAAATAAAACATATGACCAACTTATGAAATATGACACACTGTTTTAGATGACACAACACTAGGGCTGGTCAATATGAAGAAAATCAGACATCACAATGTTTTTGATCAAATAGCTTGATATCGATACTGTGGCGACATTGTAGGGTTGACAATTGGTCCTTTCACAATGAGATTTTAGATTTAAACAATCATCAATAATATGGATATAACAATTAGGTGTGTAAAGGCAAACGATAGAACAATTACAAAAATCTGGTAAATTCAGAAAAGTTATCATTTAGCCTGTAAAAGCAGGAAAAGACAACATGTCAAATTACAATATTACAATATCCGATACGGACAATATCTAATATCATTTCACGATATTGACATAATATCGATATGTTGCCTAGCCCTACCCAATAGTTTACCAAATACAGTATTTTCGGGACTATGAGTCACCATTTTTTTTTTCATAGTTAGGCTGGTCCTGCGACTTACAGTCAGATGCAACTTATATATAAAAATCAAAATGCATATTATTTAACATGTTTTTAAATGTTAATTCATACTGACTGACATGAACCAAGGAGTAATCATTACCGTCTGCAGCCACGAGAGGGCGCTCTAGGCTTGTGACAACTACATGCTGCTCCAGTACCCCTGAAAAAAGTAACTGAAACAACTTAAAGACATCTTCTTCTAGCCTGGTCCTACCAGATTCTGGTCCATAATAATGGTCCTACTAGACTTTCATTAGTACAGAGAGTCTGGCCTCTCTCCATTGACAAGTGTTAACTTCTCTGTTAAAGATTAAAACTATTGGATCTGCCCAGAGCCACTCTGGATCTGCCATAACCAATCGCTAACGTTTGGTTACGACGTATGTCATGCGCATGTGCAACAAGAGGGGAGAACAACAAGGCTTAGATTTACCATTAGCTTCGCTAGCGTTAGCCTCATAGCGTTAACCTTAGCCAACTCCTTCACGACTAACGGAGAGAGCTGGAAAATCTAACTTTTCCTGAACCCCGCGGGGAGGAGGGCCACAACATCATGGCCACCAACAAAACTCAGCAAAGATTGGATATTCAGCAGCATTTCCACAACGGACTGAATGGCTTCGCTCGCATCTTTCTCCGCTGCCATTACGGAACTACAGCTCTAGCTCACGGCCTCAATGTCATCGTTCTCAGCCACTCCCTCTGTTCGCTGATTGGACCGGTTAAAATTTGGCGGAGAAAACCCCAGAATATACTGCAAACCCAGACGTAGTACTGAAGGGAAAGGAAAGTTAAGTGTACACTAACAATATGTAAATTCATAACCAACATGCAGGGCCAGATTCAATTCCTTCAGTGTCTAACACTCATTCACTAACCCGTTTTTGATGTGCAAATCATGCAAGCAGTGCATGTACAAAACATTCAATAAATATATTAAAACTTTTTTTCTTGATAAAATCTATTTCTATTGAAAATACCATGCACACAGATAGGTGGGTTTTGCAAGTTCATTTACCCTATATTTATCATACTTCACTCATTAAAAGAACAAGCAAACACACTGTAGGACAATCAAGATGTTGAATTTTTTTCTGAAGATGGATGGCTAAAGAATACGTAGGAGGGCAAAGCCGCACTAATCTTTCTCTGGAGTTGGCAGAGTTGTTCATAAGCAACACCGAGGATGAATTCAATGGATTCAGTGACGTGGACTGAGATCGGGAGCTTGGTGAACCGATAGCTTACCGGTAACTTGCTTGTTGGACTCGCTAGCTTGTTATGTTAATTAAGCCTATTCAGCCTCCCAGGTATGTTCTTTATGCTATTGTGTAGCTAAATAACTATTAATGCGTTACGTTAACGTACCAAACACCTATTCCTACCTATTCAGCCTGTTGTGTGCTATTGTGTAGTTGAATAACTTGCCTTTCCAGATTAAATGTCTGTTTTTGGTCTTTGGATTTTGGGAAAAAAATTCAAAATAAGTGCAAACTATAGTCCAGTGCGACTTATAATGTTTTTTTTCCTCTTCATTATGTATTTTTTGACTGATACGACCTATACTCCAGAGCGACTTATAGTCTGGAAAATATGATAGGTAAAATAGCTCCACGTTGGCTTATTACAACAGTAACATGCTACCTACAAGTGAATGACATCAGTAATAATGAAGTAATATTATATAACAGTAGAACACTCATAGAAGCATTTCTTTTGTCTGCACATTGTGTACTTTTACTTCAAGCACATTTTACTAATGATACTGTCAATTTTACGTGTGTGGCATTTCCAATAAAAGGTTGTTTTTTTTTTTAAATTTTTGTATTGTACACTTTTTTTTAAAGTTTTTAAAAGGTATAGATCTAATATTTTGTATTCAGCAGACTACGTGTTCTACACTGCTAGATGAACACGTGTATTTTATAAACTCAGAACTGGATCCAAAAATGACACCAGCTATCAGAACCTAACACATTTTTTTAAGTCATTATTTACCCTTGCAAAAGAGTTTATGTTTTTGGCACAGTTTGTCTGTTTTTTGTCTTTGTGTTTGTGAAACATTCATGTGATGTCAGAATAATTAGAAAAACTTAGTTCCAGACTGGGAAAATTCACACTGCATTAAGATTTTGAGATACAGCGTTCTCAAGTCTGCGCTCTCCAAATGTACTTCTAGTTTCACACTGTAATTTGAATGGCTTTGATCTTTGTCCAAACCACAAAGCAATTTGGGGTAACCAAGTCTATCTCCTACCTTGACAGATGCAGCGTTGACTCTCCTCCGTTCTTAATTCAAGAGCTTCAAGCGCAACCTCATTTTGTCTTTGACAGGGCCGGGCCTCGGTTTCTTCCCAGCAATCCACAGCAGCAGCGGGACTGGATGTGTGAATGTTTCCATTCAGGTCGAGACAACCATGCAGGCAAACGTCTCTCTTCCCTCCCCAGACGGTGGCTATCAGGGGTGGAGTAAGGGCTGCCCTTTTCACAGCCTTTGATAGAGGATGCTCATTAGAGCCGCTGCATGAGGTGCATTAGAAGACAGAAAACACACAGCAAGTTCAAAGCTAGCGGAAATGAGCCCTAATGTAAAGAAAGAGGACAATCATATGCATTTAAGTATGTAATAAAAAAGACAATTGGAAGAAAGCAGCCAAAAACAAAATAGTCATTCACAGATTAATCCAGAATACAGCTTAAAAGCAGTGGGGAATTACTGATTTAATGTTAAAACTAAACCCCATCGCCCATTGCAATAACCACTAAGAACCAAACCAAAATCCATGAAAGACTAAATTCTTGCAGCGTGTCGCTCACATCTTGCAGATCAGATGCACTTGCAAATCACACCGATCGATCAATAAAATGTAACTGCACCAGGACAGCACACAGTCCACTCCATCTCTCAATAGAGAGGCTCCAGTCCTCCGTCCATCCCCTCAGAGAAACTGGAACAGTAGAAGACAAAAAAAAAAACTCCACAGCTGAGCCCTGTGAACAAACCCACTGCCCGGGGAAGAGTGTATATCTCTATACAAAGCTGTGATGTCTCCCTAGTAGCAGATTAAAGCCAGGGCCCCTCCACACATTGCCCTGAGTATAAGAGCATGGCAACAGCTGGATAAAAAGATGTCTGCCAGAAATGACAGGCTCGTCCCTCTGCTTGTCTCTAGCTTACATTTAAATGGAGAGAAGAGCAGAGCATGGAATTTGTTGCCTTCATTCATGCATTCATTCATGCACTTAAGACACACTGACCCCCCTCCCCAGGGCTACTTGTCATCATATTTGATACAATGCAGAAGAGGCTTTACATGTATCTTCAATGTGGCTAGACCTCCTTCCCTGCACTCACAAACATACTGCAAATCAGTTACCATAGGGACCATTTAGGCTGCTCAAGTTTACGTTTGAAGTGCATATTGTGTTAATGCTCATTTGAATGCTGAGTTTGTACGTGCACGTGTATTTGAGAGTGTGCAGAAGAGGAGGAGAGGTCATGTTCAGTGTGAACTGGATCATTCTATTCTTCAGAACCCACAAAAGAATACATCAAAAATCTGACCACAAGCAGCCAAATTTGGGCATTTCAATGTTTGAAGGAAGCGTTGAATGATTTATTGTTAAGTAGATATGCTTTTTCAATTTAGAGTGATTATTCTGATACCAAACATAATCTCTTTAACGCATTTGATCCATTAGACGGCCCACCTCCTGAAAAAGCCATTCATTTAAAAGATTAAAAACTAATGCATGATAATGGAAAAAAGTCAGAATCTGAACTGCAATGTGGATGGTTCAGTCAGTGAACTGAAATATGTGTGTAATGTTTCACATGTTGTAATAAGTCAAGAGATGAACTACAGCAATGGTGTTGTGATGCGTTCTGTAAAAAGCCCGCCCACTACTTAAATCACCCACTCCAAAACTGTACTGCTCCGATTGAGCTCATGTAGTTGATTTGGATATTTGAAAATATGGTGGGAAACATGTCATTTCCAGTGCACTGGTGCTTATAAAAACTGTAGTGGTATTATCAGGGACAGGTATCTTAATTATTATTATTATTTGACTCTGAGATGTGGGCAGTGAATCATGTCTGAAACAAAGGTTATGCTATTATTACCCTAGTTCTAGGTGGAGGGCGGCGCCTGTGTTAGATGACTAGTGCTGTAAGTTAAACGTGTTATTAACGGCATTAACGCAAACCCATTTTAATGGCGTCAAAGATTAATGTTCTTTTTGGCCTAGCAAAACTTTGTAGTTTTTTCATTCAACTAGTAACGTTAGAAAAACTACAACACCACACCGGATCTAGCTAGACCGGAAACATAACAACAGGCACGCCGCACACGCGCCGTTTAAGAGTAGTAATGTTACGTTTTGAGTGGATGGCGAGCGCGAGACGCCGAAATGGACGCCATTAAGATGCTGAATGGAAAGTTTACATTTGAAAAGTTGCCAAATGGTTCCATTGACAAGACCAAAGTGATCTGTGTTTTGTCGTTACTGTGTGTGAGAAATGATTTGCTCCAAGTGTGAATGACTGCTCCAAGTGAGGCCAATGTTGTTTTCAATAAAAAAACATCTGCACAAAGCAAGCTGATCCACTTTTCCATGTTGATAAGAGCATTAAAATAAAAATAATGGGACAAAAAGAAATCAAGGGACACATAGAAGAGATAAAAATGTGCGATAAATTGCGATAAATAGCGAGTTAACTATGACATTAATACGATTAAATATTTTAATTGTTTGACAGCACTAGAGATGACCGAAAGTTATGCTTTTAAATACCTAGTTCTATCTCACACAGGCGGAGCCCTCTAGGATTACAGAGGGGCACCTGAATGCAATATAATGTCTTGTCGGAGCGCACATGCTTGGCCAAACATCGTTTATTTACTTATGCCTTCATTACATACTGTACAGGCTGGACTGTTGCAACTCCCTTTATGTAGGCCATCCCCAGTCTTCATTAGGTCACCTACAGTTGGTCCAAAATGCAGCTGCAACGATCTTGGCTGGTACTAAAAAATGTGAGCAGATCACCCCAGTGCTGGCCTTTCTTCATTGGCTCCCCATCCACCACAGAATCCAGTTCAGTTAATGGTCAGGCACCACGTTATATTACGGATCCTATTCAAAGGCTCTTAGCTCTGATAAAAAATGTCTCTTCTATGTCCTTTGATCTCGACTCAAACTAAAAGGGTGACAGAGTGTTTGCAGTTGCTGTGTCATGACTGTGGAACCAGCTGCCTAGATATTAGATGGGCTCCCTCCATTTCTGTTTTTAAATCTAGGCTGAAGACACATTTTTACTCACTGGCCTTTTTAATTTTAACACACTAATCTCTCGATGGGATGCTCTTCTTGTGTTTTCCTTCTACTTTTATTTTACATTTGAATGTTCTTTTATACAGCACCTTAGTGCCTTTTGTACAGTCCTTTGTTCAGCTCAAACAGTGTGCTCTAGAAATAAACGTTATTCACTTCCTTACTTACTATAACTCACTCACACGGATGGCACATATTGCCATCGCAAGGACTTCAGGGAAGCAGGAAGATTTTGTTTCTCCGTCATCCCAGACCTGGGCAGGGGCCATAGTGTCTCAAAAAGGCTGCAGGCTAGGCTACTGGTAAGTTTACATTGCCATATGCCTAGAGCTGCATGCTACCACTGCATGAATTTAGTTTTTTTCATTGGACACACACACAAGTAGGTGGGGTTGGAGAGAGAAACATTCAAGAATCGTCAACACTGTTTGATTTTGATCATTTTAATTTAATGCTTGTCTGCCCAATCATTGCAGCCGGGAATGACAGTAACAGCACTACAGTGGCACTTTATATATAGTATAGCTGTGAAATCACAACCTTACAGAAGTCCCGAGGGCTCGTTTAAAAGCACAGTTTCTGATTATGGGTTATGAGCGTTTCTTTGTGGATTGAGCTCGAGCTGCTCTAGAATCACAAAAAGACCTTTAAAATGAGAAATGTTGGCTTACTGACCTATCTCAGGAAAAGTCAAAAGTCCTACTCACAGTGTTGATGGGCTGTCGTTAACCAGGCAGTGCAATACACCCAGCAAGTCGTCTTCCCAGTACAGGTCACTGAACCTCTCCTTCACAACACTGGCAAACGTGTGGTTCTGGAGGTCCTTCAAAGAGAAGATGTACTCCCCTCGGGAAAAGAGAAAACGTTGATTTTATAAATAATATGTCTGAACACCTCAAAGCAGGATGATGGAGTGGGTCATTGTTTTGCCGTTTCATGACATGGTGATCTTTGGATGCTTATAGACCTTAGTTGTCCCTAATACTGTATCTGAAGTCTCTTTTATATAGACCTTAGTTGTCCCTAATACTGTATCTGAAGTCTCTTTTATACAGGCCTTAGTGGTCCCCTAATACTGTATCAGAAGTCTCTTTTATATAGACCTTAGTGGTCCCATAATACTGTATCTGAAGTCTCTTTTATATAGACCTTAGTGGTCCCCTAATACTGTATCTGAAGTCTCTTTCTCAAAATTCAGCCTTGGTGCAGAATTACAGCCACAATCAGTTTTCCTTAGGATGTGCCATTTCTGAGTCTGTAACTTTTGAGGAGGACAGAGGGGCAAGGTGGAGGCTGGGGGTGTAGCCTTGACCAACTGCCACTTTGCTCATTTGAAAGCCATGATATCGCTTGCTCATGGGTGAGCTAAATTCTCTGGGCGGGCAAAGCAGAGAAAGAGGAGGTAACCTTGCCCCTTATGACCTCATAAGGGGCCAGATTCAGAGCCGGACAGCTAGGGCTTGGTGTTCATATATCACCATTTCTAGCCACTGGGGGACCGTATGCAGGCTGGGGGAACGCATATTAATGTTAAAAAACCTCATAAAGTGTAATGCCTGCAGTGAAGGAGCTAGCTGGTGTTAAAGGAACATTACGCAGATTTGTAAACTTCTTAAACATGTCTGTTCTCTGGAACCCTGCAGCGGTCTAGATTACAGTAGAAGTACCCCTGGTTGGGAAACACAGCATAATATATAGATATGAAAGATGGTTCACAATTTCTGCGTAAAGCAAATGAAGCAATAATACAATTAGGGCTTGGTATTGCCAATGGTTTTCCGCATCGATTTTGATAAGTAGGTTAGGGAAATTTAGACTATAAATGTTGCTTGGATATGCGCTGGGCAATATATCAATATTATATCAATATTGTGACATGAGGTTAGATATCGTTTTAGATTTTGGATATCGTAATATGACATAAGTGTTGTCTTTTCCTGGTTTTAAAGGCTTTATTACAGTAAAGTGATCATTTTCTGAACTTACCAGACTGTAAGTGTTCTATTATTTACCTTTACCCACTTAGTCATTACAATATATCCATGATATATTGTGATGATTATTTATCAAACATCTCATTGTGAGAATATTTTGTTAAAGCACCAATAGTCAATACTACAATATCATTGTGGTAACGATGTTTGGTCAAAAATACCATGATATTTGATATTCTCTATATCGGACAGCCCTATTTGGATATATAAGATTCTCAGATAGCCTAAGCTGTAAATTTTACAAGTAGCAACCCTTGAATATTTTTTTTATAATGCATCGAGTTAATTTATACTTTAAGAATTGAACATGACTGATTGAAGAACATGACTTGACAAACTACAGCAGTGGTCAACACAATACAGTAAGCCACAACAATCTTGTAAAACAACTATACGACTATACCATGGTAAATAATGAGAAAAAGCCGTAACAGTTGAAAAAAGGGTTTGGGTTAGAACACGGGCCCCCTTTCCCGGGTTAAAGTCAGGTGACGCCCTTATACATCCATGGTGAAAAGGCATATATTAAAAGATTGATTTTTAATTTTTTTTTTAGCCTATATCAGATCACTCAAACAAACATTTAATTGGAGAATCAGTTATTTTAACCCAGCGCTAAATAAAATTATATCAGGGTTATCTAAAAATACATACCCATGGCGATGTCCTCATGTCCATTGTCCAAACATCCATCAAGTGAAAACTTTCCTTTGAGAAGGTCAATTACCTCCTGTAGGGCGGGGTGGACTTTAGGGGGGATGGACTCTGAAGAAGAGTGCTTCTCAGCTCTGGGCACACCGTGCTCCAGAGGGCGGTTAGAAATGATGGAGCTACCACTGAAATTAGATGAGGGTTGGTGATAATCATGGGGTCCACACCGCGCAGGCCCATTCAGACAGTTAATGAATGGACCAGCAGTGCTCTCTGGAACTGTGATTAGTCCCTGTACAGGCTGTGGCACCAGGGAGAGATTGATATCCAACCCGAGAAGAGACTCCGGAGCCCTAACCTGCACAGGCACTAAGGAAAGATCTCCTGTTGTGGGATCCTGACAGAAGAGGTAATTGTTGAAAACACCACAACTACTGGTGTTAGTGGATAATGGCTGAGGAAGAGAGACAAGACATGTAATATCAGGGAGAATAGAAGTAGAGTTGGCCGGCATCTCGTTGCTGGATGTTGTAGTTACGACTGCTTGATTAAAAGGCAACTCTTGTGTACATAGAGTAGGTTCAGTCTGTGTCGGGTAGGAGTACTCAGAGTGGGAAGTGAAATCCTCGATGTGTTCACTGCATTTTGTAAATCCATCCGCAGTCCTGTAAAATAAACAATCACTAATAAGCTTTATTTATCCTTTTAAAGTTATATTACTTTAATTCTTTTTCATTTCAATTCTGTTGTGTCAAAACTGAACATTAATTATTAATTATTTAGACTAAAATTAAAGGAATGTATGTTGGTGGATAATCACAGACTGGAATATGTCAAGTTTTACTCAATACTATTTCAAAACCACTTCAATTTTTTTTTTAAATGCTATGAAGACACCCCAAAATTAATGAAAGTAGAGATTTGTACTTGCCAAAAAGCGAATCAATCATGTTATTTTGGGTAGTTGAAAAGAACATTGATATAGGAAAGCGGGTCAATGAGGACAACATGAGGGTTTAAGAAATCGATCAACGCTTATTCTCTTTCTTGCTGAGATTCAGGAGAAGATTGATACCACTCTCATATCTGTCTCTTAATTGGTGGGATTTCCAAAAACATCAAGTCAGGTTAAGATGAGACAAAGGGAAAACTTAGACAATCTCAGGTCATTCATATGTCCCGTGTCAGGGGACCAGAATGTCCGGCCAGTGGGTAACAACCAAAGCTCTTGATATGTCTCTACAGTTACAAAAGGTCTAGGCAGCTGCATGATGAAGGGAATGTTTGGTTCCAGGACAATCCTTATGGAGGTTGGTGGAATCAGGCTAAAAGGGCCTGACACACTTTAGCATACATCACAGAAGAGAGACAGACTTAACTAGGTGTTAGGTGAGCATGTTTTGTTTTGGCGCCATCGATATCTCAGTATCTTGGCATAACAAACTTGACAGCTTGTGGGAGAGATATATGCATCTGGGAAAAGGCACAGATCCTCAGAGCTGAGGATGACACTGCACACTATCACATCTTGGTTAAACGGTACTGTCTGCCTTAATCTCTCCTCGGCCCAAGATTTCATTAAATGCTTTTGTTTAATAGCGCTGCGCCAAAATATGGGATAAGATTGTTGAATGTCGCAATAACGATATTACTTGCAATACATGAACAGATATTAAAGTGTACTCAGTTCTGCATTTCTGCTGCTTCTGTTGAACAAATTGAATATTAAATTGATTAAATGAATATAAAAGGCACCACTGAAAAACGAACCACAGTTACATTATAAAGTGCAGTGTGCTACTGATATTTTCTTTCAACTTATACAAAAAGAAAGTGTCTTTTGCAATATATCGCTGGCGTTAATGATGTGTATATTGCAACAACCATATACTGTGCAGCCCTACCATGTAAGTCACGGCACACAACTTATTTGTGAATATGAGTTGTGCTACTCCTGAGTTTTACCATAACAACTTAGCGTAGCATAAATACAACAGCAATTGTCTGGTGCAGGTGACTTCCTGGAGGCAACCAGCAGAGACTTCAGCAAGTCACTGTACCCGGCCTGAGTTCCAAGACCATGCCTGGGTTGTGAGGCAACTTTGCCATAGTGGCCACACTTGGTATTGCAGCTTTTTTTTTCTGAGCGTCACTAGTCTATATCTACGACGTTCCACTTCCGGGATTGCTCCATTCTGCCAGATGTCCTTCTTTTCGGCTGGATGTCCATTACTTTCCGCTTTCATTATGTTGGCATTCTAAACTCAGGTGGATTTCTGAGGACTATGGTTAACTGCTCCTCAGATCTCTGCAGGGTAAATCCAGACAGCTAGCTAGACTATCTGTCCAATCAGAGTTCTCTGTAAGTTTACGACAAAAACAACTTTTGAACGTACACATGTTCCACCAAAACAAGTTCCTTCCTCAGGCTATTTTGCAGCAGCACCGGGGCTCCGTTTGGGACTTAGTGCCGCCCTAGACAACTGTGATTGGTTTAAAGAAATGTCAATAAACCAGAGCACGTTTTTCTCCCATCACGAAATGCTGTGTGGACTAGCCAGACCCTCCTCCGCGGCGCTGTGGAGGAGGGTCTGGCAATGCGAGAAAATACCACACTTTGTGTCACAAACACCACAAAGTGACTATTTTCTATAATCCGAATTTTAAACATTCAGTCCAAAAATGGAAATTCTAGAAGAGCTGTATTAGTAAATAATTTCATGGCGTTCATGAGCGTGTGTGTGGAGCCAGTAGGAAGTCAGTCTACTCAGAAATAGTCCAGCACAAAATTCTTAGTATAACCACAACTAGTCCTTCTTAAAGTTGCGGAAACTATATTTTAAATTTATTTTATCGGTACATGAACAGAACCCCCCTGAAAGCCCATTTTCCTTTGTGCTAAGCTAACATTTTCTCATTTAAAACTTAACAAGAAAGCAAATTAGCACATTTCGAAAAGGTCAAACTATCCTTTACATTTCATGAAACTACTTTTACCTAGAAATTGGCTTTTAAAAAACAGAAAAAAATAAAAGTGATAATAGTTACACTTTTCTGGAAAATCCTACCCTTCAATGGCAGCTCCAAGGTGTTGGCTCCCCTCCTCTGAGTCCCCTTCATTGGTTAGGATGATGGGGGTGAAGTGTGTGGCGATGGAGGTGAAGGCTTCTGGGAGTTGGAGTTCCTTGTTGACTGGATAGCTGTGGGGAACAGGGCCAGGCACAGGAGCCAGTCGGCTCTCAGTGGCCATGGGCACAAAGCCTACACACAGTTACAATGCCAAATACAATATCAGTGATATTGTCTCATGCAATGCACATCGGTAAATACACCCAATGTGGGAAATATGAGGAAGATCGGCTACTACAGAGATCCCAGTTAAAAGCCATGCTCCCACTTTACTGACTCATCTCCTGCCATGAATGTTAAAAGAAGTGACATTTTTATTGACAATAAGAAATTGGCGGTGCATCTTAATAGCATGATTAAAATGGTCTTCCTAAAATCTGGCAAATTTAGGGCCCTACTGTAACAATCCAAGCGCAGGTGCATTTAGGGCGTGTACAAATCCACTTTTGCTAATTTAAAAGGAAGAATAAAGAGTCCGTGCACCAGGCGCATGGTTAAAAAGGGTTGTACTTAGTGTCTTCATTAATTCATAGGTGTGTTTTGGGCGTAACATGCAATAAACCAATCAGAGTGTCATCTCCCATTCCCTTTAAAAGCCAGGCACGTTTGCACCTTGGAGCATTGCTATCATTATGGCAGATTTGCTAAGCAGGAAGGAGAGATTTTCAGGAGAAGAAACTAGTCTGCTCGTGCGTGAAGTGAAAGCTCGCGAGCAGATCATATACGGCACGAGCACTACGCCACCAAAACTCCACAACTGGAAGCAGGCGGTACAATAACAATGAAAAACTGCGTCATTGACTTTAGACCAGGATTTTGTTGGTCAATGGCGCGATACGTCAACAATGCAACTGAACACACCTCCCTGTAAGACCAGCACCAGATGGGCGCAGGTGCATTTGCTATTTAAAAGACATGGGCGCTGGACGGGAAATTGACTTAAACTAGCAAAGACACTTGCATTGGGCTTTGTGTATGTTATGTATATTTTGAGGTAAACGCTACTGCATGAGGGTCATCCATAAAGTGAAAATGTCCTACCACTGTTCAGCACAGAGTCTTCAAATGACCTCTGGAAAGTTTCAGTTGCCCTCAAATCGTCTGCGTCACTGGATTTTGCAGCTGGCTGAAAGGAAATAGAAATGTTTCTTTACAACAGAGAGATCCGATTTTCCCATGAGACAAAACAGGACAGACAGTAAGAGGATTTGTGTAAAAAAAAATAAAATGATCCTGACATTGAAATATGTCAGGATGTATACAAGAAATAAAGAGAAATTAACGTAGACATGAAAAACAAAAGAAGGTTTACCGGGTGAACTCTGCTGATGAGATTGTTCCACACGGTCTCGGCATTTGTCCCTTGACGAGATAAGTAGTCACGGCAGATCTGGAACAGATTTACAAGAAAAACAAATGTGATAACAACACAGGACACTTCACACACAATCACAGACAGACACCAATAATGTCCGAATTGTGCCCTGAAATTAATAAGTGTTTGAATAACAAACAGCTACTTGTACAAAATGACAGACCGCATAAAAACGTAAGTAAATTATGAGATTTGTTTTAGGACAGTGCTTTGTTAGCACAAGTGCAAAGCACAAATTGGATTATCTATATTCAAATTACAAGAGATTGCCTTTGACAAAGAATATGTCTATTTCTTACATCAAAACAGGCTTTTCATAGAGCATTTTTCAATCAATGATATGCAATTATAGGTGCTTTCCAGAGCAAAACTTGATAGACAGCAGGGCAGAATAAAATATGTCAGCAGTTGTTGTGAATAAGTTACATTCCATTCAGTGGAAACTTTGAACAAAGCCTCTCTTGTCTGTTTTAATCGCTATCATAAATTTGTATCATAAATAGTTATACGGGTTTCCTTCCCGAAGATGTATCTGTTTGATCCCTAAATAAATCCTCCTGTTCTCTGGAGCCTCTCTCTTATCTATCTACTCTCACGTCAAAGTGATTCGAGAGTAGTGTTCATTTTGTCATTTATTTTTAATTTAGTCTTAGTCTTGTGCCAAATGTCCTTGTTAGTTTTAGTCATATTTAGTCATTCACATATGTTTTTTGTTAGTCAAGATTTAGTCGACTATGCCATGGGATCTTTAAAGTCAAACTGTCATTTGGTTTTTGTACAATTATCTATTTTATTTTATCAAATTGAAACTGAGCCCGTTGCTTTGTCTGCATTGTAACAGGGAGCTGATAACAGAACTAGCCTACTGTCGGCTATGGGGGTTTAAGTCAGAGTTGGGAGTATATAGTATTATAAAATAATGGGATGGTTGAAACCATGTTATGGTAAACACACAATCAATTTCAGGCCACTGCAGTAGAGATTTGCAAGTAGCGGTGAATTGTGCCTAGTAGAGGATAAAAAAACTGGTGGTTCTCGTCTGAACAATGCATGTTTTCTTTAACGAAAATGTCAAGGTAAAAACGAAAGTAATACTTTTTTAGCCATGATGATGGTAGGTCTCTCAATGGGCATCCTCTTTGCCATCTCCAGGAGCAGTCTCTTCAGCTTGCGCGGCATTGCCAGTTTTTGATGAGGTGATAAACTGAACTTGGCTGTCGCCCAGAGAATAGCAGCAACGCCATACACACAAACCTGAGCCAAGACAGAGAAGAATAGAAGAGGGGAAAAATGTAAAATTAAAGCAAAATGATTGGTGATCAGAAAGTTGGTTTGAAAAAAAAAAAATGAAGGCCCATCAGAAAGACAAACCTTCTCAGTCACAATTCCATGTTCTTGATATTCAGGAGCGAGAAAAAACTCATCTCGGGATGCTGCAAAGAACACAGAGTCAGTTATTGAAGTCAACAAAAGCCTCCAGACACTGTTGACTCATTCACTAGTGTAAAGAGTGCATTTTCAAAAATCTATTTTGTAAGTAAACCTAAATATATTAAAGAAATGGAAGAATGTTAGCATTGTTCTACAGCAGTACAGGTGAGTTTAGGATTTACATAAACTTACCGATGTTTTTAGGTTTCAGGAAAAGTACTTCTCCCTCGCAGCCCACATGCAGTGTGTCCAGGCATAGATAGGCTAATGGGAAAGAGAGAAATCAGACAGAAAAATGTAAAATATATATATATATATATATATATATATATATATATATATATATATATATATATATATGTTGGGATATACGTAATATGTTGGGATGTAGGGCTGCACAATCAATAGCAATTGTATCAAAAACGCAATATGGACTACTGCAAAATCCAAATCACAAGGGGTGTGTGTGTGTGTGTGTGTGATATTTGTTAACAGCTAAATATGTGCCAAACCATTCTGAATTAAGTATTGTGATGCCGCAGAGACGTCCCAGGCTACAAATCGTATCCTACAGACTATAGAAAAAACATCTTTGGTACAGATCTTTGCAAAAATCACACTATAATCATTTTCATTTAATACTTTTAAATGAAAATGAGACATAAATGATCATTCTCTTCAATATCGTGAATCGTATTGCAATCGCAATGTCAGTAAAGCATAATTGAAATGAGATATTTTCCTCATACCGTGCAACCCTATTGGAATCTTAATTGTTCTTGCAGGAGCAGGAGTGGTTAAAATCACCTGGAAAGTCAATGTAGGTCTGCAGTGAGGACAGGCAGGTGTAACACAGAGCCCAGAGCTCATTAACTGTCAGCTTGCATCCACACCGAGTCAGTAACTCTCTCAGAGAGATCCACTGGATAGAAAATAAAGAAGAAGCCCAGTTTAACAGAGAAATAACTGAAGTAATCACTATTCTCAAAATCTGCTTTAAAATGTTCCAACATCCAACAGTGGTTTGTCTTATGAAAGTTTTCAATCATCTACTTTGGCATGATTTGGTCTGGTATTGCTGAGTTCGTACATGATTACTCTGTCTCGAAGCGACTGAACACTACCCTCTGAAAATGTAGAACTGTATAACTCCATAATATCCGTTTCCACCAGAACAGTTTCTGTATGAATTAATGTAATGAGTATAAAGTTAATGTAAATAAAGTTTCATTACAGGTAATATTAATGGACAACAGCAAGAGATTTTAAAGGAGGT
The DNA here is from genome assembly GCA_013375575.1 of Percina caprodes. Lineage (NCBI taxonomy): Eukaryota > Metazoa > Chordata > Actinopteri > Perciformes > Percidae > Percina > Percina caprodes. The sequence continues at coordinate 1,004,632 of JABXJD010000149.1, forward strand.
AGTTTATTTTTGTAACTTAAAAAAAAGTTAAGCAGACCTCAGCATCATGTCTTATAGCTAAATTATCCAGTATAAAATGTGTTTGGGTAATGTTAGCTACTTAGCTTGCTGGCTTCAAAGCTAGCTATAAAGCTAACAAAAAAAAGGATTAGGGTTAGAGGTTAAAGGTTAAAGTTCATTTTTGACCTTAGAAATAGTAGGAAAAATAGTAGACAAATGAAAGTACAAATAGTAGATGCAACTTAATCATAACAGAAGGTCCACTTACTAGCTAAAACTGCTTAATACTCCTTGTGGTCAGCGCGGTTAGCATGTACAGCACAGTCAAAGCTGTCAAATTCACTCCGAGAATGGACATCTTTTTACGTTGTGTTGTTTTACTTGCTCAGCCAACATTTTATTAAAGCACTCTTCAGTTTTCTAAAGCGCAGTAATATTAAATATTCAGTTTTGTACTTTCTGGTCCTGTAGCTAGCCAATAGCCTGTAGCCTAGCTAGCCTGGTCCTGTAGCTAACCGGTCTGTGCAACCTTGTTAGAAAATCTTGGGAAGTACACAGCTTGGCGCTCAGACTCTCCGCAGACCCCCCCTCAAAGCACAGTCGCCCAGGCCGCAAATGTGCAATACGCCATCAGCACCGGGCAGAATGCGCAGGGCGGAGCCGCAGTGACGCTACACATTAGCCTTGTGAAGGTTGTTTTAGTCGTGCAAGAGATTGGACAGATAGTCTAGCTAGCTGTCTGGATTTTCCCTGCAGGGATCTGTAGAGCAGTTAACCCTTGTGTTGTCTTCCCGTCTAAATTGAAAATCAACCATTTTGTTGACGCTTTTGATGTTTTTTTTTTTACTTTCTTACATTTGTCTTTTTTTCCCCCAACACTTTTGATCCTTTTTTCCCATGTTTGTCACTTTTTTGACATTTTGACTTATTAACTTTAGTTTCACAGTTAGTTTTGGGAATTTATGGTCAATAAACCTCATTTATAGGAAATTATACTTAATGTTTGAGTTAGAACAGCAGAAATAAGAATTATTTCAACAAAAATTAAAAGGAATGTATGTTGATGGATATTCACAGACTGGAATATGTCAACTTTTACTCAATACTACTTAAAAACCACTTCAATTTGTTTTTCAAATGCTATAAAATTGAATAAGACCCCCCAAAATTAATGAAAGTAGAGATTTGTACTTGTCAAAGAGCGTTATGTGGAATTAATCCTGTTATTTTGAGTAGTTAAAAAGAACATTGATATAGGAAAACAGGTCAATTTGACCCGAGGACAACATGAGGGTTAACCATAGTCCTCATAAATCCAACAGAGTTTAAAATTACCAAAAGGAAAGACGGAAAGAAAGCGGGAGGTAACGGACATCCGGCCGAAAAGAATGACATCCGGCGGCATAGGAGCAATCCCGGAAGTAGAACGCTTGGATACTGACTAATTTAATTTTAACGTATTAAAAAACATAGTTAATCCAACTTCCCAATCCTAAATAAACACACACCACCCCTGCCACAAGACCATTTTCATGTTTCCATCTTTCTCTTTCACAGCCACTTATTTGCAGACAGACAACTCTTTAGTGGACTTCAATAACAACACCAGACAAGAAACAATCCGGGATGAAATGCAAAGTCAGAGGTTTGAGAGCCATCCGGCACTGTCTCACCTCATCCTGAGATTCTTCATTGAGGCACAGCATGCTTTTGGTCATGTAGTTATTAGTTATGTAGAGGCTGTGGTTCAACAAACTCTGGTCCTCAGTAGGGCCGTGCTCCATTCCCAGCTCCTGACAGGAAGTATAGGAAGATGCTGAATCCTGGTTGCAGTCTTTCGATTCACAACCATGGCAACGTTGAATCGTTGTTTCCCCACTGCATAACATCTCTGCACCGTCCTCATTTCCTTGTGACATTTGGTTGTCCACAACGGCTTTCGCCCAATACTCAGTGCTACTGTGTGGGTACGACTCGCAGGACTTGCCTCGGTCGAGTTTTTGAAGTCTGTTAGTCCACACCGACTTGCAGCTCAAATTTTCATCCGCTCCGATCTCTGTGAGGTCGGATATGGGTATACTGATATCTCCGTGAGTACGAGGGGAAAGACAAGGGGGGTTGTTGGAGTCTGGGACAGAGCAGGAGCGGTTCAGAGCCCCCCTCACTCTGTTCAGCCTCTGCTGGGCTCTCCTCCTCACTGGGGAGCTGTTGTGGGACCTGCAGTCCAACTCATCTGCCAAGATCCTGTCATCTCCTTCACTGCTGTCCATATCCTCCGCCCAGAGAGAAGAGTCCCAGCCCCCGCACACCTGCAGAACACGGTGTTAGCATACACAGGCATTTGTTTCAGCAGAATGCATAAATAATCTTAATTATACATGAATGGGTGTAAAAAATAAGATTGTATAACTGCAAAGCTAAAGCGGAGCTAAAGAAACCTTGGTCAATTTTGTCAGGGGTAGGATATAAATCAGAATGACAGAGCTAATGGAAAGATTGGAAAACCTCACTTTTAGCAAAGAGTGCACCGTTAACTATCGGCATCTATGGACCAGGTCTGGCTCTGGATTTCATTAAGATGGTGGTGGTGGTGAACAGGAACTGATGAGGAAGAATATGCAGTAGGAAAGACAGCTCACACTGATAATGCTTGCTTATGGCTCCTTTGAAGAATAGTGGAATAGTGTGAGGCACTATGGTCAATGCAATGCTGATGCAAATGCCACAATTTGTATGTTATCACAGTGCAGCGCCTGCTAGAGCTATCTTGTACCCAGTTTGGGCTTATTTTGGATTCAATAACTTAATAATCAGCTTTACAAATAATTTGCCTATACTGTATTTGTATCTGTGGATACTTTGAACACAAACAAACAAGACCAGCTGACCAACACACTGCAGCCAACTACTCTTATACTACTCTTCTTGTATTTTCCAGTTTGGTCAGACAGTGACCATCATTATGACTAGTTAGCTTAACTGTATGTTTCATTTTGCATTTCAGTGGAGTAAGAAAAAGTGCACCCCTTTGGATTTACATGCATTGCGTTGTCGATGCTCATAATTAAAAGTAAAAAATATCATAAACAGGTGTTCAGAGGCTCTTGTCATGATCCCCTGCAGCTGATTAACTCATAGTATACTGCTGGCAACCAACATGTGAGCATCAAAACTAACTAAATGACTTTTCTCAGATCTAATGGTTGTAGTTGGTCTCCAGTGGACTTCTTTAGCAAGTTTTGTCTTTAAAGGTCCCATGGCATGAAAATTTCACGTTGTGAGGTTTTTTAACATTAATATGAGTTCCAGCCTGCCTATGGTCCCCCAGTGGCTAGAAATGGTGATAGGTGTAAACCGAGCCCTGGGTATCCTGCTCTGCCTTTGAGAAAATGAAAGCTCAGATGGGCCAATCTGGAATCTTGCTCCTTATGACCTCATAAGGGGCAAGGTTACCTCCCCTTTCTCTGCTTTGCCCACCCAGAGAATTTGGCCCATCCATGACAGAGAGACATCATGGCTTTCAAACGAGCAAAGTGGTAGTTGGTCGAGGCCACACCCCCACCTTGCCCCCCCTCTCTTCTCATCAACAGCTACAGACTCAGAAATGGCACATACTAAGGAAAGCTCATTGTGGGACTGGCTCTAGTGGCTGTAATTCTGCACCAAGGCTGAATTTTGTGAATTTTGTATTAGGGGACCACTAAGGTCTATATAAAAGAGACTTCAGATACAGTATTAGGGGACCACTAAGGTCTATATAAAAGATACTTCAGATACAGTATTAGGGGACCACTAAGGTCTATATAAAAGAGACTTCAGATACAGTATTAGGGGACCACTAAGGTCTATATAAAAGAGACTTCAGATACAGTATTAGGGAACCACTAAGGTCTATACGCATCCAAAGAGCACCATGTCATGGGACCTTTACGCTTTTTTGAAGGTTTCTGAGTGTATTTATCATCTGCTTTAGCTTTTCCAACATTTTAGATATGGAAATAATAATGGTTCCACATGATATTAAATTGCATTTTGTTAATTCAAAAAGGATATCTTCATAAAGGAAGGCCCTCTACCCCCTGCCAAATATCTGCATCTAAGTAGAGCTGCTTGATCATGATAAAAATAAAAAAAATCATAATTACATGATTAGTCATTGACTTTTGAATAGACGATGTATTTATTAAACAAAAAAAACGTTGCCTCCTTCCTTTTCCCATTGAATTTTTTTTTCTCATACAGAATAAGAGTTCACCGGCAAAATGTAATGTGCAAAAACACCGCTAATGTTACCTTTTTAAAATACTAGCTTTACAAGTGTAAAAAGGGAGGAGGGAGGCGTCTAAACCTGTAGCCTACTGCGGCACATTCTGGTGTACTTTAAATGATTTCTTCCTCCACGGCAGCAGCTTCTTGAAAAAAATGTGTATAGCTAAAACTGACACATACCTGCTGCCTAGAAAGACCATTTGCTTTAACAGAAGTGTCAACACACAGGTCTTTGGTATTATCATCCAAGCTCAGTCTTGTAAGCAGACATCTGGGTTTGGGATGCTGCCATCTTGCCTCCCAGGAGCCTTCCTGTCCATCTGTGGATATACAAAGAGAGCAATTAGTACTAGGAGAAATATCACAGCCGAGACCAAGCGCTGACGTGTGAATTAAGACGATGAAAAGACCTTGAAAGGTTGATACGGATTCGATGGAGAGCACCCGACGCCCAACAGATGACAGTTTCCGGCACACGGCTGCAGAGGAGGTATGAGACAGCCTTGCTTCAGCCAGAGCCAGGATGTCCTGTGGGAGTATTACACTTGCACGTTTGTTATATTAAAATGTCTAGATTATGCTCATTTCAGGTTCATAATTGTATTTTGAGGTTGTATCAGACTAGGTTTACATGGTTTCATTTAAAAAAAAAAACATCATATTTTTGTTGTACTGCACATTGCTGCAGATCCTTTTTTCACACTGTGTGTTTGGGTCTCTGTTTTAGCTACAGAGTGAGACATCTCACTTCTATACTATCTTTGTTGGGAGTCACACATACTCACATCCTGTTAGGTCCAATTCCAATTTACAGACAGAGTAGCTGTTAAAATGCTCTACTGTTGCTGATGTTAAACAACAGACTGTAGATGATCTGTAATCTGAATGGATTTAGGCTTTAAATCAGACAAATAGCAATTCAAATCCCTCCAATTCAAAAATGATAAAAAAAAATGTATATTAAAAAGAAAAAAAGGTCATCATGTTGAGTCGATTTTGAACCACTCAGCTGTTAGGCCAGCTGAGCACCAGTTGTTTCCCATCATACCCTGGGTCTTGCAGTTGGTGGAGAGCAGCTGCGTCGCCTGGGTCTATAAACTCGTCCGCCTTGATCTTGTGAGGTTATCGCTGCCTACGTGTCCATGACAACAGAGCAAGTCGGACGCAAATCTAACCGGCATGCATTGGGCGGCGATCGCCGGTGATTGATTCTGCGCAGACCTGGCTCATCGCCAACAAGCCTATTGTTTGCACATTCTGCACTCAACATATTCAGCCTTGCTTATGTTGTATGCATAGATTTGTTTCTGTATTTATTGTTTATTTCATAGTCATGTTTAATATGTTTGTTGGTTTGTTCATGTATGCATCATTCGCCAAGGCAAATCCCACATAAGTCTATTTTATTTGGGCAATAAATAGCTTTTTCTGACTTTTCACACCTTTCCATAAATCATTGCAGATATGAAGAGTCAGCAGAGTGTTTCTACCTGCAGGAGCGGCCTGCTCTCGGGCTTCTCCTCCTGCATCTGCTCCAACAGCCTCTGGATCTCTTCCCCCAGCTCCGCCTCTAGCTCTGGCTCGATGACAAAGCTCAGTGCGGCAGACAGCGTAGAGCCCAGAGAGTAAACATGGCCCTGCAGCCAGGGATAAAGGAGGAGAAAACACTATCATCATCAGGAAGCAGCTGCAGTACAGAGATCTGAATCTGTGAAAGACTAGCGAAAATACAGGGTCTTCTTACCATTTTGTATTGTACATATTTATGACTTATCTTTTGCTTTGCTACACTGACAGTGGGTATTATGGTCAGCAGCGGGTTTGAACCAGGTGCTACCAAGTTCACATCTCAGACGTATCCATCACATCCAACAACTGACCGAGGTCTGAACCCATACTAATGTGGTAAACACGTGCAAGGCGGATCCCGGTGTGGTTCACCAAAATAGAAGAGTAAACACTCGGCTGGAGGCGTTTTTTTTCTCTCAAATGTAGGCCATTACTTTGGCAATATATCCATTAAGAAAAACACATAAAGAGGTTTGTTTTTTTGAGACTGCAAAACCAGAATGCACGGTTTATTTGAAATAGGGTTACATAAGTCTAGTGTAAATGTATTCATGTTATGGTGAGAACAGTGACACACTCGATAAGAGTGTGTGAGCTTCACATTTGTATGCAAAAGACGCCAAGGGTGTTAGAACCCAGTCAGATCAGATGCAGCAAAAAGACTTATTTCTAGACTGCCCCTAAAGCAGTCATGTTTCAGGGCCTCACTCAAAAGTTACAATCAGTCTGTCAAACGTTTCAAATGAGTGACCATTAAAAAGGATCATTCTGGTACATATAAACTGGGGCTTTATTATTGTAGTTATGGCTATCTGTGGCCTAACATGGGTTTGGTCAGATAACATTGTACTAATGGGCAAGATACATAAGAAGTCAGGTTATTATACAGGTTGAAAACTAAATTTATATATTTTTTATTTCAACCACTAGAAATATTGCTAACTGCACGCGGTGAGAGCAGACCGCTGCCAAGACCATACCCTGGAACACGTGTCAAACTCAAGGCGCACAAAGGCCCCATGCAGATTTAGATCAGGTCTGCCTAGTTGTGCGCCAAACCAAAAACACAGGAAATTGGTTTTCAAACTGCAATTACGTGACATTCAAAGCAGAATTTGGCAGATTTACTCAGAGAGTTTTCATATTCAGGCTGTAATAGATTTTGCTTGATTTGCTAAATTCTATCATGGCTGAGGAACTTTTTTGCTGACTTTTAACGGGCTTTATTTCAACAAAATTGCGACAAAAAGCGTAAAAATGCTGGAAAAAGAGAACTTCTTTTTTTTATGTGACAAAAAAATATCTGAAAAAGCAACAAAAAGGACGGAAAAAGCAACAAAAGTATAGACAAAAAAGCGAGATGCAGTAATAGAGTCATAGATGTCAATAAACATTATATGTTTGGCCCTTGATGTGAGGGCTAGGCTCGGCTCCCAAAAAAAAACAATGATAAATTCAAATGAAGTTCTGTGAGTAAGTTGATAAAGGGAAAGCTGCTAAAACCAGGAAGACACCACAGTTACTGTAGAAAGCGCTGTGTTGTGTCAAAGGGCTGTTTGGGAAAAGAATGTCACTTCTGCCTGACTGCTATTCCTTTCTGTCCATTTCATGTTAATGTAAAACTCAATCAGAGCAGGACAATGCAGGCGGCGAGCGGTTCATGACCGGCTTTAAGCTTGTTTTCAACTTCAGCAAAATCCAGAGACGCGCAGTATTTTTTTTTTTTTTTCTTCTAGATTAATTTTTGGGGCTTTTCCCCGGATTATTTTTTTACCCTTTTCTTTCACGGTTCCCTTTATACACCCCGCAGCAAAGTTAAAGGTCCTATGACATGGTGCTCTTTGGATGCTTTTATATAGACCTTAGTGGTCCCATAATACTGTATCTGAAGTCTCTTTTATATAGACCTTAGTGGTCCCCTAATACTGTATCTGAAGTCTCTTTTATATAGACCTTAGTGGTCCCCTAATACTGTATCTGAAGTCTCTTTTATATAGACCTTAGTGGTCCCCTAATACTGTATCTGAAGTCTCTTTTATATAGACCTTAGTGGTCCCCAAATACTGTATCTGAAGTCTCTTTTATATAGACCTTAGTGGTCCCCTTATACTGTATCTGAAGTCTCTTTTATATAGACCTTAGAGGTCCCCAAATACTGTATCTGAAGTCTCTTTTATATAAACCTTAGTGGTCCCCTAATATTGTATCTGAAGTCTCTTTTATATAGACCTTAGTGGTCCCTAATACTGTATCTGAAGTCTCTTTTATACAGACCTTAGTGGTCCCCTAATACTGTATCTGAACTCTCTTTTATATAGACCTTTATGGTCAAATTCTCTGGGCGGACAAAGCAGAGAAAGGGTAGGTAACCTTGCCCCTTATGACCTCACAAGGAGCAAGATTCCAGATCGACCCATCTTAGTTTTAATTTTCTGCCATTGCAGAGCAGGATACCCAGGGCTCGGTTTACACCTTTCACCATTTCTAGCCACTGGGGGACCATAGGCAGGCTGGGGGAACTCATATTAATGTTAAAAAACCTCATTAAGTGACATATTGCCATAAAACTGATAACTGCCAGCTCCCCCGATTTGTGTTTTGCCGCAGGATCCCGACGCAGCGTTAATGTGTTTATGAAAGTGAAAAAAAAGTGTTTGTTTCTTGGTCCATGCTACACCTTTCATGAAAGCTCATAAAAAAATCAGGCCAGTAGTTCTTCCGTAATCCTGCTGACAGACAGACAAACCAAGCCTAAAACATAATCTCCTTGGTGGAGGTAATATATACTACTTCTCAGTACACGCGATCAGGCACATGGAGAGAGACCGACAGATGGAGAGAGAGAGTGACACACACGCACACACAGAGAAATACTCTATTACAAGTGCAAAACCTGCATGTTAGAGTAGATACTGCCTCCTCCCTATATCACATTATCAGTTAGAGGTGACCGAGGTGAGTTTGTAGCTGATGACTGCTGGCCTATGTGGGGAATTTTAGGTGAGGAAAGAAACTGAGCAACACTCTCCACACCCTTCCTCAGCGAAAATCACCAAGGTGTCTTAGGGGTGTGCGATCCCAGGGGTGACGGTGTGCAACTTCAATTCAATTCAATTTAATCATAGTATCAAATCATAACAAAAGTTATCTTGAGACACTGATACAGATATATTGTGGTCTAGACCTACTCTAATTTGCAAAGACCCAACAATTCTAGAAATTCTCCCAAAAGCAAGCATGGTCAGTCAGTCAGTCAGTCAGTCAGTCAGTCAGATCTGTGACCAGAACAAAATCTATAAGAACATTTGGCATTTCTCACCTCAAACGTGCTGCCTGTGGTGTCCAATTCAGGAGGCACGAAGGAGCCTTCTGGATCATCTGCAAGGAGGAAAACATACCAATTAACTGCACCATTAGGCACGGGTGAAAAGCATACAGTGTATCATATTGTCATTAAAAGGGAACACATGGTGCATTTGTCTGATGTGTGAACACTATGATATATATCCATGTCAGGTCTGTACTGTAACCTACATGCTAAGCATCCACCAGAATGAGATGCAAATCAGAGGAATACGCTGAACTACAGTCCGGTGAACAAGCGTAGCCGCATTCTGTATACATGTAAAACATCAATGTCCGCTGTAACGATGTTTCACTCTGAAGTTGCTGAAGCGGCTGCTGTTTCAATCCTGTTGGCTCTCTGCAGCAGGCGGGGCTGTTCAGTTCCCCCCGCAACTGACACACACACACACACACACAAAGACACACGGTGGATGCAGGAAAAACGGTTGAGACGTACAGGATGACCTAAATCGAGGACAGCTACGCACGTTATTGTAAGTGCAACAATAAGTTAAAGTCCAAGTATAAGTCCCTTATCAAACCGTATAAATGTGTGTCCCAGACCAGGATAGGAAACTAACTAACAATGTAAAGATCAACAAACCACTGACACATATGTTCAAATTTGATTCATTCAATAAATTATTATTTTTTGTCTTAAATCCACCAGCCATTTTCATATTATACCAAAATTTGCAGCACCCTGGGGCTTTTTGGTAAGGTTTCTAGGAAAACTCAGCCTAGAGTAGATTTATTCTCCCCAAAACAAGTTTCCTTTTCATTTTAAACAACTATACAAAAACATCATAACTTTTTTTGTAACTTTCTCTGTCTCAGATACAAAAACATGGCAACTTTTATCACAATTTTTAACAAAAGCTCCTGCAACATTAGGCATTTTGGGCCGCAACAATCTCAAAAAATACCTTGAAGAACCAGATTAACAACCCTTTTAAATGTAAATGAGCACTGAAACCACAGAATTCAAAACTGCATACAATATAACAATATATATGCAGTCATCAATATCAATATTCCACTCTGATAATGTTTTTAAGTTCCTTTTTGTATGAAAACATGCAACCGAATAAGACACAGACAAAAAGAGTAGCTTCTCATTGCATAGGTTAGGTGGTGCAGGGGTGTAGAAGATTAGTTGAAAGTGATTTGGAGTGTGTGTGTGTGTGTCACTAATCTGCCAGACCGCACCCTGGTGACAGGAAGCGGAGCACACAGACCAAACATCCTGCTACATTGTCCTGCTGCACGCTCTCTCTGGACTTCTTCTACAAAAGCTATAAATTATACAGTCTATGACCTATACTATAACTTATACAGTCTATAACTTATACAGTCTATGACCTATACTATAACTTATACAGTGTATGACCTATACTATAACTTATACAGTCTATGACCTATACTATAACTTATACAGTGTATGACCTATACTATAACTTATCCAGTCTATAACTTATACAGTCTATGACCTATACTATAACTTATACAGTCTATGACCTATACTATAACTTATACAGTCTATAACTTATACAGTCTATGACCTATACTATAACTTATACAGTCTATGACCTATACTATAACTTATACAGTGTATAACCTATACAGTCTACGACCTATACTATAACTTATACAGTCTATGACCTATACTATAACTTATACAGACTATAACTTATACAGTCTATGACCTTAAGTATAACGTACAGTCTATGACCTATACTATAACTTATACAGTCTATAACTTATACAGTCTATGACCTATACTATAACTTATACAGTCTATGACCTATACTATAACTGATACAGTCTATGACCTATACTATAACTGATACAGTCTATGACCTATACTATAACTTATACAGTCTATAATTTATACAGTCTATGACCTATACTATAACTTATACAGTCTATAACTTATACAGTCTATGACCTATACTATAACTTATACAGTCTATGACCTATACTATAACTTATACAGTCTATAATTTATACAGTCTATGACCTATACTATAACTTATACAGTCTATAACTTATACAGTCAATGACCTATAACTTATACAGTGTATGACCTATACTATAACTTATACAGTCTATGACCTATAACTTATACAGTGTATATACCTATACTATAACTTATACAGTCTATGACCTATACTATAACGTATACAGTCTACAAACTATACTATAACTTATACAGTCTATGACCTATACTATTACTTATACAGTCTATGAACCATAACTTATTCAATCTATGACCTATACTATAACTTATACAGTCTATAACTTATACAGTCTATGAACTATACTATAACTTATACAGTGTATAACCTATACAGTCTACGACCTATACTATAACTTATACAGTCTATGACCTATACTATAACTTATACAGACTATAACTTATACAGTCTATGACCTTAAGTATAACGTACAGTCTATGACCTATTCTATAACTTATGCATAGCCACTCCAGCCACCAGGGTTACGATATAATGGCATATCACCCGCTAAAGTGGCTAGCCGAAATCTACCCGCAATTTGCAGGTTGGCGGGTGCTAACGGCAAGTCCTGAACACAAACATGCACACAAGGAGACAGGAGAGCATAGACTGAGAGATAATGGACGTTGCATCACGTCAGCATGACATCACCATTGGTTTGTGGACTGCTGTTTTGAAGCTTGGAGTTTGCATTTTGGCCGTCGCCATCTTGGTATGATGGAGCCAGAAGTGACCATATTTCGACAAGAGGGCAGAACTGGGAAGATGGAGCTGCGCTATGCTAAAGGAGGGAGAGTCGCCTATTTTTAACCCTTCTGACGCGAGTCATCCAGTTTAGAGGCTGGTAAATGCCGTTCATCAGCATCTACGGCAGGACTGAGAGCTGGTTGAAAATTGGTAGACTTTCCCATCAAGTTACCTAGCTAACACTTGCGGTAGCTAGCTAGCTTGGTTGGCAGAACACTGACCAAGACATTTTTTGTAACATGGACATCACCCAAAACAAGTTCACCGCTATTGGAATGAACACAGTGCCATGGATACACAAAGCTAAGCCTCTGTCCTGATAGGCACGTTGGCAAGTAGCCTAAAACATCCCCCACTTTATTGTCTATTTTAAAGTAAATGGGACCATGATTTACAAAATGAGCATCATGATGTATTAAAGAAGATTTGAAACTACAATTGAGGCCTTACACTTGTTAGGAAATGGTTTACGTAGTAAATCACGTGAGAAATAGGGTGATTTTCTCATTTTTATACAATCTGACCTCTTTTTACGCCCCCTGCTGGAAATTAGATAGAATGCAGGTTAATGCCACTTCCACATTGGCTTCACTTTTCGCAGAAGTTGCCACTTGAGGGAGAGAAAGGTTGTGAGAGAAGGAGAAGAAGAGATAGGAGAAGGAGAGATAGAAGGAGAAGGAGGGGAATAAAATGGGTCATGACAGATCTGGGTTGGTAGAGTTATGATTTCCCCTCCCATGTGTAACAAGGCCGATCTCCCGTTCTCCTCCTTAGCTTTTTTCCTTTCTCTCCTCTCCTTCCCTTATTCCTTTCCATTCATGTCCTCACTCCTTTCCTCTCATCTCTCTTTTCCTTCCATGCCTCTTCCCATTTTCCTTTTCTCCTCTTTCCTGCCAATTCCTTTCCTTTCCTTCTTTTACTTCCTCATCTCTTTTCCTGTCCTTGCCTCTTTTCCCCTCTCTCTGTCCATTTTTACTCTCCTTTTTACTTCCTTTCCCTTTTTATCCTCTCCCTTCCTTTATTCTTTTACTATTATCTCCTCTTCTTTTATATTTCCCTTTCTCCTTTCTTTAACTTCCTTTCAATCTGAGCCTTTTTCATCTCATCTCCTCTTTTTCACCTCTTTTACCGCTTTACTCACATATCATTCCCATTTTCTTTTCCTTCTCTTTCTTCCTCTCCTATTTCATTTCATTACTTTTCTCTATTTTTTTCATTCCGTTTCCCCATCTCTTTAAATTCAATCAAATTAATTTTTACTGTTGCATGAAATTCCAGTGAAATGTAATCCAATCAGCTCCTTCAAATTATGCACAATTCATCAGAACAGAATGTGGCCACCAGATCCGTTTTCATCTAGTCTCCTCACCTATCCTCCCCCTTTTGTCCCTTCCAATTCCTCTCCTCTCATTTTCTTTCCTCTCTCCTTAACCCTCTTTTACTCACCTCTTTTCCTTCCCATTCTTTTCCTTGCTTCCCTATTTTTTCATCTCCTCTGGTCTACTCTTTTTTTCTTTTCCTCTCACCTACTTTTTCCCCTCTACTCCTATGCATTTTTCATCTCCTCTCCTCTCCAAGAGGTTGACAGTTCAAACAAACATGAAGGAGAAAAGGACAGACAGGAGTAGAAAAAGGAGGACACAATATTTTATTCCTTTGTATTCAGGAAGCACAGTAAATGGCACTGTAGCACAGTGAAATTGGCAGTGAATAAGAGAGAGAGAGAGAGAGAGAGAGAGAGAGAGAGAGAGAGAAACAGCCTTTGATGGCAAGAGCTTTGTGAGTCATGTATGCTTACAGCATTTTAGCACAACAGGTAGTATGAGCTGAGAGATTCAACACACTTTCCAAATGGTGCTGATCCCATTTCCCACAGAGCACAGGCAGTCCAGTTTCATCAGAAATGCACAGCTTGCGATGCTAAACCTTAGCACAAGGTCAAAATTTACTGAAAACCACCGGAGGACATCATGTTACTCGTTAGTGACGCCGGCGTCCTGCTGTTACTGCAGTCATTAATTAACTGCAATGAACCCTATTGATGAGTTGTTGTGGCAACAGCCAGTCTCGCTGAGATTCATCACCACAGCCCTTTCAGTGTCTCCTTTAGGATCTTTTTAACAGTGGGGGCAGGTCTGTCCAAACAACAACCCCTACCCCTCCCGCGAGGGTGTTCAATCGCTTTTATATCGATGGCTTTTATATCGAATCAACAGCCGCATGCAATTTAGGTAGCAGGTGAAGAACACAGACAACGAAAATCACCAGTTAACTTAATTTAAATTTGCAAGAACTATAGACAGGCTTAAATGAACTGACAACATAAGACATAAGACTTACAGTACAGTTCTCAAGGATGCACACACACAATCTCAACTGGCTAGCTATCCTCCGGACAGCGGCAGTCTCTTATTTTCTTTCTCTCACTTTTCCACCGAGTGGTGTGAAGCGTGTGTCCGTGCTATTCTCCAAAACGCACTCACAATCACTGCTGATAGCCCTATTTCTGATACTATGGGGGCAGAAATTTGACTGTGGCGGGCTGTCATGGCAACATTAACATAAGGGAAATACTGTCTTTTCTATACGGCGGTACAGAGGAAGCCGGTTTGGGATTGGCTGTGAAAATGTGCCTCAGCTTGAAATTTCATCCCAATCGCAAAAAGAGCTAAATTAAATGGAATCAATAGGGAAACGGTGCAATAAGTGAAGCGGAGAGCATAGTGTATTTGATTAATGATATAGCACCATGTTCAACACAAACAACTTACACAATGTGGGTAATGTGGGCACTGCTATTTACAGGATGAATCAGAGCAGGACGCAACACAGTCCGATCAAGCACGACAACATATTAAGCTGATTTTGTAATCTCTGCCAAAAATCATTGTATTATCTATTATTATCAGTCAGTTCCATCAGTAGCATGTCTGAAGTCAAACCTGCAAAATCAGAATATAAGCCAAATATGGTGCAAAAAGTGCAAATCAAGAACAATCCAATGGAAGTGGAATGTGGTTTAATTATTGCTCAAACACATAAATGAGAGTGTGACCGTGCTGTAGACTCACCACTCAGCTGCTCCATGAAGCAAACGTTCCCATGGGCGTTGAAGGCCAGAGTGTCTGGTGTTATGCACAGGGTGTGGAAGAGGTGGGAGGGTCGGATACTCTGCAGCGCCAGGACGCACTCTGCACACACCGCCCACACCTCCTCCTCAGACAGACAGCTGTCCCGCAAAGAAAGGATGTCTGCCAGAGACACATTCTCCTGTGGACACACACACACAAGATATGCATATATATATATATTAGGGCTTAAACCAAAATCGCAATCCACAGACCAGTGTTGCGGAGTGAGAAGGCAGTGAGTCCATATTCTCTGACATGCACTCACAATCACTGCTGATCGACGGCCTTTTGTACAGCCCTATTTCTGATACAGCGGTGTATCGTTACAGATACACCAAACCCACAATTCAAACCCATGATTTGGACCCAGGCAAGGTTATAATTGTTAACGACAACGAACAAAATAACGTAAGCTAGGTGGGAAAAAAACGTTGTCGTCAACTGAAATAAAAATAAATGAGGCACTATAACTCTGTAAAAATGTCTGTTTGCAAAACTAACTAAAATGAAATAAAGTTATCGAGTAAATGTCCTTAGTTTTCGTCTTTGTCAGTGACATTTTCAACCATAGACCCGTTTTAATTAGTCTATGCCATAGACATACATCGTTTTTGACTGGGAACCTAGAAATTCCAACATTCCATGTAAAATTGAACACAATTTAGTCCATGCCCCACCCCTGGCATCACGGCGATACCGAAAGTCGGAAGAAAGCAGCAGAGTCCTAATTGATGACTGTGTCAGATAAAAGCAAGTGCCTCGCAGTGGAAGGTGGTAAAATATGGGGACAATTTATGAAAGGGAAAAATCCCACGAATTTTGAAAGTACATTTGAGAAGCGCACACAAGGAGGCTAACCTAGCTTACTTTAACAAGGTAAAGAACGCATAGCCACCCTTTCACCGAAAGAGGCTAACCCCGGTACAGGGCATGGGTGGATGGGTACAGGGACAGGCAGCATGACGGAGACAACCGTAGGACAGAGAACACTACAGGCGTGCTTTCATCGGCAACTTCAAAACGTCCCCACTTTGCTCTAACCAAAGTTCTGTCTTCTTTAGTCTGTTGCATAGACTCTATATTAGGGTTATATTAATAATATACAGTATATATGGTGTTGGCTATTAAGGTTTTTCCTGGCACTCATCAATTACACGGTCTGCACTTTCTGCGGCATCTTGATGTTGGTGTTTAATACATTGTTGAAAACATATTTCTAAAATTGTATGATGTTTTTGTTGAATTATTATTATTATTATTATTATTATTACACAATACTTGTTCAGACCCTGACTAAAACACTAAAACTAATAAAAACCAGTGCTGTCAGTTAAATGAGTTATTAACGGCGTTAACGTAAACCCATTGTAACGGCGTAAATCTTTTGACCTAAAAAAGCCTAAAAAATCTTATTTCACATGCTGTTGCAACAACTAGTAACATTAGAAAAGCTACAACACCACACCGGATGTAGCGAGACCGTAAACTAACAACAGGCATGCCGCACACACGCCATTCAGGCTTGCGAGCCGGCCAATCGGTAGTAATGTTAATAAGATTCTGAATGGAAAGTTTCCTTTTGAAAAGTTGCCAAATGGTTCCATTGACAAGACCAAAGTGAGCTGTGTGTTTTGTTGTTGTGAACTGAGCTATCGTCGCAGCACGTCCAGTCTGAAATACCACTTGATGGCCAAGCTCACAGCTGATGCCAATTTCCTCGTCAAAGTCATTTTTCACCCTTTTATTGATGGATAGTGTTACTGGTGGGAGGCTGGCGTCTCCCTTACAGATAGGGTGAGAAGCACAGGCTCCTTCACATCGAAAGGAGTCAGTTGAGGTGGTCCGGGTATCTGGTAAGGATGCCCCCTGGGCGCCTCGCTAGTAAGGTGTTCCAGGCACGTCCAGCTGGGAGGAGGCCTCGGGGAAGACCCAGGACTAGGTGGAGGGATTATATCCAGGGTTCTAAATTAACACCGCCAACCCGCCAAATGCGGGTTGAAATTCCTTTTGGCGGGTGTTACTAAAAAGCCAGTTTGTAAACTAGCCAGTTTGGCCGGTGATGCAAGGGCATTACATGCATGATACACAAGGCTCTGTTCACGGCTCGGCTATCCCCTGGCAGTACTTCCTACATTTCCCAAGAACACTGTGCTGTAATGCTGCGTGATGACATTTCATACGCCCATTGGCTGCGCGCAGTTTGCAGTCAAACCTGCGCGAGAAACCATGGAAACGAACGGAGCCAGAGCAAGGAGCATAGACTGAAAGAGGAGGGAGTTAGCTAGCTAGTAAAGTAAAAAGTTAAGATTAGCTAAACTAAATGCGGCGGTGGTTGGGACGGACTTCTGGGGGCGAGAAGAGGAACGACGCAAGGGATGATGATGTCGACAGAGAAACAAAGAAAAGAAAATGTAATGCCAAATGGGTGACGGGTCGTGAATGGCTTGTGTTTGATCACGAAAATGTTGGAAAAAAGGGCAGGCCTTTCACCGACTTCACATGGATGTGTGAGTAAGTGAATTGACATTACTATTTACATGTTTCAGAAACAGTGTGTTTAATACGATCCTGAGTGCTTCCATAGACACAGGTCAAACTTTATGTTTGATGGTTTCAAAAAGAAGAAAACAAAATCTCACTAAAATGTACTGTGTTGTAGGCGAGGTGCTGGAGTTGATCCCTGAACAATGGACAATTCTCAAGACTGAACTGTACACAGCAGGATTCAGCCAAGGTACTTGGAGAATGTTTGAGAAAAAAAATCTCATACTGATGTACCTTATCAGTAACATTATTCAACAAGTGTTTGAAAAGTTCCCAAGCTCTATAGAAATGTCTGATATTGTGAGACAGTTTTATTTTGTTTATCAGGAATCAGAGTAAATGTCATTTGTTAAAGACACAATCCTAATTTGATGCCATGTTTTGCAACTAAAGTTGCATTTGAAAATGTACAATTGTTTGCAAGTGCATAATGCATGTTGTCTGTCTCACACTGCTAGAGGAAACTTTGAGCAGACCTGGTCTACTGTGAACAGAATGCTGCGCCATCGGGGTCCTGATGTCCTTGATCTTTTTGATGCTCTCCTGACCATCCCTGCAACTACAGCTGACTGTGGAAGAGGGTTCAGTGTTACGAAGCAGGTAAAGAGTGACTGGCGCTCACGCCTAAAAGGTGAAACCCTCTCTGACCTCCTTAAAACCCAGTTGTGCTCACCTGACATCAAAGACTTTGAACCAACCAAAGCCATTGAGATCTGGCATGCTGAGAGTTTGCGCTCACGCAGACCTGACTTTGTGCGCAAACATGGACCAAAAGAAACAGAGGGTGGCTCAGATTCTGATGGCACGACCTCTGAAGAAGAAGAGCTCTGAAGACATATGATTCGATAGATAGATAGATAGATAGATAGATAGATAGATAGATAGATAGATAGATAGATAGATAGATAGATAGATAGATAGATAGATAGATAGATAGATAGATAGATAGATAGATAGATAGATAGATAGATAGATAGATAGATAGATAGATAGATCCCAAACTTGTAATGAAATGTTTGCACTTTCTGTGTATATTTTGTTGTAAGTATTGTACTTTATGTATTTTTAATTCCAACAATGTTAATAAAATGAACAAATGCATTCAGTGCCACTCATAATTCCTCTTATTTTCACCGGACAAAAATTGGCTAGTGGTAGTTCTGATTGGCTGGTAACTTTAGCAAAAAAGTTAATTTAGAACCCTGATTATATCCCCAACCTGGCCTGGGCAACGCCTCAGGAACCCCCAGTCGGAGCTGGTTGATGTGGCTCGGGAAAGGGAAGTTTGGGCTCCCCTGCTGGAGCTGCTGCCCCCGCGACCCGATCCGGATAAGCGGATGAAGATGCACGGAATGCAAACTTAAGGCTTTTCTTGACACATCACATATCATATTTTCAACACTTGCACGCTAATACTCAGAAAATACAGTAGTCTCCCGAGTAGAGGATGAGACTTCACAGCACTGGCAGAAAAGTTATTATATAAAAGTATGTTCTTAGTTTTGAGAAACTGTGAATAACGCTGCCTTAAGAGGCTGTATCCTTCCAAGAGTTGTCCATAAACAGTGCACATTTTGACATAGCAAACCCTTAATTTCCTACACAAAGTACATGATATCGTGCACATGCAAAAACACACACACACACACTATTTATGTAATGGAGTGACTCACCCACATGAACACACTACATCATCTGTGATCCACTATTACCAAATGGCCCCATTAATCCTGGCAGATGCAGTGATCTCAGAGATTCCACGCAGCACCCGGCATAATGCTGCCGTCTGATCATTACAGGATCTTCTGTTCGCATCGCAAGTGGACACAAAAGCTGGCCTTAACTCAGACAGAAGGGGCGGAAGAGGAGAGAGTGGGGCTTCACAAAGCAACAACTGTCAAACACTGTATCCAGTACTTCCATTACCCTTTTTCCTTCCATGACATTATTTATACCACTCTCAATGAGGACTTATTTTGACTCCAACTGTGAAAGTAAGTCTTAATGCATTAGTACAGTGGCTCTCAACCTTTTAGAGTAACAACCAACCAGAATTATAAGGTTGGTGTTTGAGACCCACCCCCCATGACCCTCAACAACGAGAGAAAGAGAGCTGCAAACTGCAAACTCAACGCCTCCCCCTGCTAATTTTTGTAAATGCTCCGATTAATACGTTTGTTTAAGTTAGCACCGAGTCTTGTCCAATCTGCTCCAGGCTCTGAGGATATTGATGCATTTGTGACTTTTTCTCACCCCCCCAACCCGCCTTCAGATCCCTTTCTGTGTTCCAGGACTTCCTGATTTACAAATGCAGCTCTACATTAATTTCAATATAACACATGAAATGTACCAAACTCACACAGTAATGTACCATTCATCAGTCTAGAATATGTTATTTCATTTCCCACCCCAAGCATCTGGCGACCCCCAGACATTATCTGGCCCTCAGGTTGAGAACCACTGCATTAGCTTAACTCTGAAGGGGCTGCCAGATAAGAATGTCTGTGACTCTCTTGTAGGTGCAGGAGAGTTGCAGCAGATTGTGAACAAAGCGTATCAATGTTATCTAGTAAGGTAGAGCACAATTACATGGCAGAAAAGTGCCACTTTAAGCAGCAGCAGCCCCATAAATAGACAGTTTCCCTTGAGAAGAGTGCAGAGGGAAGCTGGAAGTCTCTCTCCCCAAGTTAAATAGCTGTCCTACATAAGTTTGCCTCTGAGCTCCAAGGTTCTGATCAGACTGCTGGTGTGCATGACAGGGAATGATAGGAAAGTGCCAGTAGTCCATGTGTGACTGAACTTGCTTACGCTTTCAAAAGTACATTTCATAAAGTACAATTCTGAAGTACTTAAGTAAATCCATGTTATGCTTATTTAATACTTCTACTCCACTCCATTTCAGATGTAAGTATTGTACTTTTAACTCCACTTATTCTGACAGCTATGGTTACTTTTCAAATTAAGATTTGATATATTACATACATATATGATGAGGTTTCAAAATACAAAGCATTGGCTTGTTTTTGGTTTGTGACACCCTACAAAAACAGAGACGGGTCTGGTCATGGACCCTTAAGATGTAGAAGTTGTTAGAAGTTCCACTAAAGAGACATTTCCCCTCTACACGTATCAGGTGAGTTAACTTAAATTTCTCTTTAAGGCTAAATAGGGCAATTATCCAAGATGAATCATCATAGACCTACTTCTTCTGCCACTGTTTATGGGAAGAGGTTACAGTGTATTACAGTGTTACAGTGTACATATTTACAGTAGTTAAATATGTAGCCCTACCTAATTATGAAAATGCAAGCAACTTGAATTCAATATGAAAGCTTTTAAGGACATGCAAGGACATTATAGCCATTTTGCTTTTATATGCGTGTTTTTTTACCCTTCTGTTGTCAAATTTGACCCCTTTTTTAAAAATGTCTATATCAGAAATACGGCATTCTTTTTAACTAAATTACAAAAAAGGATGGCTTCCATGCAAGACTCTTTGCAAATACAATTAATGACTTTCTTTTAAGATAATTTTGGGGCTTTTTCCCTTTATTTATGAGTGACAGTGGAAAGACAGTAAAGGTGGGGGAGTGATGGGTGGGATCACTTTCATTGAAGTTTGGGTGTAGATTGAAATGGTTTCAAATCAGTATCCTGACCAAACTCATCCACTCATCATACATTCCTCTGATCTTAACAATTAGTCAAAATAATTCATAATTTCTGCTTTATTAACTCAAATATTAGGTATGATTGTATACAAATGAGGGTTATTGACCATGGATTCCAAAACGTAGTGTAAACTAGTGGTAATAAGGTGGTGGTAGTGAAATCAAAGACAATAAATAATGTGTTGAAAATGTCAAATGTCAAAAAAAGGGTTAAAAAAGTAGCCTAGTGTTAATCACCACAACCAGTCAAAAATCAATGATAATCTATTTGGTGGCTGGTCAAATTTGAAAGAAAAAGTTCATTTTGAAGCCTGAATCACAACATTTTAACATGGTCTCACCTCATCCTCCAGCAGTGGAGGCAGGTGCTCCAGATCATAGTATCCGTCTCTTTCGTCAGCTTTCCCCAAGTATGAGACCGCTGCATCACTCCCAGAAGTCTCCATTGCAGTAACTTTGGCTCCCTCAAGTAGTAAAGCGACTGTCAGTCCAGGAATCAATGTTTCCACTCGAGACAGATGGCATGCCTGAGCTCTCTGGACTACACCGGGCACGAACGGGAGTCGTCTAATTGCTGCAGTCCGGCAGTCAGTCGGCGGTCACTGCGGGACAGGACATTCCAAAAAAACAACGCCGTCGCCCGGCTACAGTCTAAAGCAAGCCGGGAGGAGGAGGAGGCGGGAGTGTGGGGGTGGGTTACGGATTGGTACGTGTTTTTGAGTCTGCATTACTACTGCACCTCCATAGAAACAGGCGACACACCGAAGGCGATAAACTGCAGTGTTGTGAATCCTCTTCCCCTCCCAGCGGAGCGGAGGAGCCGGCGTTGGCAGCGTGGAGAGTGCCCGCCGCCCGCCGCCTGCTGCCCGCTGCCTGCATGCTACAGTTGGATCCACGCCTCCGCTACCAGCTCAACGTCTGAGTCACAACTATCTCTTTATTTTAACCCTTGTGTTGTCTTCCCCAAAAAAGTCAACAGTTCTCGCTTTTTATCGATGTTTTAAACTTTTTCTTACGTTTTTGTCCCTTTTTCAACACTTTTGACACTTTTTTTTTTTTTTACAGTTTTGGGAATTTATGGTCAATAAACCTCATTTATAGGAAATTATACCTAATGTTTCATTTAGAAAAGCAGAAATTAGGAATTATTTAGACTAAAATTAAAGGAATGTATGTTGATGGATAATCACAGACTGGAATATGTCCAATTTTACTCAATACTATTTCAAAACCACTTCAATTCTTTTTTTTCAAATGCTATAAAATTGAATTAGACTCCCTAAAATGAATGAAAGAGATGTGTACTTGCCAAAGAGCATTGTGTGGAATCAATCAAGAATATGAGAGTTAAAAGTTATTTTTTAGGCTTTTCTGCCTTTATTTGATAAGACAGGTGAGAAAGGGGGGGAAGACATGCAGGAATTCATCACAGATTAGATTTGAACCCTTGACCTCTGCATGAAGGCATCATTTTCTCAGAATATGTGTGCCTGCTCTACCCACTGGACCAATCCGGCCACATTCCTGCTATCAAGGGCGTAAACATTGGTGGGCACACATTATAACCAGGAAGTCTGGGGGTTCCTCCCCCCATAACATGTTGAGCAATCCAACACATCATTTCCAGCATTGTGTTGAATTTTGATGCAATAATTTGTGTCTTCTCTGCATCAACGCCTTGTTATATGCCAGACTTTAACCATAGCCCTCAGGATACACTGTTACATTGTCTTAAAATAACAAGCTAGTCCAGTGATTGGATTGAGGTCCCCCCCACAGACCCGTCAGATGAACTCACTATTCCTTTCATTAATTCCTAATACATGCTTCAAATGCATAACACTAGTGGATATTTTTCATTTTTTATTTCAACCATTTGTCCATTACTTTGAGCTAATTATTTGAACTGGCCTACCTTTAGAAAACTATTTCAGTTGCTCAATAGGCTACTTTATGATAATTATTTCAACCATTCAGCCATAACTTTTAGCTTGCCAATTATTTCCAGCCCAGTCTCATGGCATTTCGTGAAATGGTGATGTTATTTACTCTATTAATTTGTGTACAGGGACACAATCATGTCCCTGTTTGTGGTGGTGAGCACGGATTTGAAATTTAATGTATTACAATGGGAAGCATCTTTCAGAGGTTGGTTGGGGTGGTGAATGGGTCAAACAACGTTTTTGCGCGTACGGCGTGTGGCGGTCCGTCCACCAGTCCACCAGTGTGTGATTTTTCATTTCCCCATTGTCTCGTCCCCCAGAGACCATGGATTGTGTCCTAGTGACTGTTGTTGTCACCTTCTACCACGTGTGGCGTTTCATATCGTGTTTCTATTGTGGAAAATGTCCTTTCACTAGGGTTTTTTGTAGGTTAGACCACTACACGTCCAAATAACGCCCCACAGCCCATCAGTCTCCATAGGATAACATGGGAAAACTCAACCCCCTACGTGTTGGGCCCAAATATATTTTCATCTTTCTAAAACTGCTTTTCCATGTCTCACCTCCATAAATTATTATATAAACACAGATATTTGTGCATTTACTTAAAATACATGGAGTTACAGCCAGGTCATAGACATAGACATAGACATATGTCCTTACAGCCTGTTTTGCTTTCCATGTAAACAAGCATGCAATATGAAAGTCTGGGATTGTGGTCTACTGAACAAGCATGGAGTCAAACCTTTAAATGAAAAACACTCATTAATAATCAAAAAATGTAACTGCTAATGACGTTTACTTTTGACCATCAAAACTCAGTTATCGGCTGTAACTCCGTGATAAAAGGAAATAACAGGGAGATATTTGGCTGAAAGAAGGAGGTTACCATGCTCTATGGTCTAACATAAGGAAGTCTGTCTATCATCATCGCACTCGGAGAAAACTGGAATTTTTCATCCACTACCTAAACTTCTGTGCTCACTTGCTAACTTGTTTTCAAGTCCTCTTACATAACTGAAGCACCTAGTGTCCAGGTGATGCAGCTGATATATTATTTTAATCAAATCATAGTTTGTATTATTTATTATTATTTTTTTCAAATTAGTTGAGCTACTTCCCAATCATGTAGCCTACGTAACCCTTGGCAACAGCATGAGTACCCGTTGGGTTACATAGCCCTGGTTGGGAATCCCTGAGCTAGTCGACAGCTGGAGAGCACAGCACGAGCACACTACGTCTGCAGATTTAGTTATTTTACTGGCATGGTATAAAGCATGTCAACCCTCTAGAGGAATAGGAGCTCCTCAGCCACCCTTCTTGTTTTATATATTACAAATCCAGACACACCCTTTTGCACTCTTGTTCTGGATCAGTGCTATTTGTATGCACTTTGATCCATCTTAATTGCCCACACCATTTGAATATCATCTTGTGTTGCGTGCTAGTGATGATGGAAAGCCTGTGTGGGTGCCAGCTGAGCCCAATGGTGGCAGGGAATGAGATTGCTATAATGCCGGCGGTGGCCTGCGGCTGTTGAGCAGTGATAGAGAGCTCTCTCTGGCCATGCAGAGGGGGAACCGCTGTGACACGTGTGGACTGCTCAGCGTTCTGACATGTTGAGATAATAAATAGAAATACTTTTTTTTTCCTTCAGCAGCCAGGCAATTAATATGATCATACATGTTCTGGCATATCTCCTCAATAATGACTTCATAACTCGAGAACAAGGCAGTCTATTTGATCCGTGTTGGCATTGTACAGTAGCCAACTGAGAGATGCATTCAGAAAATATTGCATCTTCAAAAGGATTAGCAGCTGAATCATTTACAGTGAGGGAGCACTTAGCTGTGATGAGCTTGGCATTGGAATCTGACGGTATGTGGTTGTATTATGGCTGCTCAGTTTTGCCTATTGTCATATTTGAGACATAAACATGCTGTTTTGCTTTATTTCAGTTTTTACTTTTGTTCAGTCTGATTCATCTTTTTACTCTTTTCAGTTTGAATATAACGACTCCACATTTAAAGTGTAAGTCAACACTGAGTGGCTTATGGTTTATTTCAACAAGTAGTCCGAACCATATGACTATATAAATCGTTTATTACTACCCTTCTAATATGATCCATAGGAGTGTTTCGTAAATTAGCGCCCCCAGGGGCAGGAAATACGACCCATGGAGCTTAGTCAATATTCTGAGATGCTAAGTTAACATATTGAGAAACTAAGTCAAAATTGTGAGATTTTAAGTCAAAATATTGAGATACTAAGTTAATATTTTAAGATATTAAGTCAATATATTGTGATATTAAGTCAATATTGAGATATTAAGTCAATATTTTAAAGTTTATCATTACTTTGAGATTCTTTGTCAATATTCTGAGATACTAAGTCAATATAATGAGATTCTAAATCAATATTTTAAAGTTTCCTATTATTTTGAGATGCTTAGTCAATATTATCTGATACTAAATCAATATATTCAGATATTAAGTCAATATATTGAGATACTAAGTCAATATTTTAAAGTTTCTCATTACTTTGAGATTCTTTGTCAATATTCAGAGATACTAAGTAAATATATTGAGATACTAAGTTAATATTTTGAGATATAAAGTCAATATATTGAGATACTATGGCAATATTTTCAGATATTAAGTCAATATATAGAGATATTAAGTCATTATTTTGAGATTCTTAGTCACTATTTTGAGGTACTAATTCAATATTTTGAGAAACTAAGTCAATATTTCAGATATTATGTCAATGTATTGAGATTCTAAGTCAATAATTTAAACTTTCAGATTCTTAGTTTATATTACACAACAGTACACAGTAAAGTCTTTTTTGAGACATGATCATTTTTTATCAGTGTATTTTGTACATAAGGTGCAAACCAAAACGTAATTTTTATTAACAGTAAATATCCTGTTTCATACATAACAGAGGAGTGAAATAAACATTGGTTAACCTGTTGTCAAACCTGTTTCTTTCAACCAACCAAATAATTAAATGAATAAATAAATGACTTTCATTGAATTTGTGTGTTTTATTTAATTGTATAGCATTTGAAAAAAAAAAATCAATGAAAGAACATTGGAAAAAAAAAAAAAAAGTGCATTAGGAAAAAGGGACACAGGTGTTGAACAAGACGACCAAAACAGAATGAATACAAAGTTTTAATTTTAAATTTTGACCCAGAAAAACAAAAACTTGTCTTGTCAATGGGAAGACAACATAAGGGTTAAAGGTTGCCCTGCTTACTAAACCAGCTAAAGTGATTATTCCCCTTTAAATATTCATACAAAAACACAATGTAGGCCTACAATAGAAAATGTGCAGACAAAAAAGAAGGCTGTGACCCATTATTGGGATCCTGTGTGTACCCCAGGCTGGCTGACCTATGCAGTCTGGACTGCATTGTTACGGAGCAGAACCATGACGAGGCTGGAAGGTCAAGCCCGTGGACAGTCGTCAGCCCGTGGGGAATGCTGAATACCGGCAGATGTGCCCCAGAAAAAAAAAGAAAAACCCTGCCAACTGTCAAAAGTTCCACGAGTGGACAGTTCCAGTATGATCCTGTAAAAGTGTAACTCGGGGTGGTGTCTCAGTGGGGAAGCTCCTGGAAGAATGTCTGACTTTGCAAAGCAGCCTAAGAAGCTTTGGCATGCTGAGGTATGCAGGTATAAAGCGTTGTGTGTTAACTGAGCAAGTACAGGATGGGGAACCGGAGGAAATCACATTTAGTAGCATGTTGTGTTGATTTTTTTGCCAGGAATATGTTAATGTTGATTCCCACATAATCTTTTACATCACATTTCAGATGTGTACCAGTAGAAGCAAAAGCATTGAAGCTCATCTGCTGAAATCCAAAGAACAGCTGTGGAAATGAGTGAGGATATATAGTATATTTTGAACGTTTGCTGACTTACCCTAGAACTATGTGTCTTAAATGTCAGTTTACTCAAGTTACAAAAATGATTTCACCTCCAGTACCTCTGGTGGCCTATCTAGCCATGCAAATAGATTTGGATCACGTTCAACACGAAGGGCTCACCCATTCACCTGTTTGCCTCTATAATTGAAGAAATCTCAATGGAACGCCGCAATTTTCAATTACTTTTGTGGAATTAGTGACGTTTTTCCATATAGCTGAGGTAAAAGATGGTGTATTGATCAAAACATGTAATGACAAATGGGTCAATTATGCAAGCAGCTCAACGAACCACAATTCCGTTTCTTTTTAGGCGGCCTCTCATGGCTGTTGTAATTATCACGAGAGTAAAGGAGGAAGTGAGGTGACCACCAAATTGGGTCTATGGGTAAAAAAATAAATAAAAAATTACTCAGGACACTGGGGTTCATGTCCCATGTCAAACCAAAAGTCAACTGTCATTTTGAAATTAATCGAGTGTTAATCCGGAACTTAGTCCAGGTTAATTCTCCAGGAGAATTAAAAAGGAGGAACTTATGTGGCCCCTTTGGCCAGAGGGGGACTACATAAACTCTTTAACCCTCATGTTGTCCTCGGGTCAAATTGACCCGTTTTCCTATATCAATGTTCTTTTTAATTACCCAAGATAACATGATTGATTCCAAACAACACTCTTTGGGGTGATTTTGATGGGTAATTTTGGAGCGTCTTATTCAATTTTATAGCAATTGAAAAAAAAATTGAAGTGGTTTCAAAATAGTATTGAGTAAAAGTTGACATATTCCAGTCTGTGGTTATCCATCAACATCCATTCCTTTAATTTTAGTCTAAATAATTCCTAATATCTGCTTTTCTAACTCAAACATTAGGTATAATTTCCTAAAAATGAGGTTTATTGACACTAAATTCCCAAAATAACTGTACAACTAAAGTGAATAAGTTAGTTACGTAGTGTTGTAAACGTCAAAAAAGTGGCAAACATTGCAAAAAGTGTTGAAAAAAGGGACAAAAACTTAAGAAAAAGTTAAAAACACTGCTCTAAAGCATCAACAAAAGTGTTGATTTTCAATTTTGACGGGAAGACAACACGAGGGTTAAACAGCACGCACACAGAGTCCCACATTAAGACACTGGCTACAAGGCAACTGTGTTCGCCTTGTAACTAACAATTCATTTCATTTAGCGTGAAGCTTTGAGTGGGTAGACCTGCAATAATATCTGGGGGATTACATAATCAAAATAACAGGAAACAGTCTTGATTAGTGTACATGTGAGCTGAAGCTGTTCCCATGGACAGGACTAAGACCATGCTTTACGTCTCTATGTCACCTGACAAAGAGCTGATGGTAGCCCAATCTGTTAATGAAAATACATATTTTAGCTGAGTCAATCAGATCCCAGAGACTCAATTGTAGTTTGAAAGTAAATTACAATGCATGTGACTTTAGTAGCACAGATTGAGCTACAGTTTAAAAAAAAAAGATGCGCTTCAAACATTTCATAAAATAGCATTTACAATAACAAGTCTGTACACAGCATATTTTTGCAATAGTCATTTTTATTCAATCAAAAAATGTCATTTTTCAAAACAATTTGATATCTTGGCTGCTAGCTATGCTTTGGCCTTTTGCTGCATGTCGTTCCCCCCCTCTCTCTTCCCTTTTCCTGTCTTCAGCTGTCCTGTCACGTAAAGGCCTACAAATGCCCCAAAAATAAAAAATAGCATATGTTTTCGGAAGATATCATACAAACTATTTCTAGTCACTGTTCCATTATCTTTTATTGTGACTGGTATTGCCACTATTCATTTCAACCCCCAACCGCCTACCAAGAGCCTGGGTCTGTCCCAGGTTTCTCCCTAAAAGGACGTTTTTCCTCGCCACTGTCGCACTGTTGTTGAGATAACTCTTGTTATGATTTGACACTATCAATAAAATTGAATTGAAACCCAGAATGTTGTTTGCTGTAAACATAGCTTAGTATATTTTATGTTCATTTAGCTTACTGTTCAGTATTATAGTCCTCTGAAAGAGTTCAATGACTGCCACTTATCAAACACAAATTAGTCAGCACAGTAACAACAAATCAGTCACTGTCCTGTGATTTTTGCAACACGGCTGTGTGCACTTAATAGTCATAAATGTCATGGGCGTCAGTTTGGTTTGATGTGTGCTGGGGACGGAGAAGCATTCGGAAGTGCATTTTCAGAAGTGCTGGGTAGAATGACGCATTCATTTTTTTTCTCTTTTGCGAAGTTCATAGCTGAGAAAGACGCTGTCCTGTAGCTTACTGCCGTGTCTGTCCCTCCCCTGTGGGGATAGAGAATTATATGTGTTATGAACTTTATTTATTTTTTAACTAAATTGAGCTCCAGGTTTTCAAAAAAAGTGGCGGGTACAAAATCAACGCCTATGATGAATGTATTACTGTAGTAACGTTCTTATCATACATCCATGTTAGCAGTCCAATGCTGTCAAGCTCATTTCTTCTGAGCTACATTAGCATTATGCTCACTATACTCCAATTCTGCCTCTAAATGATATGATTGTTCACTAAATTGGCCCTAATCCTCAGAAGAAATTGCTTCACACCCATCTTTATTTTCAGAGTCGGACTGGTGCCAACAGAACTCAAATATTACAAAAGTGCTTGTCAGCTGGGCCGCCGTATGTCTTGCTCACCCCTAGGGCAAGTTGATCTCCAAAGGCACCCCCAAGAGATTAATTAAAGGTTAGAGGGTGCTTTCTGGGCCCTCCCATGACCCAGGGCCTGGGACAACTGACTGAATAAATAAAGGTTAAATAAAAAAATTATTAAAACAAAAGAAACACATTAGAAAAACAGAAACACTGATGCAAAGATAAAGAGACAGGTGCATTCAGGTGCTCTAAAAACAATGGGACGTTAGTGATTGTAGTTTGGCCAGTAATTTGCAAATACTCTCACAGTCATAAGTCAAATTCAAACAAAGAGATATTATAGACTACACATATTACCGTTATTATTATTATTATTATTATTATTATTATTATTATTATTATTATTATTATTACTGTTATCTTTATACTGCCTTTGTCTTTTTCTGTATTCTTCTTGCTAAAAAAATTTCAATTTCCTTGCCAGAGTCATCCCAAAAAGATTAATAAAGAGGTCTAAGTTTAAGTCTAATTTCACATTCATTTGATATACAGTAGATACATGTCCCTTGTAAATAAACACCAATAAGTCTGCTTAGAAATCATAGAAAAAAAGTCCTTATGACTCCACAACCTCATGCAACATGTTTTAGGTGTTCTTAAGTATCAAATTAATCCAGTGCCTGTACACAGATTGGTACTTTGCCAACAGAAATTGTTAATAGCTAATTTTGCATACCTTAATAGTGCCAATGTTAACAAATATAGGCTAAAAAAATTGAAGCACACAGCTAACTCACTGATTCCATCCATGGCAACAGTATGCTGGTTGAGAAGAAGAGAGGTAGGGAGTGTAAAAACAACAACCTTGGCCTAAAGTATATGTTCAAGGACTGAATACTGTTTTTTTAGACACTATGATGTACTTTCTTTACTGTACTTGCTTTCTTTCTAATTTGATTAACTATACTTGCTTTTGCAGTCTTGATGATATGATGCTAAAGTTAGTGCCATCATCATTAATTATCATCATTAACAAAAATCTTACTTTGAAGACCACATTGATTAGTCCTATATCAGCCATAATTACTGCAATACATAGCAATACATGTAATTAAAAAAAAACTACAGTAAAGTGGATTAATGAGTGCATTGGAATCCTGTCATGCAGCTGTATGCAAAAAAAGCTTTGTATGCCAATCGGAAGGTTGGGGGTTCGATGCCTGGCCCTGCAGTTCCATGTCGAAGTGTCCTTGGGCAAGACACTGAACGGCGAGTTGCCCCCCCCCAATTCTGCACCATCGGAGCGTAAATGTGTGTGGTTCCTGTACTATGTAAAAGCACTTTGAGTAGTCGTTAAGACTAGAAAAGATAGATGAGAATAGTCCATTTACATGGTGTTGTGCCAAAATGTATGTGTGTCTGTGAGGGTAGAAGCAGTCGGATATAAAAATCAGGGAGAGATAAAAATGCATATTCATCAGGCCTCACAGACAGAAACATTTATGAACTCAGCATGGGTTCAGAAACGTATTCTTGACAGGAAGAGATTTAGAGTGTATCTCTGCATTCATTTGCATTTGGCTGGGGGGTTGAGATCAGCCAAGGCCCTTTCTTTTTCCACCTCCGACTGAACACTTAATTACTTCAGCTGGCTGATCTTTTTTACCTAATAAAATTCGATTAGATAGGCCTTTCGAGGTATAAGCAGGTCGCGGTTTAGAGGGCCTACATTAACGCTACAGCGTTTCTGCTACGCAAAGACGATATTCTTTGCCAAGAAGACACTGAACCCCAATTACACTTACATTCATGTGGAAATTTCAAATAGACTCATGTTTTGACTTCACTCATTGGCATTTGGTTGTTTTTTTGGTCTGGCAACTGCAGTAGCACAAATCATACAGTATGTATAATATATTTTATCAGCATCGGGGACAACTCAGGGTTCAGTTTCTTGCCCAAGGACACTTCAACATGGGACTTCAGGGCCAGGGCTTGAACACCCACCCTCCAATTGGCAGGCAACCGCGCTACCACTGAGCCCCAGCCGCTTTATGTGGGTTATGATGAGTTTCTCTTTCAGTCTCTATGCAGAAAATCCTTTCCCAACCACAAAAAGGAACCCAGCTCATGTATTAATCTGTCTATTGACCTCAAACGTACACATCCTGTAAATGAAGGCTATTCACTGACACACACAACCTCGAGTTGCCAACTTTAACCACTAGATGGCGTTCCTGTATAGAGCGCAGAAAAGAGTCTGAAACCAAAGCCTGGACCGGCAGTCAGGTGTTTCAATGCGTTTGCCTTGCTGACATTTGAAACCACTACCAGCTATGTCACCACAGTCTCTTATTATATCTTGGTAGTGGCTCTTCCCTACTCCCAGCATTTATTTAACTAAGGACTTGATTTCCATCACATTGAGAGAAAAACCCCGAGGAGCTCTCTGAATGCTTCATGGCTCACATTTCACCTAATATGTTCACAAATTCAGAAGACCACTCTTATTAAGACTATAATTTGGCATTTTATTCCAGTAACTGTAGTAGAGGGAATGAGAGATGGGGAATGGCGTGCAATCAAAGCCTCCGCTGGACATTGCAGTTCATGGGTAGTGCCTTAACTATTCAATGATACTGTTTGTAAATTTGTTTTTTCCCAAAATAAGGGTCTTAAAGATTTTTCAACATGGAGGCCCGACAAAGAGCAGTAAAGTTTCATACTTTAGAAAATCGTCTGGTGTATATGAAGTGATTAGAAGTTAACGAGCCTGAATTATACTCCTTTTCACCACTAGATTTGTACTCTTGGGGTCTAATGGCGCAGGTGGGTTTAGGGTGTGCCCAAATCCACTTTTGCTAGCTTGTTTTAGGCGTAACATGCAATAAACCAATCAGGGTGTCATCTCCCATTCCCTTTAACAGCCAGGTCCATTTGTACCTTGGCGCATTGCTATTATGATGGCGGATTTGCACCTTAATATTTTTATTTGTAATCTTTTGCATGTGTGTGTGCCGCTGCACTTCCCTGTGTGTGGGTGTAACAAGCGTAGTGTGCACGTGCTGTGCATGAGCCTACTAATGCACTGTTAAAATAACAATGAAATGCTGCGCTATTGACTTTGGATGCTTTAGACCATTGGTCAATGGCACGATCAGTTCCCATTGCCTCTAGATAACAATATGCCAAGAATTGACCTGAACACACACCCCTGTAAGACCAGCAGGCCCATGGGCGCGAAGATGGGAGCAGGTGCATTTGCTATTTAAACGACGTGGACACTGGATGAGACATTAACTACACTTGTCCAGCACTGCACTGGATGCAAGATAGGGGCCATTATGTTTCTCTTGCTGCAGCTCCAGTGCCTGAAACACTCCGGCTCCTTCCCGAAAAGCCCAGTCTGCTCTGATTGGTCAGCTGGCCCACACTGTGATTGGTCAACTCAAATTCAAACAATGGCATTCTCAATCATTTCAACCAGGAATGTGCGCTAGGCTTTTCGGGCCGTTGAGAAAAAGTGATGTGTGTGGGAGAGAAAGCTCTCTTTGGAGTGAAATGTGTTTTTTTTTTGTACTTTATACATCCACAAAAACCTATACAGCACACTAAAACATGGGAAAAATGAAAAACAGCATAATAGGGGGTCTTGAAAAAACAATAAATACCTGTTCTCTCTTTAAGCAACTGATTGGAGGTTAATGGACAATAATACAGCTTTTGACAATATATTTGAATTAGGCTATTTAACCAACACTATTATTTATTCATGTATTCTGTTCATGTTTGACTTGTTTAATAACCTTTGACTGGTGGAGGTGAACACCAGTTATTGGCAGCTGTGTAGGCTTCAACACACCCATAACAAACAGCTCCTGTAGCGTACTCTCCCGGCCTCACCCCTCCCTCTCTATCCTCTCAACTCTCCTCCCTGCTCCCTGGTCCTTTGCCCACCATGTCGTCCCCAGCTGTCCTGTTTCTCTCTCTGCTAAAGGAGGGAGGAAGAGGGGGACAGCAGGGGAAGGGGAGCTGGCCGGCTGAAGCCCTGCCTGCTTGGCTGTCATGTTCGCGCCTTGATGTTCCAGACTGCAGCCTCTTTCAGGCCACCATAATCCACTGGATTGTTGCATTAAAACCATCACATGATTCTTCGCTTCATGTCTGTTGTGCCGCGTTGCGTCACCATTTGAGGAAGCTATAAATAACGGGCGAGGGGCTGCGGGGGAAGGGAGTGGAGACACAGGACCGTCACCCCGGAACCCAACACAGCTTTTAGTTAGAGCAAGAGCAGTGATATTCACACTTACCTGACTTAGTCTTTTGGCATGCATCGCAATACTCACAAAGGATTTGATGCATTAAGAAATTCAGCAGCGCAGCAGGGGCCAATGGCTGTGACAAGAAAACAAGTTCAAGGAAATATTCAGATGTGTCACTCACCCGAGACGTCAAAGTCTTTTTTGCCAGAATGAGAAGCTACTTCGGATTGTCACATCATAGAATGGAAATCAGGTGCGGCTGTGTTGACAGTAAGCCACTGTGAAATAGCAGAATGGGGCTGAGCTTGGTAAAATAGGCTGGAGTTTTTTGTTCATTGCTTTCATGTGCTTTGACAGGCGATGATAGTCTTCAGAGCTCTTCTCGAGGGAAGCCGAGAGATAGCAATTGGCTGGAAGGCAACCTCTGCAGAGGGAGACTTACACTGATGCGAAACATAGCTATGACAAACAAAGAAACCAATAGAGCTGTTATTGTTTTCCCATGTCGGGAGCCCCCGTGCACTGCCCGCCGGGCAAACAACTACAGTACAACTCAGTATAAGGAAGGAAAAGCAGGCTGGATCTTCTAAGGGAATGTGGTTGATGAGAGAGCAACATGCTTTGTAGGTGTACATGTCACCATCAACTGCGTCGCTCAACGCTGTAGTCGAGTCACCAACTGTTTGAGTCCGAGTCAAGTTTGGAGGGCCCAGTGTTTGAGTCCGAGTCACCAAAGAAGAGTCTGAGTCGAGTCCAAAACAAGTCACCATTACCTGAGTTTGAGTTAGAGTTCAGTCATGAGTCCAGACAACAGCAACTTGAATGGGACCCGAGTCAGAGTCCAGGAATCCTGTCCAAATCCAGGACCTGAAGTTGGATGAGAATTCTGAATACTTATGTGTGTGATGGTCATCAATGCCTATTACACATAAAAGTAGTCAGAAACTTGATCCAACTTCTGAGTCATATTTCCTTAATGTCGATTACATTAATTACGATTTCATAAATCCTTGAGTCTGAGTCCAAGTCAATTTTTGAATGAGTCCAAGTTGAGTCGCAAGTCCACAAACAGTGATTTGAGTTTAAGTCTAGGACTCGAGTACTCCATCTCTGATTCACTATGACTGCATCATCACTAGCGCGAGTGGTGGAAGTGTTCAGATCTTTAAAGTAATGCTTAACTAATCATCCATCCATCCATCCATCCATCCATCCATCCATCCATCCATCCATCCATCCATCCATCCATCCATCCATCCATCCATCCATCCATCCATCTTCATCCGCTTATCCTGTATCGGGTCGCGGGGGCAGCAGCTCCAGCAGGGGACCCCAAACTTCCCTTCCCCGAGCCACATTAACCAACCCGAGGTGTACCCAGGCCAGGTTGGAGCTATAGTCCCTCCACCTAGTCCTGGGTCTTCCCCGAGGCCTCCTCCCAGCTGGACGTGCCTGGAACACCTCCCTAGGGAGGCGCCCAGGAGGCATCCTTACCAGATGCCCAAACCACCTCAACTGGCTTCTTTCGACACGAAGAAGCAGCAGCTCTACTCCGAGCTCCTCTCTGATGACTGAGCTTCTCACCCTAACTCTAAGGGAGACGCCAGCCCCCCCTCCTGAGGAAACCCATTTCCCAGCCTTCATGACCATAGATGAGATTAGGAATGAAAACTGATCGGTAGATCGAGAGCTTTTCTTCTGGCTCAGCTCTCTTTTCATTACAACAGTGCAATAAATTAATAGTTCTTATATCAGCCATGGGTATGGTTGAAATGGACAGTCTTATTGCTTCTCCCCAACAGACATATTTAGTAAGAGAAAGATAGTGGAGTATTTAGCAAGTTAAACAACCCAATATTTTTTTCCAAGGGTTGGTGGAGAACAAAATAAAAAGGGTTGATAATGGAATGGACATTTATTACGTGGCCAGAAACATGACTCCAAATGAAAGCTATTGTTGCTATATGTTGGCTGGATGTGCAAATGGCCAATTTTTGGCAAATATGGACGCCAAAACCGGTGATAGTAATAACAACAGGTCCCATTTCATGCTCATTTTTAGGTTTATACTTGTATTTTGGGTTTCTACTATTAAACTACTACTATTTAATGAAAAACTACTGTTTAATATTCCAAAAACACATTATTTTATTCTCATTCCGTCTGTCTGAATATACCTGTACTCACCCTCTGTCTGAAAAGCTCTGTTTTAGCGCCTGTGTCTTTCCTGAAAGAGACCAGTCTGCTCTGATTGGTCAGTGTTTCAGGGTCTTCCAGATCTGCACCCTCAGTCTCTGTACTGTCATTGCAGTTGGGGAACAACTGTAACGGCACTGTAGCAGCACATATAGCATAGTTATAACGTCACAAATATATGCTGAATATGGTCTTTGTGTATTTCTTTGTGGATTGACCATTTTGATACTTTCACAGTATTTATATAGCACCTCAAACTGCTTGGTAACCATAAAGGATATACTTTTTTCTCACTTTTTACAAAATGGGACCATTAATGACGGCTCTTTAAAGTGTCCGAGTAAGCCATGACAGTGAGTCAGCAAACACAATGTCAGTACCATGAAACTGAAGCAGCTAAATGGAATTCAGCCATAGTAATTGGATTTTTTACACCTGTCACTACCCAAAAAGTATAGTAAAATAGAAGTGTCAAAGTAAAAGTATGATATGTACAAAGTGTGATATCATTATATTATATATAACTATTTTATTGGGTTATTATAATTCATGATTACCTAACTTAAAGTATAAGCAGCATTTCAATGGAGTTAAACTGGAACTTTTCATTTAATTTTATAAAGCATTGTTTTAATATTTATGAGTAAAATCTCTTCAGTACAGTGCGTGAGTATGTACTAAGTTACTTTCCACCCCTGCAGTAGCTTAGACACACATTCAGTCATACACACACACACACATCCCAACACACGGCGAGATTTCATGGACACACACAGCCCCCATTAAAAATGTAGCTTCCAAGAACCAGAGTGATGATATCTAATAAGAAGTTTTGCCCACCTCTTTCTGTCTTCTCTTCCTCTTTGATCTCTCCACCTCACCCTTTCTTTCTTTCTTCCCGTAAGCCTCAAACTATCCATCCAAATCCCCCCCTCTCTGTCTCTCTCTTCGTTCACTCTGCAGCTCTGCCTCGCTCTCGCGCCCCTGTCAGTCTCGGGCATGTTATTTAACTCAAGGGCGGCATTAGCATGTCGATCACCAGCCTTGTATCACAAGTCTGGTCCTGCCATGGCTGCAGCAGGCATTGCTATTAGGGTGGAGAGAGAATGGCTAAACACACGAGATGTTAAAAGAGAGCAAGAGAGGAAGCTAAAAGCATTTGAGAAGACACGATAATAAGCCTATAAGAAATTAAAGCTGACATGTGATTACGTAAGGCAATGCATACATGTACAGTACCTGCTGGTGTCAAAACATAATCCGTCTGCACGCCACACATTGTGAGGTCGATCTACACACTCAAAGAAACCCCTCTCATCTCTGGCAATGGAAGACAAAAGCTACCGTCAAGAGATAGGCCTCAAAACGCATGCCCCTGATCATATGTGCAGCTCCTACATCATTATATGAAACCCTCATTGAAATCAGGTCAGACTATAAATTGTTATTCCAGATCTGATTACTCATGCATGCCCACAGGAGAAAAATACATGTATGTACTTTTGAATGCAATTTAATGAGCGGGTTCATGGCATATATAGTAGGAAAACATAGGCAAACCAATTTGTATGATAGGCAATGATATGAAGCAACCACTGGTCAGTCACTTGAACCCTGGCCACAGTTAAGTTTAGCGATCTTTACAGTTTAAATTAACGGAGAGAAGCTCACTGGGAGCCCGGTACGGTGGCGGTCCTTTTAGAGGCCGTTGCAGTTGAGTTTACCCGACAAAAGGTGGCCGTCATGTGATAACGCAGCCCATTCTTGGCAATTTGTGACATTATCACGTTATTTGATATATTGATTTGTGTATAGGTCATATTATTGGCCTTATTTTCCTGTGTTGATTACGAATTTTGAAGTCATGTATTTCCGTTCTTTATTTCCTAACCACAATGTCCCGTTGTTGTGACCGGTGTGTGTCGTTTCATTTCCCTGTTGTTGCGTCCCCCAGAGCAGCCCAGTGCCGCGGCAGTTTGTGAAATGGTGACGTTTGACCTATACACAAATCACAATAACGTGACTATTTCACAAACTGGCACGAGACCGGGTTTTACTCCAAAACCACTATTTTTGGAGCCTAAAACATCGGACTCGACAAAGTAGTACTCATATCATCCAAATAGTAAGTAGATTTATAACAAAGAGTGACAATACTAGTCTTTCCTAACCACAGACTCTTATTGTTGACAGCTGAATTTAGCTAAATTAGCTTAGTCATGAGTACGGACGCTACCCAATGAGACCAGTCTATTGTCGATGCTGATAAGCAAAAGCCCCACTACCTATGTCCTGATAACTGTTTCCAAAACAGTCTTATATTTTAGAGAACTCACAAACAGCAAGAATCATTCTCTTGTTCGTTGATTTGCACTGCACGTCGCTTGTGTGGTTCAATTCCTGCAGCAGGCGGGTGTGTGTGACGAGCACGAACGCCACAGTTTCACGGCATTGCACCCGCTGATCCACCTGGCCGTGCGATGCTTCTGTTGCGCCACGCTCCACTTTATTCCTAGGGGTGATGTCAAGCGACTTTAACGTGCCCGCAACGCTGGAAGGGGTTGCTGCATTTGAAAATTTGCTGTGGGTCCAAAAAGCTTGCTGATGCCCATCTTTATGCAAATGAATCCATTTAACGTGACACGATTGTCCAATAGAAATAGACAAAAATCTCAAATGAAGAAAGATTCAGCAACTGTATGGCCAATGACGTGGTGCTCTAGACCTTAGTGGTCCCCTAATACTGTATCTGAAGTCTCTTTTATATAGACCTTAGTGGTCCCTAATACTGTATCTGAAGTCTCTTTTATATAGACCTTAGTGGTCCCCTAA
This sequence comes from Percina caprodes, assembly GCA_013375575.1. Taxonomy (NCBI): domain Eukaryota; kingdom Metazoa; phylum Chordata; class Actinopteri; order Perciformes; family Percidae; genus Percina; species Percina caprodes. Next base: position 1,043,732 of record JABXJD010000149.1, read on the forward strand.
TACTGTATCTGAATTCTCTGCCACTTTGCTCGTTTGAAAGCCATGATGTCTCTCTCTCATTAGTGGGGCAAATTCTCTGGGCGGGCAAAGCAGAGAAAGGGGAGGTAACCTTGCCCCTTATGAGGTCTAAGGAGCAAGATTCCAGATCGACCCATCTTAGTTTTCATTTTCTCAAAGACAGAGCAGGATACCCAGGGCTCGGTTTACACCTGGGGGACCATGGTGCAAAAAAAAACTCATAAAGTGAAATTTTCATGCAATGGGACCTTTAAAATGTTTTCAGAAACACGTTTTGGAGAACTATTTTGGTCCATGCGACCAATCAGCTGCCAGTCAAAGGCGTGGAGCATCAACCATGGATGTATGACGTTGCGTCACAAAAATGGATCTGTACGGTCAGATTGCCCGCGCACCCCTACCTGGCCGCTCGCCTCAAACTGAAAACGAATTACGAGGCACGACAATCGCTCTCTATGTGAAAAGACCTTTATACTGCAGCAGTTACTGGGGTGTATAAAGCAATAAATACTGTATGTGGAATCCATGCGGTGCACAGTACACCACGTTTTGAAGGTATATGTACGGTTCATGAGAACAGCCTGGTATTTTTTCAGCCCCCCCCTCCCCAACTTTCTCTCTTTGCTCATACTCTTTATTTACAAACCTATTTATTACTACAGGAAATCGAAACACAGTTAATTGTATCATAAACACACATCCGTGCTACTAAAGCCAAATTTATTTTTTAATGAAACAGATGCCATGCTGGACCAATTTGTCCCTTCACCAACCACCGCGGTAGGTTGGACCGCCTGCAGTCTTTCAACCACATGGTGAAGCATCCTTTTGCTCTACTGACTCTGTGTTAAGGATGAAAGTGACAGCATTTTGCTGGAAAACACATTAATTCGTGTAAAGACACTCCTAATGATGTTATTAAAAGCAATCATAGCATCCTACTCATTATCTATATAATCCCCACTGCAACTCTTTTGGCACTGCAGCACGCGCAATAAGATACTGTCTTCAGACGTCCATGGCTCACCTTTAATGGACAGCCTGCAATACTCATATTCAGTCTGGGTTTTCATAGCAGACAGAGGGGAGATGGGCTCTGACATTTCACATGGCTTTCAATCAGACAAGTAATCTGGTTGGAGGAGGGGGGTGAGAGGGGGGGGGGGGAGGGAGTGTGGCCTTGGAAAAGAAGAAAAAAAAAATAAAAAATCCAGCTGCATGTTAAATGTACTCAGGCGTTTCATGGCATGTCAAACCCGGGTGCGATTTGTGATGCGCGGAACACGCACTGTCTCATTTCCTGGGTGATGTGTGCACATGTGGACGCCTCTGCATGTATGTGTACATGTGCTCAATACACACACACACACACACACTCACACTCACACACACACGCAAGCCTCCTATCATTTATATGCCTCCCCTGTGGTGGCTCCTTAAGGCATCTCAATCTCCATCATGCTGTCAGAAGAAATAAACATTATGATGAGAATTGAGACAAGAAAAGAAACTGGCTTTTTCTTTCGCTAAGATTCATCTTCACGTGAGTTAAATGCGGTTTCCAGCACTTTGGCCCCACAAAGCCCTCGGTATACCACAAGAATACTGGACTCTGGGTTTTTGGAGCCCACAAATATAGTTAAACAAGCACACACACACACACACACACACACACACACACACACACACACACACACACACACACACACACACACACACACACACACACACACACACACAAACCAAAGATGCTCTCATCCGTTGCATGGTGAAAAAATACATTTATTGGAATCTGTGTCAATGTAGAAAAAAGTGAAAACTGGCTTTAGGTTTTGTCACAGTACCACAGGTGAATATTCCAGCAGCCGTCTGGTGAGCCGAAAACTAAGTTAGCGAGCTCGTTTAGGGCAGTACATCGGCGACTGATGACAACGGAGAAGTTGGCCTACGGTGGCCCATGATACCAAAAACACATTGTCTCACAGACACTGAGAAGCTCAGGCTGCTCCTGAGACACACCACCAGCAAATAGACATGTTGTACAGCAATTAACCCAGCCCCATGTTGTCTCAGTTTAATGTGGCTTCAGAGGGAGAGGCTGATTTCCAATGTTTTGTTGTGATACTGTTACAAATCCCTTTCCAATAACTGTAAAGCCAGGGCCACTGACAGCCAGCATCTAAGGTGGCTCAAAGGAGCCCGTATTGTATGATTAATTGTGGGCCACTGTTTTTATAACTCAAAAGTTTGGCACATAATATCCCATTTTGTCCAGACCCTGGAAATAACTGTGCAAAGTTATGAGGTTCATGCATCATCTTTGATGTCCACTAGGGCCTCCTTTCACTATTTAAAGCCTGCCATCTAGATAAAGGCAGTATCACATTAATATTTCTCTTTTTTCTTGTCACTGTCTGAACAAACATTTCTAGAATAAACATACTGTAAGTGACAAGTTCTATTCTGGCAGGCCAAACGATATTAATGAGTAGTGCATTTTCTATTTCTGATATGACAGGATAAACTCACAACACATGGCGAGTCTGCATACTTTATGATGACAACTATAGTTGCAACAGAAAAAAGGCGTTAGAAAACAAAGAGGATATTTCTAAACTCAGATACTGAGTATTAACATTGAGAGGTCACTTTTTTTCTCCATACAACTTTCTTTACATATAGACTTATTTTATTTTAAATAGCTTAAATCTCATAGAAAATAATTTGCGGAATTCTATATACACAGACAAGAGTGCACAACATGGATAAAGAGATGATGTGCATGCCGAGGAGCTTTTGCGAGAGCAGGGTTTGCTGGGAGATTATATGCGCTGCTTGGGTGTACCTTTTCTTTTTAAAGTGTGGCTTTTCTGACGAAATGTGTGAGTGTTTTTTTTGTCTGGAGCATCAGACTCAATATCATCATTCATAAAACAACAAACAAGTGCTTCTGAATCAATACAACGGCTGTTTTGCCTTCTCTTTTGAGTGGCAATTGTTCAAAGAGTAGAATGTGACCTTCATGGTAACAAAAAAAAAAAAAAAAAATCCATCCTTCAATCTTGGCCTCTCCTGACACAAGTTATCTACCAAAGCAGAACCATGAGCTTTGTGATTTTCTGGAATGGATTCTAAAATAAATCTACAGATCACCAGTGGGAAATAAAACAGTATTTGTTGGGAAATAGGCTTAATCCAAGACTGTGACAAAAGATGATACATGGCAAGCTGCAGCAGTCGAGGCAAATAATATGTCCATGGATGAACATTCACTGACGCTGTTAAAATATATCACATCGCTACGTACAACAAGGCATGCATGCTTTGGGGCTGTTATGTGACAAATGAAAAAATAGATAAAATATAAAGGACTGCATGTGCAATTATTTTTTTTTGCCATGTGTCATTTTGTAGCTTTAGCTAATAGTGGGTTGGTGAGGGTTGGTGCAAAATGTTTTATTAAGTTCTGTTAAAGGCAGGATTGGTAACATTTACCAATTTACACTTTGTTATATTGTACACTGAACAAAATTATAAACGCAGCACTTTTGTTTTTGCCCCCATTTTTCATGAGCTGAACTCAAGACTTTTTCTATGTACACAAAAGGCTTATTTTTCTCAAATATTGTTCACAAATCTTCAAAAATTAGTGAGTCTCTCTATCCACCTCACAGGTGTGGCACCAAGATGCTGATTAGTCAGCATGATTACTGCACAGGTGTGCCTTAGGCTGGCTACAATAAAAGGCCACTCTAAAATGTGCAGTTTTACTGTATTTGGGTGGTCCGAAAACCAGTCAGTATCTGGTGTTATGGTTAGGGTTCATCCCTCTCTCTCTCTCTTGACCTGACTGCAGTTTGTCATCCTAACTTGAGTGGGCAAATTAACTCACTCGATGGCGTCTGGCACTTTGGAGAGGTGTTCTCTTCACAGATGAACCCCTAACCCTAAAGGAAAATCTACTTTTCAATCTTGCTAGCTATTCAACATTAACAACCCTGCCTTTAACAGTAAAAAAAAAAAGAAATAAGAGTCACCGGTTGGATTCCCAAAAGCAGCTTGTTGTTTCTTCTATAATCAAATTCACGCACTTTTTTTCCTAAAACATTTGATTTCTACATAGAACCATTTGCTGATGTTATAATGTCTGATTGCAGAGTTGAGCTGAAAAGAATAAAACAAGTGCACAATGGTTTTGCTATGAACTCACTTTGAGAGACCTGGCTCTATGTGGCACAGTGTTAATACAAAATTGGACTGGGTCCAATGACTCAATGACACCAACTCTCTATTCACAATGGCCAACGCTGTTGCTGTTGATTCTGCCGCTATTTACATCTGTCCAGAAAAAAAGAAACACAACAGTGAAGACGTCGTACAGACAACAGGGTCAATACCAACCTGGAAGAGGACGCTTACATTTAATGTCACTTCTCTTTTTCTGCTTTGAATTTTCACAACTCAACTGGCATCCATCCGAGCGAAAGGATCTTTGTATATTATTTAGAAAATCTCTAGTAGATGTTCACAGTAGCCTGACTGAATGGCAAAAACACCCATGATGTCTACAATTGCTGGTTTAGTTGTCTAAAACATAGATGCCAAGAGTTCTTTTAAGTACTGGAGGTTCACTGTCGATTCAGATTCAAAGTGTAAAAAAAATCTTTCAGCGTGTTGCCTTTGAGCACTAACACACATATTCATACATACAACCATTCATTTTCTATATATATATACTGTGTATATATATATGTAGAGAGAGAGAGAGAGAGAGAGAGAGAGAGAGAGAGACGGAGATGTAGTAGTAATATGGAACTGTGAAAATATCTTCAATTACATCTTATGGTATTATGTGACACATGTTTCATAAATTCTTCTTGATGGAGGAGATTCTGTTCTGTGTATGGACGCTCTTCAGGGAGCATTTTGATTTCTGTACAGTAAAACAGCACACATAAAAACATGAGGACATTGAAATAAAAATATCCCACGCTGATTGTGATGTTCAAAATGTTGTTCAATTCATTGTGTTTTTTTATTCTAGAAAGGGTGACAAGGGTTTATTTTTGGCGGGACAAGACAGGGGGCACCCCACACTACACAGTAGTTTCATTCTTCCAGGGTCCAGTGCGTATATTCCCTGTGCTGTCTGAGGTGTATAGGAGTCCTTCGTGCAGCCCCCCCTTTAGAATCCCATTCTGATTGGGTGGGTTCTGAGGGTAGGATTGTCTGCGCGGGGCGTGCATCTCCAGATGGTGATGTGTTGCCATCGGGTCCTGTTCGGCAACTTTGCCGCAGCCGCACAGGAAAACGCCTGTGTCGCCTGCCTCTGCCGGGCACAGGGAAGGGAAAAGGTCTGCCTTGGCACAGCAGATATGCCTGTGGCAGGGATTATGGCACGCCAGGGCCGCGTGCGTCGAAGCTGCTGCGGCGTGGCATGTGTGATGCCCATCCTGGTGGCCTTCGTGGGCCAGATGTGGACAAACGTGGGCGTGACGCTCGTGTGTGCTGTGGGGGCTGTCAGTGTGTGAGCTGTGCACGCTCCCGCCGTCCACGCTGGAGGGGATGTGATAGGCGTACTCCCTCTCACTCCCTGCTCCGCAAGCAGCGGCGCCGGCCCGGCGGCTGAAGTGACGGCCTTTAGTCCTGGTGCTGCTCTTTAGGCAGGGGTGCAACTGGATCCCCGGCCGGTAACCCTCCGGATCGGCATGTAGCAGCACGTGTGTAGCCGCCGGCTCCTCTTCCATCAACTGCTGGCTATGTAGCGCGGCGCAGCACGGCATCACCGGTGCCAGACATGTCACGTGATTATGCGAGGACGGGAGGGCGGCGTGTTTACAGCGACCTAAACTGCCGTGGCCGCAGCTCGTCAGTGCTTTACCCTGACATGGCGAGTCATGGTGGCACTGGCCGTGACTGTGGCCATGCCCGGGGGTGTCTCCATTCACGTTGACTTTGGGCCGCGCCTGAGCAGGCACGTGGGCGCCAGAACAGGCATTGGCCTGTCGTCCGGGACAACAGGAACACCAGCAATGCCAGACGTCATCACGCTTGGCACAGTGATGGATGAGGATGAAGAGGCCGAGGGTGACTGAGAAGGCACCGTACAGGCAGCTGAAGATCATGTCCAGGAAGTGGCCCTGGGACACGGCCAGCGCCCCAAAGGTCCAGGTGGCCAGGAACAGGAAAAGGGTGAAGGCTGCCGTTCGTAACTGAGCCTTGAAGGAGTGCTCGTTGGCCAGCAGCGCCGGGTTAATGGGAACCCCTGGGCAGCCAGCGGGGCAGTGGCCCCCACCGGGCGGGGCAGCCAGGGCTCCGGGCTCGGCTCCCTGGTGGCAGTGGGTCGGCACGTCAACGGCAGCCAGCCTCTGCTGCTCCTCCGTCAGCTGCTTGAGCTCGTACTTCTTTTCAGGGCGTCGCCGCAGCTGGATGAATGTGCAGAGGAAGTAGATGCACGTCACCAGGACGATGAGGGCCACGGGGCCAAAGAAGGCTCCCAGGCTGGGCTCCCACGCCATCCAGCAGCTGCAACACACATTAACACCGGTGCATTTGAATACTTAGATTCATGTTCATGAACTAAAATACTAAATGATACAAACTCTATCAGCTGTTCCAATGAAACCCTTAGCTTTAAATGGTCAATGCTTTTTTTTCCCCAACCGGGACCTTTCCTCCCCTCTGTTTTTGTGGTTGCAGTCAGCCGCAGCGAAACAAGCCACAAGGTAAGTTATTAGGCAATTGCACACCTTCAATCGACCTTTCTGTTAAAGAGTAAGATCATTTTCATATAACATGAAACATCCCCGAAATCGCTTTCTCCTAACCCACCAGATTCCATTTAAATAAACAGTAATGTAATCATCGTAAAACATTATTCTGGTTCTCCATTCAACTGTTGCAACAAATACCACTCTGGTCTGGTTGAAATAAACACATAATTTATCCATTTACAAATATGCTGGCTCTATAACCGCTAAAAGTAGTGATAGTTTAAATCGAGTCTGGTGGGTTTGGCAATTTCATGTCCGTTTCTGGTTTTACAAAACGGATCTACCTCTTTAACAAAATGTCTATCTCTTTCCATAAGTTGTTGTAAAACACTATGAGTCTGTCAGCTGCAAAAACAACAAAATTGACTATGCACATTTGCCCTATAGGATTACATTGCAGCTCAGTTGGTGGCTGCTGGTTACAGTGTTCTCACTCACTAATGCACAGTGTGTAACATTGAGAGTAGAAGCAATTTTAGGACTTACTAAGGCGCTTGCTCCCCGCTGCCATAGTTGTCTATATTGACGGCTGCCGTGACCCCGCAGATGATGAGGGGCACTCCACCGCTGACTAAATAAAATCTGTGAGGTGATAGAGGGACAAACAGAGGCAGAGAGAATAAGAAACTATGAGAATGTTGGGGCGTGAAAAGGCGTTTACAAATCCCCAAATCACACATCTGGATTACAGTAGCAAACTGTCAAAATGTGACTGAGAAATAGTTTCAGACACACAAGAGCAAGATGATCCAAACAGACAGTTCAGATTATAGACTTGTGCAGTGAGAAAAGCTCACAACGGACACTGAGGAACGGGCACCAGAACATATTGTGAGCTACCCTTCCCCCAATCCCTCAAATATGACATTAGAGCTTGTCAACGTGTTTGGGATCACACTCTACTGGTGTGATCACACCCACTGTTTGTTTTTCTTTGCTGCAAACCCAAGTGTGAATTTTACTCTGAAAACAAATCTGTTTCCTGTCGATGTAAGCGGGATTGACTCGTCAGCACTCATCGCTGCAAATTATGGCATCTGCTGTTCATAACAGCTCAGGAGACGTGAAGAAAAATCTGGGTTTTGAGCAGAAGGAGAAGCAGACTTTAAATTCAGTTTGGCTTGCAAAGCATCACAGGTGTCAACAACAGTCATACTGTGTGTGAACATGAACCAACTTATGCTGCTAGAAACTTTCATTTTGAGTTTAGTTTGGAATATGTTTGCAGTAATCTTGAATGACAAACAAAGAAACATTTTTAAGTAAGTAGTTGTGGTTTGTGATAGAACGTTATGCGCTGGGGCGACCTGTAGTTCACCCAGTAGAGTGTGTGCCCCATGTAGGCTGAGTCCTTGGTTTAAACCCGACCCATGGCCGTTTTTTATTGCACGTCGTCCCCTCCCCCCCTTTTCCTGTCCTCAAGCTATACGGTCAACTAAAGGTCCCATGGCATGAAAACTTCACCTTATGAGGTTTTTAACATTAATATGCGTTCCCCCAGCCTGCCTATGGCCCCCAGTGGCTAGAAATGGTGATAGGTGTAAACCGAGCCCTGGGTATTCTGTTCTGCCTTTGAGAAAATGAAAGCTCAGATGGCCGATCTGGAGTCTTGCTCTTTATGAGGTCATAAGGGGCAAGGTTACGTCCCCTTTCTCTGCTTTGCCCACCCAGAGAATTTGACCCACCCATGGGAGAGAGACATCATGGCTTTCAAACGAGCAAAGTGGCAGTTGGTCAAGGGCAGAACCCCACCCTCCACCTTGCCCCCCCTCTCTCCTCCTCAATAGCTACAGACTCAGAAATGGCACATACTAAGGAAAATTCATTGTGGGACTGGCTCTTGTGGCTGTAATTCTGCACCAAGGCTGAATTTAGGGAAAGAGACTTCAGATACAGTATTGGGGGACCACTAAGGTCTATATAAAAGAGACTTCAGATACAGTATTAGGGGACCACTAAGGTCTATATAAAAGAAACTTCAGATACAGTATTAGGGACCACTAAGGTCTATATAAAAGAGACTTCAGATACAGTATTAGGGGACCACTAAGGTCTATATAAAAGAAACTTCAGATACAGTATTAGGGACCACTAAGGTCTATATAAAAGAGACTTCAGATACAGTGTTAGGGGACCACTAAGGTCTATATAAAAGCATCCAAAGAGCATCATGTCATGAGACATTTAAAGACCATAAAAAGCCCATGAAATAATCTATGAAATTATTTCATGAGTTATGCCCTTATTGCACAGTGTATTCCTTTGTCTTTTCTGCTTCTCGTGTGACATAGTTTAACTGCCGGTTCTCAAAAAGGTTAAATGTTGCTCTTAAATGTTATTGAAAGCAAAGGTGTGGCCTTCGACTTTTGATTCTTGGCAGATTGTGGCCTAGGGAAGAAAGAAACATCTATGAATGAACATAAGTAATTCTGTTTAGCAATTGCTGAACGGTGGTGAACGGTTGTGACGCATGAACAAAAACGATGGAAGCTCAGAGGTCCATTTGCAACCGATTGATTGAATGTTTCAATAAACTCTTGGAAGACTATTCTCTTCTCTATTGCTCTCCTCTTCTCATATTAAAGACTTTATAAACTGTTGCAATCATGCTTAGTGTGAACACAGTCATACTGGGAATACACATGTGATGCAGACAAAGACGTCAGTGAAGCATAAGCACCACCATCCTCAGTCCAAAACTGACTCCCGCCTTGATCATGAGTAAGGCGTTTGTTAAATCCGTCATCTAAGACTGATAACAAGACGAGACATGTGAGGATATGTCTGATCAAGATCAGCAGGTGAGTGATTGGCCGATTACTGCGTAGTGTTTGCTGTGTAGTAATACATCAAAAGCCGAGTTTACTCACCTCTGCGCTGACCGTCAGGCACTGTAGTCAGTTTGATAATCAGTTACCAAATCTCTCAGATTCGGTGTGGATTGTTGCATTTGATAAACTGGAAGCTTATCTGTTCTGTGCTGTGTACCAACTGCTTCTAAAAATGCAAATGCAGTGAACTGCCCTTTACTAGACATTTGGATGAAGGCTGCTCGGCCTATTATGCGTTCCTATAGAGGTTGGTTGTGAGCCTCTTCAGACAACAATGCAGAATGGGAAGTTAAGGTCAGCAGCGGCAGTAAGTGATGGCCCAATGAAGCTTTGTCAACCAGTGTCTATACTTGGTTTTAAGAGAAAGGCCTAAGACATTGCAATTCAGCGTGTTCTCAACACTTTGTTGAACAGACAGTGCCATCTAGTGGGCTCTGGAAATTTAGACACTGGTTCACGGAGCTTCATTTGGCCATCACTAGCGACAGTGGCAGAGAGTTTGGAAGACAAACAAATATCAAAGATTCTCTATAACTAAAGGTTACATGCTGCGACCTTGGTATGAAATGGTACACACTTTCTGTCTCCTTATGGCATATGACATGACATATTTAGCATCATGAAAATATGTTTTGTTTTGGCGTTTCGCGAACGTTAGATCACATTAGCTCACACAGCACCAATCAAGTTACTTTCCCTTTCAAGTTAATGAGAAAGTGTGTCCAAACGCTGGACTGGTACTGGATGTGTTGCCAGACCTCGCGAGAGTTTGTTCCTGAGACAGAAACATGTCTGAACCAAAGTTAATTTTCTTCTGATATGTCTGTCTGAAAAATACCATTTTAGTGTCAGAATGTTCTGGAAATATATATGTGGCTTGTGAAAAAACTGGGTTTAATATTTACTTTGGTGACTATGGGACGAAAGAAGCGTCATAATCTGTGTTCACGTTCACTTCTTCCATTGGAATCAATGGCGAAACAGATATAGGAAAATACATCTTGGTTCTAAACAAATATGTTGATGACACTATTGTAACCCCCTCGGGTATCACCCCGAGGTGTCATTCTTACCTACTGTAGTGCAAACTTGGATGTCAGCTTGGAATGATTTGTCCCTCCTCTGCTGCCTAGTGAATGTACTTTTTAATTCTCCAGGTAGACAGGCAAGTATCTGAACAATGCACTTGCATCACAGAATACATATAATGAGAATTAGGAATTCAGCACAGGAACAATGTTAATCCCCAGCAGCTGTCCTTGTCCCCTCTCTCTGCACTGTCATCCACTTTCCTATATAGCACTTTGCTATTTCCTTTCTTCCAGTTCAATTTCAACCTCTGTCACTGCTTTAACCTTTGCACCACTTCAACTTCCACCATCTTCATCCCCCCCGCCCCTACCTCTCTCTCTCCCAATCTGTCCTCTGTCACAAAGCAGCCGGCCCAAAAATTCAATTACAATCAAGATGTTTGTCTGGGCTGGTTTGGCGAGGGCTGGTTAGGTGGATGGAGGGGTGGCGTGGGGGCATTACCGGCCTGTCACTGTCTTTGAGTGGAACGGTTCCCCCGGGGGACTCTCCTCCAACAGAAAGCCATTTACACAGCCTTCAGCCAGATAAGCATACATGAGAAGAAGCAGTGGATGTTAAAGCACCCTGTGCTTTAGAAGCCTCATGGCCCTTTATCCCCTGCTTGCGTTTCCCACAGGCCTGTGCCCAACAAAACACGTAGAGTGTGTGCAAAAAATGTATATCACGTTTGATCAAACGATGTCTACATGATGCTCTGCTTTTGTGCTCCTTCACATTACAATTTTTCCAATGCTTTCACTCTTGTGTGAACACACACTTTGACATACATTTTTGTTGGCCATTCTACTGAAAAAAAGGCTTCAAATAAAATGGCTGTGTATGCAGAGTTGTGCTTTGGAGTGAGTTTAGGAACAGCAATCATCTGATATAAATAGACCCTGAAGTGCCTTTTAGCCAGCAGCTACAGTGACTCCCTCCCCTCCTTTGCTTATGCACTATCCTCTGTTTTCTTACTATGAACTGTCCTCTCTATGGACCTGGTCCAGGATATATTCATTGCACAGCTGGGGACAACAGATGGTCATATAGTTCCATCACAGGGCATAGGCGTATGGGTATGCAACTGTAATGTATGTAGGCTAGGCATGTTAATATTGACTGATTTTTACTGATTTTTACTATCAGTTAAAAATATTATAAAAAATAAATAAAAAAGTAATTAAAAGAGCCTCTTCGACAAAGACAAAGAATGGTTCATAAACCTCTATGAGTCATCGAGGAAGAGGTGAAGTTACACTGCCCGGAGGTTGGGTTTGCCACACAGTGTGGCCGGGCACAGCCCAAAAAAGCAACGTGGCACCTCCCTCTCCATCCCATGGGCCCACCACCTGTGGGAGGAACCGCTGGGGGCGGGTGCAATGCCACATGGGTGACAGAGGCTGGTTCTGGGGACATGGAATATCACCTCTCTGTGGGGGAAGGAGCCTTGCGAGATCTGGTGGGGCTTACATCTACACACAGTCTCAGTTCAGGAATCATACTCCTGGATAGGGGTTGGACTCTTTTCTTTCTTTTCCCTTTATGACAGCTAAGAATAGCTTTTCTAAAACATACCAACCAGAGAAAAGCATATCTATGTGATATGACTTTATTCTGTCTCAGACTGCTGAGGTGAAATATTGAGGGTAAAATTCAACAGATGTTGGAGATAAATGTTCTTTTAAAGTGAAGTTTTGCTTTAGAGGAATGATCTGCACCCATCACAGCAGACGACTGTCAGTTACAGTTTTTGCCGATTGCTTTCACTCGTGGTGTGGAATGTGGCTCATTGTGGCAAAAACTCTTCACACGACACTTGGAGATAAATATCTTACCTCTATGTCAATATGACACAAACTCTGCAGTCAAAATCTAACAATCCTTTTTCAAAATGGTAGTTTCGCAATAAAGTGATACACACATGCACCACTTTAATTACTCTTTCAAAGCAGCAAAAACACACTGATTTACTTTATCCACAACGCTGCTCTCTTTAGTACTTTGTATATCTATTTTCTCATCCAGGCTTCTGTGAAAGATTGTGTCAGTACAGAACAAATACTTAAATTTCAATGAAGACGTGTGTTGCAGAATTGAAAACAAAGTGCAAAGCAGAAAATGTGTTTGTACTTTCGGTGCCTTTGTTTTGGCATGGTTCCAAAAGCTTAAGGTTTTGATGCCACTGTCTAATGTAAAAATCGGCAATAACGGCAATGGCATGCACAGAGGCGTTTAAGGTGTGTGGTCCAACACAGTGTAGCAGATTTCTGACACAGGTCAGTGCGATGGTCTGCTGGGTATGCCATCAGATGCTGTCAGGAGTGAAGGGACAGACAACGAGTAAGATGAGGAGGAAAAGGGCGGTTGGGTTGGGGGGGGGGGGATTCTCAGAGGAGAAATTGATTTGTCTCCAGCTGCTAAGTCTCATTCCATGAGCCTGTCTGACAGGGAGCATTACAGTCAATCACTGTGGATCAACTCGGCTGCCGCGCCGCACGATCCCCTCGCCTGCCTCCAGACAAATTATCTCATTCACAAGCGGTGCATGATGGGAGAGCCTCGAGAAGGTTCCATATTAAAACCCCCAATCACGCAGGTGTCTGAGGATTTGTTTGCGAGGAAAGTGCTGCTTAGTGTTGAGGGGGATCCTCATCCTCAGTGGCTTTCAGTCAGGAATACATTATTGAGCAAGTTCCTGTTGAAATAATGTCAGTTATATGACACTGCTCATTTATACATTTTTATAGATATTAGTTTCAAGTGTATAGGTGATAAATGTCCATGTGACTTCTACGTGTCCCAAAAATCCTCTAAAACACCCCTTAGAATGAAGTCTAAAAGCAAATAGTGAGTTGTTCCAAGTATCCAGTGCAATTCCAAATAATTTTCTTGTGTGGGGTCATTCGGCTATATCGTCTTCAAAATATTTCATAAGGTTCATAAGGTTTCGGTTGCTTGAATTTTCTTATTCAAGCAACCGAAACGGAATTTGATATATTCCAACAGCTTTGAGGAAATGACTCTCCGAAACTGAATACAAGATTAAATGACAAACAGGCATTTGTTACGGTGCACCCTATGTTTGCCTCCCTATCTCTGCTCTCAAACCTTCTCTTTAAAGGATTTCTCGTTGGAGCTCCTGGAGTTCAGCTTTGCAGCACAGTTGCAACATGCAGAAAAGCTCACGTAGCACCTTCTCACCGCAAAAAGGCCTGAGCACCGGGTGTGTCCAAAAGCTGATCCTCTTAAACATGCCAAATGTTGTGAGCAAGCAGAAAAGGAATGAAGTGGAGAATGAGTGGAAGAGAAAAACATCACAAAATGCAGAAATTCAATCAGATGTGTGTGTCTAAGCGAAAAGGAATTTAATGGGTCAAAAAGCTAAATGCATTCAGATTTGTGATAAGGCTCCTGGCTCGGCTGCCTCTCGGGTGATTGAGGTAATTATTTATAGCGTAGGGGTGGTGATGGCATAGTAACAGGTTGTTTTAGGTCATACGCTTCTTCTCCCCCTTGGCATTCATCTGCCCTCCATTCTTTTTGCCTTAAAGAGCAGCAGGGAGCCTCAAACAGAATTATTGAGCCGAAACATGTACTAAACAACAGTTCTGCTATTCTAGACATTGTCCTGCCTGCAAGAATGTGTATCTGCATCTAAACTGCAGAATCTGAGGTTTTTATACTATAAAAACTATACATTGTCAGGCTGGAGCAGTGGTTCCTAACCTTTTATGATGTAAAGGTAAAGGTACTTTATTTTCCCATACACATACATGTAGCGAAATTCATTCTCTGCATATAACCCATCCCTCAAGGGAGCAGTGGGCAGCAATTTACAGCCTCTGGGGACCAACTCCAGATCTGAGCCAGTGCCTTGATCAAGGGCACTAACTGGAGAACCCCCACATCCATATGAGATGAGCAACTCAGTACCACCTGTCGTGTTCCAAAGCTGGCCATTGCAGTTAACCCTTGTGTTGTCTTCCTGTCAAAATTGAAAATCAACACTTTTGTTGACGCTTTTTATCAATGTTTTAACTTTTTCTTACGTTTTTGTCCCTTTTTTCCCCCCATGTTTGCCACTTTTTCAACACTTCGTAACGCTAACTTATTAACTTCAGTTTTACAGTTATTTTTGGAATTTATGGTCAATAAACCTCATTTATAGGACATTATACCTAATGTTTGAGTTAGAGAAGCAGAAATTAGGAATTATTTTGACTAAAATGAAAGGAATGGATGTTGATGGATAATCACAGACAGGAATATGTCAACTTTTACTCAACACTATTTCAAAACCACTTCAATTTGTTTTTGAAATGCTATAAAATTGAATGAGACCAAAAAAATTAATGAAAGTAGAGATTTGACATGAAGGGTAAATTTCATAGTGGATGTTGAGTAACACAACATTAAAAAAAAAGATAATTTTACAATATTTCTTTCATGCAGTTGATTTTTAAATGCTCAGGTTGGTTTGGTCAAGTTTGCATGCCTGCTACTTAAAACTGGACATTTCCCTTTGCCCATTACTTAGTATAGTTTCTGCTGATAGTGGTCGTCCATTAGGCTCATCTGGCATTATTTCTGTTAAGTTACTTTTGGATACCTGTTTCAACAATTCATCAATTAGTGTTTATCCGTTAGTCTATACTATTAGCGACCAGCATTTAGGCCTAGCCATTACTTTTTTAGCCAGTATTTATTTGTACTGCTTACTTTTAGCTATTTTTGCCCTGACTGTTTACACATTACTTTTACGGAGCAATTTCACCAGTTAATTCATTCATTTTAGAAATTACATAACTGTTCAGCCCTTAGATGTGGTTAAATATTTTAGATGTTTATCCACTACTTTTACCTTACTATGCTCGCTTGCTGATTGTATGTTGTCATACAATCTCAAGGCATACGGTGTACCAGCTGACTCCTATTAGTGAGAGGTGTGAAATGTGCACTAAACATTTCATTGCTGGTAGCTTTCTGGTTACCATGACAATACATTAAGGCTATTTATGATCTGTAGCACACCAAATTCTAATCTTATTAGGATGTACTTTTTGCTCCTAAACACATGTGGATCAAAGATGTTAGACAGAAACCTTAGACAGATGCTCGTCAGTCATATAACCTCTCTCTGTCAGATTTATTGTTGCTCACCAGGTGAGTCTGAGCTAAATAGGCCTCAGATCATAAATCTTACTAATTAAAAGGAATTAACTCGGCTCCTCTAATCTCTGGCATTTCTCAGACTCCTTTTCACATTAACTGAGTCATTACCGTTCAAAACTTAAACTTCTTCTCTCGTGGCTGACAGTGACTCAGATTAAAAATGTATTTTCCTAACAAGAGTAAATGTGGGAGAAATCCACAAGGAGAGCCAAAACGGTACAAAAAGGAAGACCTGACAGTTATGTCACTAAAGAGTGAACAAAGCCAGCGGCTTGACAGAATGCAAACTAGCTGTGGATATCTGTGCAGTAACTCATCTAAGCTATTGTTGCCGTCCAAAAGGAAACATGAGCCAGCAAATCCCTAAAGAGAAACACACAAACTATGCATACGCTCAAATACTTTGATAAACGAAGATGAGACTATGACAAATGAACACACACATGACTCAATACACTTTACTTAAACCACACTTATTTTAAGATTTGCGTCTAGAAATAAGAGAAACTGATCCATATTTCTATGGCAAAAATCTGCAGTGGAAAATGAATAAGTACATTTACTCAAGTACTATAAATGAATACAGTTTAGAGGCATTTTTACTTAAGTGTTTCCATGTACTGTGACTTTACACTGGCATTTCACAAAATTTAGGAGAGAAATATTTTACTTTTTATGCCACTACATTTTTTAGGTTAAGATTTTACATAAAACTAAAAATATAAAATAAAACATTGTTAAAGATCTTTTTTGGCATGTTGTTTGTCGCTGTTTGTGTTTCGTAAATATATAAAAAATAATATAAAAATTTGATCACAAAAAAGATGTTTTTTTGGCTTGTGACATGTAGAAAAAGGAGTGTATGCACACACTCAGTACTGTACAGAGCTGTGTATGTACTTTTCTGTCTCGAGGCAAGGACATTTTGTGCTTACCTCAACAGGGGGGGCTGTTTAGGGGGAGGCGGGTCACCATCTTGGCTCTGCGGCGGCTTCTTGGTCACCTGTTTGTAAATGTTCCTGGCCGTCACCCCGAGCCACAGCATGGTCGACAGAGACGAGTAGTGCAGCACGACCCCGACCTGACAAAGGGGGAAAGAGGGCACATCAAGTTATTTATTTGACTTCTCTGAACATTTGCTTCTATACACTGTGCAATATGTCTCCCTGGAAAAAAATGTCAGACTTGATTATATTCCTGTAACTCAAAGAAAAAGATGCTAAGAGCTGCCTCGCTTTTCTCAAAAACATCACCAATGTCACCATTGGTGGAAGAAGTATTTAAATGCTTAACTTAAGTAAAAGTACTAAAATCACAAATGATGCTTAAGTAAAAGTATGTGTCATCAGGAAAATGTAATTAAGTATAAAAAGTCCTCAAATTTTACAGTTCTTTCAATCCACTAAGTGTTTAATCATATAATCATTTCAGCTGGACTCAGAGGCCGAGATATAGTTGGGTAGTTTAATTTATCTCAAATCTTAATTTATCTTTTTATTAAAGAATATGATTTATCATATAATTCTCTTATACATTCTGAGTGTCTTTTTTTTATAACTAAATACAAAAAAATATCAAACAAATAGTAAGCGTACATTGGTACAACATTTAAACAAGGCTAAGCAAAACAAGACAAGTAACAATACAAAATGGTGGCAAGAACACCACCAGGCTGACCACGATCCTTCACACTATCCCAACCCCCTGTCCCCCCCATGTATCTCCACCCCACCCACCCTCCCTCACAGAGACCGTCACTCTAAAACCATTACAACTGTCATATATAGTGTGCTAGGATGCGGACTGTTGTACTGGATTTGTAGTTTTGAGTTGAGCCTGTCTTTCAACGTGTACCTTATCCTTCCTAAATGAAGTGTGTTAGTTAAATTCTCTACCGCATCTTAGAGATAGGTACAGTTGTGCTCTTCCATAAGATGAGGATAAATCTCTTTGCTATTATGAAACAATAAGAGAGAAAGCGCTGCTGTGCCACACTCAATTTCCTGAAGGTCTCAGATATTCCAAGAATGATGAACAGGGGCTCAGGTTTGATTGAAGTATTTGTGACCTCAGACATAATGTTACATATATCAATCCAGAACAGCTGGACCCTTGGGCATAAAGCAAAACTATGGAGAAGTGTTGCTACGGAAAAGTGGCACTTATCACACATAGGTGACACCTCTGGGTATATGGTATGTAGTTTCTCCTTCGAGTAATAAAGCCTATGTATTCTTTTAAATTGGTTATCTGAACAATTGTTTATTTTACACAATGTAGACTTTCTTTCCATAAGTCATCTGGAATAGATTTACCAAGTTTCTCTTCCCAATTATTTATAATTTTCAGTCGATGGAGCGCTTATTAATAACAGATTTTCATAGACGTGGGATATCAGTTTACTTTTGTTATCATTCCTTTATTTTAGATTCCTATCATTTAGATGATTCTGTCTCAAAATCTCTTAAGTATTTCTGAGCGTGGTCCCTAACTTGTAGGTAACAAAAGAAGTTATTATTCCCCAGCTCATACTTTCTCTGTAGTTGTGTGAATGAAGCAAAGACGCCTCCCATGTATAAGTCACAAATACAATGGGCACCCCTCTCACTCCATGTAGAAAAGGCTCCATCAAGACTGGAGGGAGCAAATGTGGGCTTTCTTGCGATGAGTAACAGAAGTGAGATTGGTTTAAGATTAAAGGAGGTCTTGATTTCTTTCCAGGTACAGATCATACTATGCATGATGGGATTGTTATTATACAGGGATTTTTTGGCCGCTGCCGAAGCTAGTAGGACCATGGCAGTCTTCCCGCTTCAACATTAGCCAATTAGACAATGGTAACCGTCTTATTCGCTAAGACCTTATAATATAGCAAAAAGTCAATGCAAACCCCCCCCCCTTTGGGTAGTTTATAAATAAAATGCATTCTCAAATGTTAAATTGTGAACTAATACTGACAGCTAGTGTTTAAAATAGTTACTAAAGTTCAATTCAAAATGCTGGACAGAGTCGTCTCCCCCACCCCTTCCTCTTCAGGTTCGAATTTTACGGAGGTTGCCAGGCTGAGACCGCAGCATCCATAGTCTTGCTTTGCCAGACCCTCCTCTAAAGCGTGCTAAAGGAGCATCCACAACAATGTTGCTAGAGGACTCACCAGACGCCTCCCGATACGATATCATCACAATACTTAAGCCTGTATATACAGATTAAAGAGCAATAAGCAACAACTCACTCTGCGATATACACAATTATGTGCAATATCCCTAACTGCTATGTAATAAATAGTTGCTGTGCAAACAACCAAACAATATTGGATAGTAATGGAAATCAAAACGATCAAATGTAGTAAAGAATAAAGGCTTCAATGTGTAGTTATATCTATTGGCCACAAATGAGCAACAGCAGCAAGCAGGTCCAATGATCATGTGATAGACTAGTAGCGTGAATGGCACGGTGAACTGCGATTCAACAAATAAACCAGCAACACCATCGTGAGTGCAACAGTTGAACAAACCCTCAGCAAGATTGTAATTAACAACACATGTACAACACTGTACCAGCATGCCTCCATGAATAAAGAATGAACTATTGTTTCTGAATGGTATATTTGCTGTAATTTCCTAGCATTACAGTAGACATGAGCATGCTATCCTGAACTATAACAACTAAAAATACTGTCATGTTGACTCCACAAACAAAGATACATGCAACACCAGCATGAACATAACATTGTGCACTTCTCAATAACGCATACGGCAACACAACAGAAGATTTATTTTTAAGTAGATATTTAAGTAACGTGCAACTTTAGGAGCAGCTGTACTCGTGTCCGCCGCAAACTACAAAAGGAAATGGCAAAGTTGGGCATGTGCGTAAATGTGTGAGTCCAATCAGTGACGTCGGCTCATCAGTCGGGCAGGGAGTTTTCCACACTCGCCGTCCTCTTTACTCACAGACACACTTCCTCGTCCCTTGTAGCTGTGATGAATTAGCCTGAAGCTAATGTTTACCTGTTCAGGAGGAAATAAGCCAACTCAGCGTCCTTTTGGACTCTAATCTGTCTCCATCTTTCAAATACACCTCCGATGTTCACCTGGCATTTGTTACGTCTCTGGTCACGCAACTGTTAGAAACAGGTCGTTTCTTTTAGGTCAGGTAGAATATATCTCCGTTGATCCTGTTTGTTTGTTTGCTGCTTTCATGCCTGTACTAACGTTACAGCTGTAGCGAGCTGGTTTTACGTGGTTACAGGTAGATCTGGCAACCCGGCCTGGCTGTCAAACTGGGCAGTTGATAACAACACAGGCTGAAACACAAAAAGACATTCTGTCACGGAACGGAAATTTCAAAAGGAGAAAATCCTGGCTTTAGCATTGTTGTCAGAAAAGATAGCATTCCAACTCAGCATGTTTCCTCCATTAGGGTCATTTTTGGATTTATTACAGTAAATATATTACATATTTAACCTTTAAATACAGTACTTAAGTTACATTCCACCACTGAATGTCACTCCAAAGCTGTCTCCATAGACGTTTAACTTCAAGAACTGACTGCTTTGTCTTATCCTTGACTGAAAGACAATAATACAAGAATGGAAAGACAGGTTCAAAAAGCGCTATTGAATCATCAAGGTTGTTTGGGATACAGTGAGGTTCTACTGCAGGATACTGAGCAGCTCCTTATCAGTTGAGTTAGAGGACACGATGAGTGCACTCCGAATAACAAATCTGAATATAAATGATAGTCACGTTGACAACCATCAGCGCGTGATTGTTTTCCAAAATGCACTGTATATCTCCGCTCTTCCTCGTTTTAATATTCATGAATAATGTTTGAACAAGGGAACTGATCTAACTTTGTTTAAAGGCTTTGCCAGCTCATAGAAAGAGTGGAGAAATGAGAGTTACATAAAAAGAGGAGAGAAAATTAAAATGTTAGTCAGTCTTTTCATTATGGCACTTATTATGTCTACATGCACATAATATTAAAGGTCCCATGGCATAAAAATTACACTTTATGAGGTTTTTAATATTAATATGCGTTCCCCCGACCTGCCTATGGTCCCCCAGTGGCTAGAAATGGTGATAGGTGTAAACTGAGCCCTGGGTATCCTGCTCTGCCTTTGAGAAAATGAAAGCTCAGATGGGTTGATCTGGAATATTGACCCTTATGAGGTCACAAACCCCCACTGTCCACCTTGTCCCCCCCTCTTTCCTCATCAAAAGCTACAGACTCAGAAATGGCACATCCTAAGGAAAGCTCATTGTGGGACTGGCTATAGTGGCTGTAATTCTGACCCAAGGCTGAATTTTGGGAAAGAGACTTCAGATACAGTATTAGGGGACCACTAAGGTCTATATAAAAGAGACTTCAGATACAGTATTAGGGGACCACTAAGGTCTATATAAAAGAGACTTCAGATACAGTATTAGGGGACCACTAAGGTCTATATAAAAGAGACTTCAGATACAGTATTAGGGGACCACTAAGGTCTGAATAAAAAGACCTTTAAGTTTTTTGCCCTTATTACGAAAAAGCACAATATTCTGACTAAGTTGTTTAGATGGCTAATAAAAGGGAGACTCAATAATATTCCTGTTTACATGCAGCTGTGTAAAAAGGATAGGATTGGAAGTTTTTCTAAATTTTCTACAGATGGCGGACTTGTTCAACACAGCCTCCCTCTTTCATTTCTTCAACCGCCTTCTTGAAAAAAATCCAAAAACCTGTTGTTATCCAAGTCTTTCTTAATGTTTATAAGCAGGCGAGTCTCTCCTTCCAACCAGAAATGTATGCTTTTCGTTTGGCCATGCATCTATACTGCATCCCTTTTGGCTGGTTGATTTGTGTACAACAACCACAACAACACACAGAACTGGCCATAAGCCGTAAACAGGCAAGAGGCCTTAAACTCTCACAAACTGTCGTAAAAAACCCTGATTGAGACGAATTTTCCGAATGCGCTGTAAATGTCCAAAGAAATAATAGTAAAAAATATACTATTTTTTCCCATCTTATTCAAATGTCTTTATGTGACCTTTCACTTCTGGAGACGCTTAGAGCGAGGAAAAACAGGTGTATCCTATTTGGTCTTTTATCACGTCATGTCGCTTAAGAACCGAGGATTTCTCTATTGGCAGCTCCTTTATCCTCACATCTCTTCCTCGAATCTCTGTCTCACATCCTCACTAGAAAGATACTTGAGTAAGGGAAGCGAGGAGACACGTTAGCACCCCGGATGCTAATTGCAAGTGTCCTTGAGCTGGTTATGGAGAGCAGAGCAAAGAACGGGTGGTAAGTCAATCACTGCTGTAGAGTCCGCAAGCTTCAGCGCTTCATTAGTGCCAAGAACATACACAAAGGAAGTGTTTGTAATATGGAAATAAGGAGAGAGGAGGGGGTTCTCAAACTAATAGAGATGGTAAAGGTAGGGGTGCACACATTGATCACAGTTGGCTGATTAGGTTTCAGCAAACAAAAACAAGAACTAAACCTCTGATGTAGGAAGCCAAATTGCATTAACATAAATAAAGCAATACAGCCATGTTGTCCATCTGACAGTTTTTAAAAATATAGTATATTACAGATCGCAAAATTGCAGTCTGCACTCTAGTTGACATGCACAGAACTACATCACATTAAACTCAATTTTTCAGACTTTAGGTACACTTTTGAGGCATGAATAAGTACACTTTCAGGGAAATGTCCCATGTATGAGTTCCTTATATTCATTGAGATTGACTTTAAATTAGGTTTTGGTATGGCTGGGTATTGTTAAAGGCCCTATGACATGTTTATTTTTGGATGCTTTTATATTACTGGTCCCCTAATACCTGATCTGAAGTCTCTTTTATATAGACCTTAGTGGTCCCCTAATACTGTATCTGGAGTCTCTTTTCCTTAGTGGTCCCCTAACACTGTATCTGAAGTCTCTTTTATATAGGCCTTAGTGGTCCCCTAATACTGTATCTGAAGTCTCTTTTATATAGACCTTAGTGGTCCACTAATACTGTATCTGAAGTCTCTTTTATATAGACCTTAGTGGTCCACTAATACTGTATCTGAAGTCTCTCTTATATAGGCCTTAGTGGTCCACTAATACTGTATCTGAAGTCTCTTTTATATAGACCTTAGTGGTCCCCAAATACTGTATCTGAAGTCTCTTTTATATAGACCTTAGTGGTCCCCTAATACTGTATCTGGAGTCTCTTTTCCTTAGTGGTCCCCTAACACTGTATCTGAAGTCTCTTTTATATAGGCCTTAGTGGTCCCCTAATACTGTATCTGAAGTCTCTTTTATATAGACCTTAGTGGTCCACTAATACTGTATCTGAAGTCTCTTTTATATAGACCTTAGTGGTCCACTAATACTGTATCTGAAGTCTCTCTTATATAGGCCTTAGTGGTCCACTAATACTGTATCTGAAGTCTCTTTTATATAGACCTTAGTGGTCCCCAAATACTGTATCTGAAGTCTCTTTTATATAGTCCTTAGTGGTCCCCTAATACTGTATCTGAAGTCTTTTTGCGAAAATTCAGCCTTGGTGCAGAATTACAGCCACTAGAGCCAGTCCCACAATGAGCTTTCTTTAGTATGTGCCATTTCTGTGTCTGTAGCTTTAAATGTTATATAGGAGGAGAGAGGGGCAAGGTGGAGCATGGGGGTGTGGCCTTGACCAACTGCCATGCTTTGCTCATTTGAAGCCATGATGTCTTTCTCTAATGGGTGGGCCAAATTCTCTAGGCGGGCAAAGCAGAGAAAGGGAAAGTAACCTTGGAGATTCCAGATCAGCCCATCTGAGCTTTCATTTTCTCAAAGGCGGAGCAGGATACCCAGGGCTCAGTTTACACCTATCACCATTTCTAGCCACTGGGAGACCATAGGCAGGCTGGCAACGTTATTGTGTTTTTGTTCAAAGGACTTTAAGTTTCATATCTTAAGTTTGTATTTTTTTATACATGCTATTTATCATAACTTTAATATATTTTGATGTTCCTCTGTTCTGTTGTGACAATAAAACAAATTATTATCATATTAATTTAGTGAGAACTCATAAATACAAATACACAAATAACCAATGTTAGGCAAATCTGTTCATGTTTTGTAACGTGTTTCTGGATATAAAATATATATACAGTGGTGCTCAAAGTGCTTAAGTTGACTAATAAAAAATCATGTTTTGGAAATTTATTTTAATACCTAAATTAAAAATGAGGTAAAATCCAACCTTTAAGGACACCAATTTTCTTTGTGAATGAATAACGTATTGTAAATAAATAAATGTTCTTATTTAAAATACAGGTCATAAGTATACATATATGTTAAATTCCCATAGAGGCAGGCAGATTTTTATTATTAAAGGCCAGTTATTTCCTGGATTCAGGATATTATGCATCCTGATAAAGTTCCCTTGGCCTTTAGAATTAAAATAGCCCCACATCATCACATACTCTTCACCATGCTTAGAGATAGGCATGGTTTTATTTCAGTTAGACTAATACCTGGTTTGATTTGCATTGAGAGATGATTTTATAGAAAGTATCCCATGCCTATCTCTAAGCATGGTGAAGAGTATGTGATGATGTGGGGCTATTTTAATTCTAAAGGCCAAGGAACTTTATCAGGATGCATAATATCCTGAATCCAGGAAATAACTGGCCTTTAATAATAAAATCTGCCTGCCTCTATGAATTTAACATAGTATGTATACTTATGTGTATTTTAAATAAGAACATTTATTTATTTACAATACGTTATTCATTCAGGTGTCCTTAAAGGTTGGATTTTACCTCATTTTTAATTTAGGTATTAAAATAAATTTCCAAAACATGATTTTATTCAGTCAACTTAAGCATGTGTATGTAAACTTTTGAGCACCACTGTATATATATATCACCCGATATATCAGAATATCAGATTTTTACAAATTATTATCATATTAATTCAGTGAGAACTCATAAATACAAGTACACAATTAACCAATGTTAGGCAAATCTGTTCATGTTTTGTAACGTGTTTCTGGATATAAAATATATATATATATCACCCGATATATCAGAATATCAGATTTTTACAAATTATTATCATATTAATTCAGTGAGAACTCATAAATACAAGTACACAAATAACCAATGTTAGGCAAATCTGTTCATGTTTTTTAACGTGTTTCTGAATATAAAATATACATATCACCCAATATATCAGAATATCTGATTTTTAAATTACCAAATATTTGTATTGTATCGGCCTTAAAAGTCCTTTATCTGTCAGGCTCTAATACATATTAATACATATTAATGTTAAAAAACCTCATGAAGTGAAATTTTAATGCCATGGGACCTTTAAAAAAAATTAAGATACCAATACCAATACCATGACTTCAATACAGGTCCTGAACAATACTTTTTTATGGTAGGTATGTTTAGACCTATAAACACAGCCCCTGTTTGATATTTTACTATTCATAGTGGCCGTGTGCTGTACCCGATACATAATTTCAGTCAGTGATCGGATCAGTGAGCAGAACAATGATCACACAGTTAACAAAACAGGAGCTGGAAATGGCCCCAGAAAACCTGATCAATGTGTCCCCATTAAAAAGCTACAGCTTCAGTCACCTCCAGCTCCCTCTGTCATCACCTAGGATGAATGTCCAAGGTGCAGAGATTGATCAAACTGCACACCTATAAAAAAAGTTTTAGTTTGATTTAGACTAATGAAAATCTGTATTTTTCATACGTGAGAGGTCACTAGAACTAAATGAAAACCATGCTAAAGCTAGTCTTTCTGCAGTATCAATACACCCAGCGTTTACCATGTTGCTATTTAAACAGTGACCAACTCACTTGATCATTAACTTATCATGAGTAGCTGATTTTACGGACATCATTTTCTGCCAAGCTTTAGACCTACAGTGGATTTAGAATGGCACTCTATATGCATTTTCTGTAAAGCTAACATTGTAACATAAATTGTTTTAACAATTTTAGCGAATGCTAACACAGCTAAATTGAAAGGTCCCTCTAAGCTGTCTACTATGGGCATATTCATTATGTCGGCACCCTACTGCTTTGATGCATAAGTAACTAGTCTACCGGAAACATTTTACACATGGGGAAATGAGCTCAGGAACACTCAAATTGGACCCAATGGAAAGTACAAAGCAAATCACTGCAGATATTGTAATGTCTAGAGTCTTTCTTTTGCCAGGGTTTACCGTCGAAACTAATTTCACAGTGGCACACTAATGAGGAAATCTTCTGTACAGCATCTTTAAGCTGACAGTTGGATGTAACCTCAGATCTAGGTCACATCCTTAGCCAAGTTCTTCGCTAAATTAATAGGTTATTTAACGCTGGTCACGCTTACTTAACAATCAACTGAGATGTCCAACCCAATCCAAATTGGATGGTCTAAGGTAAGATGAGGTAAGGCGAGGAAAACAAGGATATACTGTAGGTTGTTCTGCTGCTTAATACAAGCAAACAGAAGATGTAGCGTGACAGCTGGGGTGTTGCTCAAATCAATGTCAAGCGAGCCTCGTTGGAAAGAAACGATGGAAATAGAGATTAGAGATGACTTTGACTCTGAGACCGTGAAGACGTCGGATGCTGCATAGCGGCGGTGCCAGAGTGGGCGGGGAGGTGGCGCAACACTGAAGAGTGGCATACAGATAGAGAGCGGGAAGATGAGTACAGGATGCAGGTGGAGATGGTACGGGAGGAGGGTGAGGTGGGTGGGGAGTGCATGCTTGAAGTACTGCTAGTACTGCCAAAGCTAGTTTCAGAGCTCCTTGAAGTTCCCTCTGTCAGAAGGAGAGCATGTACTTATGTGTCCTCCTGGGAAGAGGAAAGGGTGTGTGTGTGTGTGTGTGTGTGTATGTGTATAGAGGGGAGGTGGGATGATTGGGGAGAGAACTCAGCAGGCGCTGCTCATATGAGTGTGTGCATTTCAGTGTGCGTATATGTGCGTTGTCGTGCAAACACACATCTCCTCAAGCGGCCCTGTAATTATCCCAAACTGTGTCTGGTGGGGCCGGCCTCCATCCCCAGTAGAACAGCACACAATCTGGGCTTCAGCCCAAATCTGCGCAGTCTTCCTGTTAGCAGTGATTGGTTTAAGGAGGAGCAGCAAGAAACAGTCAAAGGCCCCGGGATAAAATTAGATAAATGAATGACTGCTAAATAAGTTAAAGAGCAACAGCAGGGCCAACTCAGTCACATGGCATTGTCAACAACACCTGCTCACACTGCTGGACAGGAGGCGTAATGTTTAAATAGACTTTAGTGAAATGTACTTTCTAATAGGGATTTATCAGTTGTTACTTATGGATGTATTTACAGGTAATATAGTATGTATACATTCTTAATAGATTATAGTAATAAGCATTTAAACAACTTTTCGGTTTCCATGTTGTTAATTACCAAAATCCATCTATTAACAATTGATTCAAATTTACAACTGCATTGATGGATAAATGTAGAGGAAGGCTGTGGCTCGGGTTATTTTATTTTATTTTGTTTAGCAGTAGCTCAGTCTTTAGGGAGTTGGGT
Source organism: Percina caprodes (assembly GCA_013375575.1). Classification (NCBI taxonomy): domain Eukaryota; kingdom Metazoa; phylum Chordata; class Actinopteri; order Perciformes; family Percidae; genus Percina; species Percina caprodes. Next base: position 1,071,150 of record JABXJD010000149.1, read on the forward strand.
TGGGAACCAGAGGGTTTTGGTTCAAGTCCACATACAGACCAAAAGTATGGTAGTTAGAGAGGTGCCAGTTCAGCCCCCTCACTCTGACATCTCTCTATTAGTGCATGTATAGGACCTGAGCATGTGTGTGTAATAACAACATCCCTTATGGGACTAACAAAGCATACATTATTATATCAAAGTTGTGTTTCGGCATCCTCCGAGTCACCAAATAAATTAAATGATTGGAGGTTTTGGAGGTCCACATACCTAAATATTTCCAATCATATATGATTTAGGGCGAAAAACCAATCCAGACCATTATTTAGTAGTATATGGGTATTAGTTGCTAAAAGCGATGGCATGGGTCAGAGGTGAGTGCAACTGACAAACACACTTACATTTCCTGAAGGATTGTGGTTAAAGTTTAATGTAATCATTTTTTTCTTGTCCTCTGCATATTGATCGAACGTGGGTGAGGCAAGTAGGGAGGTGTGGTTGGAGGCCTGTACTGTCTTCTACACCTTCTAACCTCCCCACAGCACTGTATCACTCTGTATCCCCAAAGCCATACCCAATTGTTTTGATTGAATACGTGCGTACATGTGCAGTCTGACTACATTACATTATGGAAGCAAAAGAAAACCCAACTTTGATGAAGTTCCCAACGATCTGATTTGTACTGAGCAGGACATGTTGTACACACTATGTGAAAGTGTCAATGCCTCTGGTCCTCATAGCAGGCTGCTGCCATCCGAACAAGGCAAAAGAGCCAGTGTTTGTGCAAGGCTAAAGGCTAACTCCAGTAGAATTTTGTTCTCATGTACATATGAATGGAAGGCAATAAAGTCTCTCCTATCTAATAGTTTAGCCTTGAATTAGATGAGGCTCTGAGCCTTTGGCCACGATAAGCAGAACTTTCACCAAAAGTACGTAAATGTGCATCTGCATTTGTAGGACACCCAATAGGAACGCTCTATCTTTCTGAAATGTGCTGTGATTGGCCAAAGCCTCCCGTGATAGCTAGATCTACTTAAGCCTGAACGCAGAGCCAAGGAGAATATGCAGAGGTCAGTTTTCTCTCAGACCACTTGAAGTGCAATGTGCTGAAATATTATTATAATTTCTTTACGCCAAAAACTCATCAACTGCCTACTCTAGCTTTAATATAGGACCAATTTATTGGTCAGGCACGAGCTACAATTTAATTAACCCTCAACAATGTATGCATCAATTGGTAATAGTGATAATGTACAGTATCAATACTGTAAATTATTAAGACTACATTTTGGTGTTGTGTCTTTTAATCTTGAAGTTGACAACATGACATGTCAGCAGAGTGAAGAGTCAAATTTTTACCATATATGGTAAAGTTATTGACGTGATGTTAAACAGCAGGAAGCAGGTGTGTGAGGGACGCTGCATTTTTATCACAAACAGCAGTCGTTTAGTGTCAGCTCCAGCTGTGGAGGAAGACTCGACGGCTGTGACACAAATGGTGACTTCTTACAGGCTTCCCTGTCACCGAGCCTCATGCTAGGCAGCTCAGGCATGAAATATGAAGCTCTGCATCTCAGCATGTAGAGGTGGAGTCTTCACACCGTAGACCACCTGAAGTGCTTGTGACAAGTGATTCCCAAACCTGCTGCAGCTCACAATAAAGGGAGCGAACAAGGCCCGTTGATACAGAACAGGGAGTTAGTGAAGGCAGTTGAAACTGTGAGTGAAAAGTAGAAACCAACTGTACATAAATCTTTTTGAAACTACATACAGTAAATGCACCCCTGCTGAGGTGAACTGACAGTGGAGAATGATATGCTCCAGCTAATGTTTCATGCTCACAACCTGAACAGGTCCAGCTATCAATCAACTGGAAAGCAAGTCCGCCAGGAGCATATGGCTTTCCAAACACATATAGAAAAAGAAATCTATTACATTTTATATGCTTGCTTCCTCTTTTTTAAACCAACTCTTATCTCGACAAGGTTTCACTCTTCCCATCACCAATACACTGTGATGGCCATATAACAAGTTCCTTTATAAAGTTAAATACAGTACAATCTCTATTTACATTATGAATTATAATTTCATATAAGGCCTTACTCCTTGTTCGCCTTTATTCTTGATATTATGGATTCTTCAAATCCACGATGCGATTTATTCTTGATATTATGGATTCTTCAAATCCACGATGCGATTTGACTTTCAATTTTAAGGCCAAAATTTGATGTTCTACTTAAACATTTGCTTTTTGGCAGTGATGGCAATGCCACAAAAAGAGCCACTAGATAGTTTAAGTAAGTGGGGGTGAAGCGAAAGAATACTGTGGGAATTGCCTATCCTGCTTTTGATTTCTGTAGTTAAAATTGACTGCTCACTTTTATAAATTTAAAATCTAAATTGTGACACCCCTACTTAATATATTTAGCAAAGTAAAATAGTGAGGTGCCAGTAGGCAAGATAGTTTTACTCCGACCTGTTTCCAAATCTATCCTGATATCACAAATCTCCATGTCCCTCCACAAAACTCATTTTCATACATAGATTGAGGCAGAAAAGAGTCAGAAAGTCCACTGCAGGGACACACTGCTTCTCTATATCCATCATCCCAGGCAGTACTAAATATTATATAGGTATTATATGTGTAGTGCATTTTATCCGCTTGGTCTATTCATATTTTGCAGACTAAAGGTTGAGCATTTCTCATTATGTACAAAGCATTCAGAAAGTATTCCTTTACTCAATGTCAGCAGAGGGATAACGCCTGATGGAAGTCAAAGTAAAACTAATCTGTGACCAAATGAAAGGCAACAGAATGAACGTGCAGACGCTAACGGCTCTTTAAGCACAGCGGTGCTTTGAGCTGAAATCTAATGTGTGCGGATGCTCATGTTAGTTAATGTTCACAATGACAATGCAAACATGTTAATGTTTAGCAGTTCCAATGTTTACCATGTTCACCTTTTCAGTAGTTGGTGACATTGGCCTTCCGGTAAATCTCCACTGGATGACTGGATTCAAATGGGTTGAAAATCAGCAACTTTTCCTTTTTAGCGTTTAGCGTAGCGACATTGCAACCATAAGCAACTCTGGCTTGGCCGCGTGTTCCTCCCTAGCTCCTCCCTCTCATCAAAAATCATCACACCATCGCCAAATTTGAGGCTTCAAAATGGCCGTCAAAAAACAAGTGAGTGACGTCACCGATTTTTGCAGTCTACACCACACTGAAAAAAGGAGACTGGCCAACTCTTGGATTTATGTAAATATCTTGCATGCATTTAACACAATTGACTCATGTTTTAAAGTTAAACGTAACTATATAGTGTAGAAACTACATAATATGCAGAGAGGGTACGTGAATTTGTTCAGATCGTGTTGGGATGAAGTGAGTCAATGAAGGAGCGATGTAATTCTCGTGATACCGCACGCAATCTCATCTGGCGTGCTTTACATTGTTGGTAGAAGAAGGCAACTGTGACATCAAAGGGCTCGTCGTACTGTACTGTACGTCACGCCACGCCACTATTCGGTCGGTAAGTATATAGATTTTCTAATTTAAAAACTGTTGTTAAAGCTCAGCAAAATGTAGTTTAATGTCTTGAGAGTCACTACGTAACGTTAAATAAGGGCCGTGACTTTATTTGCTCGCGCTATTTTATCGCCATGTTTCATTTGAATTAGCTAGCTAGTTTTTTGAGCGGGAGCCGTTCATCTTACATTAAACTTAACTTGCTTCATTAGATATGTTTCAAATATTCCATAGCAGAGTCCAGATGATTAACCATGCACAGTGCACACTATGCTATGGCGGGCAGGTGTAGATTTAATGTTAAAAATGTCTTCTAAAATCTGTGGGCGGTACCGTTATTGAAAAATATTTTCATGTATTAGATAAACAGAGTTTAAGCGCATTACAACCATGCCTCTACAATCAAGGTTTCACTCGCAGCTCGACCTTCTCTCTGAAAGATTCCTGAGAGTGTTTGCAAAGCGACCGGGCGAGCAGGAAAAAAAGCTGAACGACATAACTACCATTATGACAGTAAGAACCTTCAACTCTAAATTGTTTTACTATAAAGTGGAGATGCATTGCATTAGGTCAGTAAAAGATGCATATGCATTGCATTAGGTCAGTAAAAGATGCATATGCATCCATTGCTGAGCTCATCTCCCTTTACCTGTGAGTACTTATTCCACTGAAAGGACCTAGTCATTTGTATCATGCATTCACGGTCCCACTGTGAGAATTTGTTTTTTTATATATCATCCCTGATATAAAGTCCAGTCTATAAAGGCCATGTCCAAACAGGTAGTTCTAATGTTGTTTTGTAGATACTGGTGTCACATGCTGACTGTTTAAAAAAAAAACCCATCTTTGATCACTTTCTTCTGTGCTACTGAAAATTTGAGTTCAATAGTCTCTATTTTCTTTGTTATATTTCTTAAGGATGACATTGATGCCAGGAAGGAGCTCTTTATTAAAGGAGTGCATCTATCTGAATGAGAATCCTGACGTCTTGGTGCAGGAGTACACGGTGAGTGTTTTGTGTGTAGATTGTGGCTTTGCTATTTCAAACAGATTTGGTTAACCTTGTGATTATAAGTGGACTGTTTAGGTCCATTTGCCCTCTTTATCACATTGGCAAAGTGATTCCAGCGCTGACATTAAAACAAATGGTCCAAACAGTCCACTTTTTCTCCATAGTCCCCCATTATGAAAGTGAAAAACCACCTATTTTGACCCCTCTGGCACATATTGTCTCTTACATTAGAGAATACAGCAGTGTGTACAACAATTCAAATCTATTGAAAGAAGGAAAATTCCACCATCTTCCTAGACTGCACTAACCCTCATCTGACACGGGCAGAATTGGGACTGGGATACAGTCCTGGAGTAAATCCAGGTTAATGATAAAAATCGTCCAGGAACATGAAAACAACTTCCAGAAAAAATGTAGATACAAATTTTACATTAGTTTGTAAAGATTGAAGGCTCTTCATTTGATCTGGAATCCTTTTTTTCTCTCCATTAATTACCCATGAATGGCAGCGTAGCAGGGCATTCTTTGGCTGTAGTAATCTGCTATGCTGCTTACATGGTTTTAATAGCATTAAAATGGCTGCATTCAAAAGTTTATTTTTCTTTTCTTTTAAAGCTTCAAGAAATATTTTATCTTTAACCAGGACATGACTGAGGCCACTGCACTGAGTGCCATCAAGAAAATGACAGTGGGAATCTATGTCACCAGAGAAACGCCAGGCAATGACTTTTCTGCTGTTGGCATCATCATCGAGGATGTGGTGCTCCTTCAAGATCAAGATAATGAGGCCCTTGCAACAGCCTTGCTGTTTGGACTTTGTTACTCTTTGAACATGAGGTATCCGTCACAGCTCCGCTACACTTTCGAAGTGATTCAAAAGGTGGTAATGGAGTTGGATATGACTCAACTCTCAAGGAAAACCCAAAACTTAAAGACAAAACTGCTCCAGTAAGGAGCACTCACTGTTATTAACTGCCATGTTAACGGGCCCGTTATTTTCCCCTCTACAAGACTCTGATTGGTTGCATTCTTCAATCTTAGTTTCTATCTGTCTTACAGGTGAAGAGATGGAGAACTGTACACAGTCTAAATAGTGCCATCAGGGACGTGTGAAACAGGATCTTTAGTTTAATTCAGTTGCAGTAAAGAATTTTAATACTTCTAAGAATACAACTCAGACGTGGCCCTTGTAGGGATCATTTTTCTTTTGTGTGCAGCCCTACCTGTGGGACCAGAGATGGTTTTAGTCTACTGAGTAATTTAGAAAACCTTAGTAACCTTAGATTGTTTCAAGTTTAACCAGTGTTCCAATTCCTACAACAGTATTGCATTAGATATTGACACAGTCCTTAATCTTACAGTGGCTTGCATAAGTTTACACACCCATGCTAAAGTTGATTAAAAAGAGGAATACAATTTTATTATTGTATTTGTATTGTATCTCTGTGTGATGATGTTTTTTAACATAGGGGGGTGTATACTTAAGCCCCATGTATTTTAACATAGGGGTGTATATACTTATGCCCCCTTGTATTTTAAGGCAGAACGTTTATTTATTTACAATACATTATTCATTCACAAAAAAAATTGGTGTCCTTAAAGCTTGGCTTTTCCAATTTTTTTATTAAGGCATTAAGATCAATTTCCAAAAGATGTTTTTTTAATCATCCTCTTTTTAATCAACTTTAGCATGGGGGTGTAAACTTATGCAAGCCATTACATGTACAGGGTGAAGTCATGGCCGGATTGACAGTTCTGAAATATTTACCTGTTACTTGTATAAGTGACACTTAAACCTTGAATGTAAGTTAATGACCAGATTCTTTGTGAGTGTTGGAATTTTTGGTTCTTGAATAAAGGATTTGAAATGCAACTGGTAAAAATCTGTCATTTTAATGATTAAGAGAGTTAATAGAAAGGTATTAGACATTAAAATAAATGATTGTTGGAATGGCAATGGTAACTAATGTTTCTGCATTTCAAATCTGTTGTATGGTTACACTGAATTGTTAACTGTTACGTTGTTATTTAATTTAATCTTGAAAATGGAGACCTTGAAAATTGTTTGTATTGTTCTCCTCAAAAATGGTTGCCTGTAACTTCTTTTCAAAAGAAAAGGTCTAATTTCCATTCTGTGACTGAGTTGGTAAAACACTGAAAAATGGACATTACTTGTTCACCGTTGATTTGTTTTACAGTTAAACAGTAATGTCAGTTCAATTCTTTACCTACTGTCACTGACATTAGACATTTTATTTTGAAAGGTTACTAGTGGTTACAGGCAACCATCTTCAGAGAACAATACAAACAATATTTTAATGCCAAAAAAATTTGTAATTGACATTAGAATATATTAATATGTAATATGGAAAAAAGTGTAGTATTTAAGTCACCAGATAGTACTGGAGTAAAGGTTATTGAATAGTGTTGAAATAAAGTGATGCAATTGTAAAGAATTTAAATGCTCCAAGAGCACAAATTACTTTATCAAAACATGTTTCAATCACACTGTATCAACACAAAATACACAGGTTTATTGAACATGAACAACTTGTGTTAATTTAACTCGATTGTTTAAGCTGCTGCCAAAGCAAAACATCTGTGGGCAACCAATGTCCACGATTGAATTAAGTTAATCCAAAATGTTCTTTTTCTCAGTGCACCTACAGACAAAACCTGTGAATGAGTATGACCACTGTTTAATCCATAAGTGTGCATGAAAATAAAAAATGCAATAATACCTGTGGAAAACATAATTTAAGCAGTGAAGTGGTAACTGCAATGTTAAACTTCCTTGGAAAAAACATATTTGTATGCAATTCTAATGACGAGAAAATGTTTTATACACTGCCACTTTCCAAAATGTCCACACAAATGATATAACATTTGGGCTATATTGCTTCCCGCTAACCTCAGGCAGCAGAAGTGGACACAGACAACAGAGAGCTAGAGAGTGAGTGAGTGCATTAATGATGAGGCTCATTGTGTCACCACGTTTCTAAAAGAGTGTGCACCATACATGCAACTGAAGCATGAAAGGCACATAAAGCTGCATTACTATACATACATACTGCACTCGGGGCTATACATTCATAATCAATTTTCTGAAAAGCGTTGAGAGCTGGATGAATGAAAAGGGAATGCACTTACTGCTTGACAGATGATGGGGTATTTGATTCGATTGATGCCGCCGGCAAACACAGCAAAGGTCAGAGCCGTGTGGAAACAGAAGTTGAGAAGCATATGCCATCCCTTCCGACTGATGCGGATTGCGCTGCCAAAAGAGACCAAGAATCAAAATAATTAGCAGGTGAATACCATACCCCACAATGTTTTGTCATTTATTACAAAGTCAAGTCTCATTGAGATTCAGTTTTCAAAGTATAGTACCCATCAGTCACTGTGAGTATGATTTAAGCCAGTCTTTTTCAAGGTCTGCATGAATTGCCCTTTTTCTTTAGATAGATTAACAACCACAGGAGAGCCTGCTCATAGAGCTGTGCAAACAAGCCGTTACACACTGCTGCCAATACACGTGCTGAATAATAGAACACTGTCAAGTATTCCAAAAACACTTCCACCTTGGCTCAACTTTGAAGAGTAATTATTCACAAGTTGGGTCAACGTAACTCAAGGAACTAAAACACATTTTGAATATTTTTTTCATATTTTCCCTCAACTTGAGCAACATAAGCTTTTAATGTCTGACAAAATACAGAAACATTTTAAATTGCCCATATTATGGAAAATTTTGGGGTGTTATTATGTATCTCTGGTGCTTCCACACGCATACAAACTTGGAAAAAAAACTATCAATGCTGTTTTGAGTGAGATACAGGTTTCTGAATATCCTCTGCCAGTCTCCGGGTGGGCTGTTCAACATCTGCACGGCTTTATACGTCACCAGCCGAGACGAGGTGGCAAACCTCGTTCTCCACCTCGTTCTCAATGGCAAAACACTGCTACAACACACACTAGTTCACCATAGTCTCCAAAAGAACTACTTCCTGTCCCTGTTCTGCAGGTATTCCACAAGTGCCCCTTGTCTAGAAGAAGTCTCCCAGCTAATCCTGCCTTGGACTGAACAAAGTTGGAGAAAGAGTTATCTAGCTGATAGGATCTTACCGAGCTACTGAGCATGTGAGACTCCCAACAAAGATAGTATAGTATATATATATATATATATATATATATATATATATAAACTTATTCTGATACAACCTCAAAATACAATTATGAACCTGAAAATGAGCATAATATAACAACTTTTACCATCAACCAATATTTTATTGGGTACGATATCATTTGCCATGCACACAACATCACTCGGGGGCTAACCACATTCACTCTACAACTGTATTACAACAATGGCATTGTAGTGGAACAGTAGAAATACCAGGAACATTGCAGAAACATTAGAGTTGTGCACGAGTTTGGGGCCACGGTGCATGCTGGGATGTTTGCCTATATGTTCACCTTGAGAAAATACTATTTTTAGGTTGACTCAGTCTCCTATAAGGATTTTTAAATCTGGCTTCCATCGGAGATTTGATTTAATTCATATAAAAAATAATCTTTTAAGTCAAGGAACTAGACTGCATGAATAAACAAGTTGACAGTGAAAGTCTAAATATGAATTTTAACTAAATTGTTTGAATTTTAACTAAATTGTTTGCATTTATAAAATCTGATTTTTAAGCAGAAAGAAGTTCAGCAAACCAATGCTGTCTTCTACTTTGGGTGCTACTGTACGAAATCTAAAGCTAAAACACAAACATTCAAAGAAGATCTATGCCATTAAGTGACACACTATTTTGAAGTTTTATTTTGATTGAACTTCAAAGAAATAGTATTTACAGGAATGCTTTTTCCTGACAATGAAAAGAAAGTGCTAAAACAATCTAAAGAATCAGTTTAAAAGGTCCAAAACTACTTTACCCACTGAAAGACACTAACTGTTCCACCTCAGTTGACAAAATGGGAACACTTCCAACAAACTGTATAATCTGTATTTTAGATGATTGCCCTCAGGCAGAGGGCTATTCACAGATCAGATTCTTAGTAAGAGCTCAGTGTGTTATTCTGTGTCCAGCCTTCCTACACAGCTCCTTCACACATACAGTACACGCGTAGGTATTTGCAGACAAATAAGAATCACTCTGCTGGTTTGATTAGGAAATAAAAAGAGATTGCTTCCACTTGGCTGGGCCAATTTTAGTTTTTACAATGTAAAACTATGCACTCATATCCATTTTGTGAAATATGGCATTAGCCGGGGGGTTACACAGTCTTGGGCAGGGCACTTAACCCACATTACCATTTTCCATCCAGCTGTTAGAGAATAGGCTAAATAGGTCAGACATTACTAACATATTTGTCACTCTCTGTGAATAAACAGACCAGCCATTCTTTTAATTACTTTCCCATATCTTCTCATATCCTTTTCATCGTTACAGTCACTGTCACCATTTGAAATTATATAACATTGTGCTGGAAATCTCCACTACCCAAAATGGAGGAGCGGAGCCCCAGCTGCACGTGAGCCAACTGTAGATGAAGCAGTGGCTCAGCAGTGAGCTGTGAGGCATGTCTGGGGCAGGGCTTCACTGCTCTGTGTAAGGGAAGGGAGAGTTAAAGCTGCTGCTGCTGTCGATGCCTCCACCGCGGTCCAGGTACTGAACTCCATTCAGCAAAGAGGCCATAAATCAGGCCGGCTCCTGGCCTCCCTGCAAGGTTTTCATAGGCTCTGCTCTGAGCTTTCATTGGGTCAAGTACATTAACCTGGCAACCCTCCACATCCCCATCTCCCAGAAGGTAAGGGGGTAAGACTGTCCTCTCTCTCTGCATCTGCTCTCACCCTGCACCCACTGCTGAGCCAACTGAACGGGCCAATAAAGCTATGGACAGTATAATATGACACTCTCTACCATGGGTAGTTTCAGCCAAGCCATTTCTTTGGTGGAAGACATGCTGATAAGTCCCATAAACTATAGGTAGCAGCGCTGGTAAATGGAGAAATGGAAGTGGTTTCATGCTAATTGTGATGGAGGAAAGGTAGCAATCTGACAGCATAGGGCTGGGCTAAATGGTTGAAATCACTACATATATTCCTGATAATTATGCTAACAGAAAATACTAGCTCATTAATGATATATAACCTTCTAACGTGTGTCTGTCCAACGTTGTTGCTGAGCAGGTGCTGTACAGTAGGTTTATCAGAGCTTTTTCTACAGAATCCAGCAGCCTGCTGTGTTCGGAAATACCGCTGATGAGAGCCGTGAGACTGAACGAAAGCAGTAGAGTTGCAGGCTGTAAAATCAAAACAGTGAGCTAAAAGATGCTACTGCTGTGCGGTATACCGGTTCACACCAAATAACGGTGTATATTTTCGTTATGATATGAATTCGATTCCCTGGCCCTGCAGTCCCATGTCAAAGTGTACTTGGGCAAGACACTGAACCCTGAGTTGGCCCCAATGCTGCGCCATCGGAGTGTGAATGTGTGTGAGTGTGTATCTGATGAGCAGGTGGCACCTTGTACGGAAGCCTCGGCCACAGTGTATGAATGTGTGTGAATGGTTCCTGTACTACGTAAAAGCACTTTGAGTAGTCATTAAGACTAGAAGCTATATAAATACAGTCCATTTACATTAGTCAATCAACACCGAAGCAAGCTGACAGCGGAGCTACGCCCCCTTTTCTACAACTAATTTTACCTGTGTTAAAGGTAGTGTTTAAACAGCAATCTTACAACTATTTTGTATTGAAAAGGAAGCATACTTTAGATACTGTAACAGTTTCATCCATTCTCCTTCATATAACTTTATTGTGTAATGTTGTGGAGCCAGGGAAACCCTTTAATAATCAAAACTTCTAGTAAACATTTTTATATTCTGACAGTACTGAATACTGACTGCAGAATAAACCATTTTAAACCTATATAAAGACCCAGTCAAGCAAAAGAAAAAAATACCGTGATACACCGTGAAACTGGCAGAATCTTAAAAAAATACAGTGATTCAAATTTTTCGTCATACCGCCCAGCACTAAAAGATGCTACAAAGCGTAGTGGAGCCTTGGTGGAGAGTTAGATTACACATAGTTAGCTGACCATTAACATAGTAATTAGAGCAGTACTTTAAGTATCTTATTTTGTTGCTTGTAAATCAATTTGGCTGGAAAAAGATTTTTAAAAATGAACATGTTGTCATAATGAAGATGGTATTTGTTTACTGTCTTTTTTTTTGGGGGGGGGGATTCTTATGTCCATAAACATAAAAACATAACATACATAATCAGGCAGCACACACATTGATTGGTATTTTTAACCACATCAACTCAATTCCTTATCATCATCACAGAATGTATGGACAATGAAAAACCTTTTTTTCCATTCTTATCATGTGTAATTTAAGATTTTTACACCAAGATCCATCGTGCTTTGGCTGTAAACAGAAAGTGCAGCCTGTATTTGCAGTGTGCCTTGACATTTTGGTAAATATGGACAATGGAAAAGTGCAATGCTGTACTAGCTGCAGTCCCGTAACCATAAAATACAGACAACAATAACAAAATAAGTAAATCAGGAAGAAACATCATATTAATATAATTTCATTTATGGACATTTGTCCAGTTCCTCTGATTCCATCAGCGTGTTCCAGTTTGACTCTGGGAACAGTATGTATCACTTGAGTTAAAAGGATGGGTTTTGGGTTCAAAGATATAATACCCACCAGTATGTTCTTGACTAGGCTCATTCATCAGCATTGCACCCATAATCACCAATCAGATTGTATCATGGCTTATCATGCTGGCACAGAAAAAACCAACAGCACATATTGCATGCATACATTGATGCATGTGTGTGTATGTGTGTGTGAGCTGAAGTGATAAAGTGACAAACTCAAACATGGCCCACCCCCGGTGCCTCTCGTTGAACAGCCTCCCTCACATTCTGCCCATTTAACACGCAGTCCCCTGCACTCTACTGCTCGGATACTGTCAGTCAGCTGGAGTGATACTATATAACTAAAGTGTTACTAAACAGAGATGTGTTTCAGTGCTGGGGAGTGCCTAGAGGGAGGTGTGGAGGACGAGGAGGTGGAGGATTTTGTTAATTTGAGCGCCGTTGAAAGAAAAAGCCTCTAACCCTCCCGTGTGGTACAGACACCACAAAAGCTCAGGCTTCATACCCTAAATATGGGCTTTTTCTCTCTCGCTCATTTGATTCAATGTCTTTTTAAATATTCAGAAAAGCACTTTGCAATACACGAGTGTGTTTACATGCAAAGTATTGTATTTTAGAGTATCCCAGTTATGTTACCCATGTAAACACCTTATCATGGTTCTGAGAAACCTGCATATGCCAGCTTGAGCACTCACATAGAAATCGGCATACTGTTGAATGTCTACACCTTTTCCAGGTGAAGAGACACCGACAGAAATCTGGATGTTGCTATTCTTTTTAATCATTTTAGAGATATGAGCAAGGTTTCTAACTTTTATTGGTGTTTTTTCCTGTGCAGTGGTGCATTAATGCCATTTAATAAAAAAACAACCTTATTGAGGATTTTTTGCACTCGTCCTTCATTCGTGTTAATAGTTCTTAAACCTCATGTTCCCTAAATGTTCTTTTTAACTACCCAATTGTAATTACCCAAAATAACATGATTGATTCCACACAACGCTCTTTGGCAAGTACAAATTTCTACTTTCATTAATTTTGGGGTGTCTTATTCAATTTTATAGCATTTGAAAAAAAAATATTGAAGTGTTTTTGAAATAGTATTGAGTAAAAGTTGACATATTCCAGTCTGCAATTATCCATCAACATACATTCCTTTAATTTTAGTTTAAATAATTCCTAATTTCAGCTTTTATAACTCAAACATTAAGTATAATTTCCTAAAAAATAGGTTTATTGACCATAAATTCCAAAAATAACTGTACAAAAACTTGTACTAAAATTAATATGTTAGTATTACGTAGTGTTGAACATTGAAAAAAGCATCAAAAGTTTTTTACGATAAAAGTGTCAACAAAAGTGTTGATTTTCAATTTTGATGGGAAGACAACACAAGGGTTAAAACCCTACTATGGATCAAGGTTCTGAATTATTTCTTTGCATCACATTTGACTAATATTAGGCTAAATGGGCACATTTTAGAACACCCATGTGTGTTTGGAAACATATCACTCTTGTCTGTTTTTCTTCAGTGAATGCTGCAGTGCTAGACGACAGTACGTAATGCTGCTGTTTGGAGCCTTAGATGCTGTCATTACAGTCTGACTGCAGAAGGACGCACCCTGTCTGTCGCCCAGGTGTCACAGACGGATGCAAACTGCAATTGCTCCTGCGCGTTCACACAGTTTCATCAATTTTGTTGGGACACGAAAAACATAAATAAAGCCAAATATATGTGTCTGAAAAAATATCACTCAACTGTGTAGTTCCAAGAATAACACAATAATTCTTCTTGCATTTGTGACATTTGAGACATTTCCTATTTCCTTTATATGAAAATGGATGGTGGGCTATTACAATAATTCCACAGACATGATAAAGTGACTGATGATGTACAGTACAAGAAAAGCCGATGATAAATTGTGCTGAAATAATACGCCAGACAGGCTCTGGCCACTTTAATAAGAGCAGATTCTCTGTCTTTGTCTCTATATGGAATATGCAGTGAAGGTGGCCTACATACCCATTACAAATCCATTAGAAGCATACATTTCTGCTATGACCGTCTGAAACACACGCACACAGGCGTGCACACACGTATGTGTTTAAGATCCTCTTAGTCAGACAGGCTGCAGTGCTTCATGCCAGCCTAAAGCATCTGACTCACACCCCAGGTTTTCTGACAGAGGACTCCAAAAAAAAAGGAATAAATGTAAGGGATTACAAAGGTGTGAGCCCCGGTGTCCAGATGTGGAACTGAAGTTAATGGCTGTGATGTTAAAGGGATGGTTTGCAATAGATGTCGAGCTCTGTGCAGGATGAGGATGACAACTATTGCCGCAAGAGCCTATCAGTAAAGTAGGGTAAACGCTGGGTTTGAGGTTCATCGAAATCGACGATGAGTGGGTCAATTTTGAAGGTCGCCCATACCTATTTGAGCCTTAATACACGGAAGAGGAGCTACAACTAATGGGGGAGAATCGGAGAGCTAGCAGCGCTAGCAGCAGAGAGTAGACGCCAGCAGGCAAGTGCTATTTAAATAACCTCCTGGTGCACTTACAAACTTTCCAATGCCTCGAGTACAGAATGTATTTGTACTACTGTAGAAGTTTGGTCCCATTAAGGACATTATTAGTGGGGTAATTTACGATATACACATCTGGTTCCATTAGCGCCTGCACTAAGCCTTTCAGCTAATAGTGCTTACTTGCCCAATGTTTGACCAAGGGAAAAAAACTTCTGGACTCATAGGGTGAAATGAGTCCGAACCATGCCTTTAAACGCAGGTGTGTAAAGTTTAAATGTATACTTGAACAGAATTGAGGCGGTTCTTCTTACCTGTGGTGCACTATGTACGTGATGATGGAAGCGAAGAGGCAGAGCAACATGACCGCCGTGCAGGCATACACGACCGGGTGCAAATACTCCCCAGGGTATGGGGGGAAAGATAGCACCTTCTTCAGATCCTGAGACAGGAAAAAAGAGAGAGAGAGAGAGAGAGAGAGAAAAAGTGATTAGGCAGAAGTCATGATAAATACAGTATCATAAAGATAATCAGTGAGCAAGAACCAGGCCTGCACAGTGACAGCTGATAGATGATGAGCTCTTCATATGCAATAGGCACAGTAAACCGCACCGACGAGATATGCAAGCAAAATACAAATGGAGGAAATGTCTGGAGTTAGAACGCTGTCCAAATCAGCATAAAAGACTAACACCCCGGTTGACTGAATATTCTTCCTCTTGCATTTACATTGTGCATTTCAGGCATTTAGCTGACACTCTTATAGTCAGAGTGACTGAGTGCAACAATAGCATTGTCTTCCTAGTCTGCCAACATTGAAAGCAAAACAAAAATGGATAGCAGCCAGGCAAAAAAACGAAAACAAAGTCAAGTCGCTTTTTGTGTCATTGTTAACAGACGCCCATTAAGCCCTTATCAACAACACTGTCCATTTGCTTGGTAATTTATTCTACACTGGGTCTTAAACTCTCAAAACAGAGACACCTTTTTAACACTTAATTTATCAGTGTCCTTAACATTTAGATTTGTTGTATTCAAAGACAAAAACAAGCCATGGTAACATTTCTACACCCATTTTACATTACTGTGTTGAGCCAGCTGTGATGTCACGATTTAGGCTCCATCATGGTGACGTTGCTAAATAAAGTGCACCTTATCTCCATAGACCTGCCAGATCAGTCTGAGTTTGTGTCTGCGAGGTTGATCTCCACACGCTCGCACGCACGCACGCACGCACGCACGCACGCACGCACGCACGCACGCACGCACGCACGCACGCACGCTGTCTGATTCCATCATTGTCTCAGGAAAGTAGGCGGGTGGGATATTCTCTCTCCATGTTTATCCAAAGGCTGCCTGCCGGGGCCTGTGGTAGGTCGTGGCCTTCAACTGAGCATTTGTAAGCACAGTTGTAAAGTAGTGGCCTGAGATGAAATCAAAGGTTCGGGGGACAGGACGCTGGGGAGATGTAGAGCAGGACAGTATGTGATCACTGAGTCTAATAAAGCATTTCCTGTGTGTTTAAAGAGGAAAAAGAATAAAGGAAGTAGAAAGAGTTGGAGCCAAGATTTTCATTCAGGTTATAAATATAAAAAAAGAAATCACAATGTATTGTTTAAAAGCAGTCATTGCTCAGATGTTGTTCTGCTACTTACAAGAGATCACTTCATTTACTGCAAAATGCGTAAAAAACATCACTTCTGATCAGGGCCTGAAGTTAAAAATCCACCTGCCACAGTCTTTCACAGTTTTTACCAGCTATTTTTGTTGCCTCATAAAGGTGAAAAACAGGAATTGCTGTGTCTATGTGATCCTATCCTGTCCTATTCATGGTAGCCTTGATGTGGACATTGCACAGTTATCACATGCTGTAGTAGGGGGGCCCGCCTTGATAATCCAGCATAAAGGCATAATTTCCTAATAAAGTACTTATTGGACTTTAACTTATTGCACCTAAAATAAATGTCCTCCATTTAGGTCATCCTGTACATCTCACCTGCGGTCTTTCCTGCATCCACCGTGTGTGTGTGTGTGTGTGTGTGTGCGCGTTTGTTTGTGGGGGGGAACGGAGAAGCAGCCCCGCCTGCTGCAGCATGGCAGGATGTCTCTCGCTGTACGTTGTGTTGGTAAATGTGAAATGTTCGAGTCACACACGTCTCGTCTTCATATCAGAAACAAGGATATGAACTTGACCCGTTCTCACTCCCGCTTGGTCAGTGGCTGCACGTGGGCCTGCTGGGATTGTCGCGAAAATTGAAAATGCGATAGGGGGCTCCGGCTGTCAATCAAGTGTCTTCCAGTGATGCGAGCCACTGATTGGGCCAGGCCCGTAAGCAACAGCGTACCCTGCTTACCGATAGTTATGCGTCTGAATCACTCAATTGTCATTGGCTACCTGCCAATGTGGCACACAGTGTGTTTATCTGCTCAAATGATAGCATTCAGCTAACTAGCTTATAGGCATTTAGAGGATTCTTTACCAGTCAGTTGGATATTTAAAATGTCAGCTGGTAAAGGCGTTGTCAACCACCTTATGGAGTTCACGTTAGCTTAATTAGCTAGCTAGCTACAGCTGATAAAATGTGATAGCAACAATTGTAATATCAGCCGGCAAAATTGGTGGCTAGAAAGGAGAAGCCTGCTTCTGTCTACTTCTGAAATCAGTGTTTTAATTTAGTAATACATCTGGCATCATCACTGTAAACTGCAAATGTGCTTTAGAATGTGCTTAATCTTTAGATTTTGGGAAGAAACCAGGGCACCCACAAGAAAAGAACGAAGACACCAGGAGAAAATTCCAACCAAATGGAGCCAAAAAAGCCTCAGAAAGACCCCAGTTGGGCAGTAAATCTTGTCTTTATTTACACATCCAGCAGAAGCAGAGCAACTTTAGCATTGATTTGGAGTTGTGCCTGTTGTCCACCTGACATACCAATATTCACTCCCATTTTATTAGCTCTTTAGGTCCTCTTTATCTGCTAAATGGTAGTGTATAATAACCTGAAGCACCATATGGTTTGTTACACAGAACCATTTAAAAAGCCGTTGCTGGAAAAGGGCAGGTACTTAAAAAAATAGCTAGCAGGTGATTGGATGAACAGCTATCTAAGATGCCCGCCATTGTTGTTTTGACAGTCACGGCCATCGCACACATATACCTAAACCACAAAGTACCTGAAGTCTGGCAAGATGGATTTTGGTGTGATATGTGATCCGGTAGTTCTTCCTTGATGTGTACTGTACTGCTTTATCACAGCTTTTTTTTCCTGAGAACACTTAGCCTGCTGCTGGTAACAAGGCTGGCGAGAGAGATGAAACTAAATCAATTAAGTTGGGGGCTGTCAAACCAAAGCTGAAAGAGGTTAAAACACCATAGAACTGAGGGGAACTGCAAAGTCGGGTGGTGCACGACATCTTCCAGATACATGTAGTCTTTTGATCCATTGCTAAAATAAAAGTATCGATTAGGCCAGCTTTAGTACTTGCCATAATTTCTCCGAAGAGCTATTCTTTTTTTTTTAAAGATGATTTTTTTGGGCATTTTAGGCCTTTAATGACCGGAGAGCTGAAGACATGAAAGGGGAGATAGAGGGGGAATGACATGCAGTGACCTCTATATATGGGCCCAGTCTTCCAACTGAGCTATTAGGGCACCCCCGAAGAGCTATTCTTGCCTAACTTTGAAAGGTGGTGGAAGAACAAATTATCAACCTTTGACACAACTCCAGACGTTAGTTTGCAGCTTGTAGCTGGACCATAAAATTGAAAATGACAAGAGGGAAGGAGAGACGACTGTAATTAGAACCAACAATAAAATGTACCATCTCTTGGGAGGGTGCTGAGGGGTTGGCCCTTTTGGGGGAAAACACATGACAAATGCATTCCAAAATTGTAAACAGCTTCGCATAATTTGGCAGCTACAGATTTACAGGGAATTATTACATTTGTATTTGTCCCCGGAGCGATGTCATGGAAGGACAATGGAAACTTGTGTTAATTACAGCTCAATTGATGTAAAAAAAAAAAAAAAAATCAAGGCCCTGAAGCATCAGCAAGAACTCCTGCTGAAATTAAGCTTTTATGTCAGTAAGCTGATGTATGTACTTAAAGACCAAATAACACTTCATAGGGGGGTTTTAGATCATGAAAAATTACCCGCACAAACTTCAACTTAACTAAAGGTCAAAGAGAAAACATTTCAGTTACTGCGCCAGTAAAAATGAACTTGTGCTCAGACATATTGAGCGGCTCACATGGTGAGTGACGGCGGCCATAGTTAAATGGCTTTAGGTGTGATGGAGGAAGTCAAACGTTCTCATGGGATATATTATCGTCACCTTGGTTTGTAATGGTG
This sequence comes from Percina caprodes, assembly GCA_013375575.1. NCBI lineage: Eukaryota > Metazoa > Chordata > Actinopteri > Perciformes > Percidae > Percina > Percina caprodes. The sequence goes on from JABXJD010000149.1 coordinate 1,090,231, forward strand.
GCTGAGAATGTCAGCTTCTCGCCTCTAGAGTATTTAACCATTTCTCACCCCAACAGATAAACCTCAGTAGCTTACAGCTGGGCTGAGCTGCTTTTCCTCCAAATCCATAAGACGTCATGCATCCTAGAAGTGGTTGCTTATTACTAAAAATTTGACTTTTATTGTAGAAGAAATCAATGTACTGAGCCGAAAGACTGAACCGACAGCGACAACCGAGCTGCAGCTCGGAATGCTATTACCCATTAGAAAAAAGAGCTTTAGAGATATTGCATTTTTAAAACGAGTTATTTATTTCTTTGCTTTATCTTTTATTAAATTGTATCTATACACAGCACTGATGAGCTAGTTGACCTAGACTTTGCTATCTTGCAGAGAAGACAAGCACACTGGCAGACAACTGAACACAAGTCAGCCTTACCATTCATGAAAACTAAAATCCTCAAGGCCAACACAACCAACAAAGACCCATTGACCCTGAAGGGAATGCCACTTGAAGAAGTACAATGCTCAGACGCTTCAGCTCTAGCATTGACCCTATACTATATCTTGTTGGAATGTTTGTGCTTTTGTAATGCAGAGACATGGAGGACAGCCAAGACCAAAATGAGTACAGAGTACAAATATTCATTAAGAGCTGAGTAAGGCCCAAAAACCTGTGGAAGAAGAGATCAAGAAGAAGATGGGGATGCATCTGTCTCCCACTATGAAAAAAAACAACAATGCCAGCACCACCAGGCAGGCCCTTAGAGGGAACCTGTTAGAAAATGTAACTACTTAAAGCTGAACATCTTTGAACTTTGTTACTGGCTTATAATAACCATCTTCAAGCACCCAGAGCCACATACCTCCGCAGCTATCTTCAGACACTCAAGGCTAAACTTCCTGTCTTGACTGCGTCACTCCCTTCATAAGGGGATTTCAGTGTATAAGTGAAGACTGTGACAGCTGTTCTTCAGTCGATCTTCTGTAACCCATTTGCAGTGTATCGGCTCCTTGCAAGTAAAATCTTTGTTAAACAACTCCAGTGAACTCTGTGGCGTCATTTGGTAATCATTTTTCTAACAGAACCCTCAAGACACACGAAAGCTCAGGCCCAAGAACACCCGGCCAATGGACCTCAAGGCTGACATCAACACAGTGTTAATTTTGTCAGACAAGACGAGACTAGATATGTTCGTTGACAAAACTTATTTTCCATGACAAAGACGATGACGAGACTGTTCCAATATTCACAAACGCTGACTAAGACTAAATTAACATGCAATATTGTTGACGAAAAAAGATGAGACTACATGTTTTGCATAAAATAAAAACTAAGATAAAAACTCTCTTCATTTTCGTCTACAAGCGTCTCTACTTTTTCATCATGAGATAGAACTAGTGCAGTGCCCGTTTGGAGTGCCGCGGTTCAACGAGGCTGCGGCTCATCTAGAGAGTCGGCGTGCCCCCCTTTTTTTTCCATCTAGCCATCACACATCCAGGTAGCGATGTGGCCCGGGTCAGGGAGGGAGGAAGCCCGGTTCAGCCTGCTGGAGAAGCTGCTATAGCACGTAGCGATGTGGCCCAGCCCCAGGCAGAGGGAGGGAGGGAGGGAGGGAGGGAGGGAGGGAGGGAGCCGGGTTCAGCCTGCTGGAGATGCTGCTATAGCACATAGCGATGTCCCCCAGCCCCAGGCAAGGAGATGCAGGTAGGGAGGGAGGGTGGGTGGGAGAGAGGAAGCCTGGCTCGATATAAAACCAGACGCTTTGCCAAAGTTCCATTCAACAAAAATCATTCAACATGTGCATATTGTCAGGTAATTATGACATTTAATCAATATTTGAGATGTGTTAAACACTATTTGACTGAAATAGTTATCTGAAATAATAATAATAATCTATTTTAAAAAAGACCAAAATGTTTTGACTAAAACTTGACGAAAATGACGAGACTTTTAGTCGACTAAATCTTGACTAACAAAAACCATATGTGAATGACTAAATATGACTAAAACTAACAAGGACATTTGGCACAAGACTAAGACTAAATAAAAAATAGGTGACAAAATGAACACTACATCAGCAGAGCTGGCTGACATGGAAACAGCTGGAAAGGAAAGCCCAGGACAGAAGACTCTGGCGAACTGTGGTCAAAGTCCTATGCTCCATCGAAGAAAGGAGCGTTAGGCGCAAATAAAGGAATTAACAGCACTGTCTGCCATCTTTTCACTCTGTGCTGCTTCTAGAAGCTCCTCCACTTCTGTCAAACATTGCAGTGGGCGTAGTTTCCATTTGCGCCACATTCAAAAATCAAGCAATGTAATTATGCATGCTGGCTTTTTGGAGTATACTTAATTTAGGATTGGTTTCACTGTGAATGAGCTACACACTTTAAACACAATCAAGTTTATTAATAGCTTAAAGGCGCTGCTAACAGCAGAATGTGCTGTTCCTAGCAGCCAAGTGACCCAAGACAGACTAACATCTTCATCTGAGCTGAGACGGCAATAGTGGAGCTAAAAATCAGGTGTGACTAAAGCTGCAGAAGCAGGAAAAGGCTGTTCAGATATGAATATCTCAACAACAAGATATTACACACACACACACACACACAGGGCCTTCTGGGGTCTGGATTCACTGCTTTCAGTGATGAGTCAGTCACTGCTACTGTAAAGAGCAGACAGTGGGTTATCAGGAAGCCAGGGACACATTATAACCAGTAATGGATTATTGGAAAAACGGCAAAAAAAAGATTACCTGTTATTTCTCATATAAATGAATGAGAGTAAATAATCTTGGTTCTTATTATTAAATGACAAAAGTCATGTTACATCACTTTTTGCATCACATGCTCACTGCGTTAATTGACACTAGAGCTGTAACAATTTTATTCTTAATCAGTCAATAAACAGATTACAATTTTAGGAAAATGCCCAAAATTGGGCTCTGGTTTCAGCTTCTCAGTGAATATTTGCTGGTTTTCTAAGTCTTTTATGATAGAAAATAGAAGATCTTTGGATCTTGGGCTGTAGTGAATGTAAATCCTATACTTTAGCCACTACTGGCTGCTAACTGAAGTCAATTGTGTGCTCAGAAGAACCAATATGAAGTCTTTACCAATACTTTATATCATAATGTGTTTATTATTATACTCAATAATGCTTGTTATTATGTTGTCCAAGCACAGAAAAAACAGACTTTTTCTTTTTTGATCAATCATGAGCCGACCACTAGCATAGCTCAAAGTATTCCAAAATTAGATAAAGACCGGACAAGATGAGTATAGTCTTTTAGAAGGTGGCAGGGTTAGCTCAGTTGGAAGAGCAGGCGCACACATATAGAGGTTTACTCCTCGATGCAGCGGCCGCGGGTTCAACTCAGACTTGCGGCCCTTTGCTTCATGTCATTCCCCCTCTCTCTCCACTTTCATGTCTTCATCTGTCCTGTGGAAATAAAGGCCTAAAATGCCCCAAAAAATAAGAATCTCTTGGAAGATATTACACCTGTAAAAAGACAAAATAATATAGCCTGTAGCAGATGAATGCGGGATTCTTTAATAGAGCTGAAACAATTAATCATTAGTTGATCAACAGAAAATGTATCAACTATTTTTGTAATTGATTAATGGTTTAAAGTGCCCATATTATAAAAAAAATAAATAAAATCACTTTTTCTGGGATTTGGGGTGTTATTTTGTGTCTCTGGTGCTTCCACACGCATACAAACTTTGAAAAAAACTATCCATTCTGTTCTGAGTGAGATCCGGTTTCTGTATATCCTCTGTTGTCAGTCTCTCGGTGAGCTGGTCAAAATCTGCACGGCTTTCTACGTCACTAGCCGAGACGAGGTGGCTAAGCATAACATGCTAGCTCATTATCAATGGCAAAACACTGCTCCAACACACACTAGTTCACCATAATCTCCAAAAGAACTACTTCCTGTCCCTGTTCTGCAGGTATTCCACAAGTGCCCCTTGTCTAGAAGAAATCTCCCAGCTAATCCTGCCTTGGACTGACCAAAGTTGGAGAAAGATTTATCTATCTGATAGATCTTACCGAGCTACTGAGCATGTGAGAATCCCAACAAAGATAGTATAGAAGGGAGATGTCTAACTCTGGAGCTAAAACGGAGACCTAAACACACAGGGTGAAAACAGGATCTGCAGCAATGTGCAGTACAACAAAAGTGTGGTGTTTTTTGAAAATGAAACCATGTAAACTTATTCTGGTACAACCACAAAATACAATTATGAACCTAAAAATGAGCATAATATGGGCGCTTTAAGTCACTTTTAAGCAAAATCACCCAACAGTCACAAGTTACAGCTTCTCCAATTGGAGTATTTTCAACCTTTCTCATTTTTATATAATTGTAAATTAAATATCTCTCTGTTGTGGACAAAACAAGCAAAGTGATTGCAGGCATTAGGAAATTGGGACAGCCATTTCCCACCATGTTCTGGCATTTTAAAGACCAAACAATGAATGAAAAAGCAAAACACAAAAACAACAGATTAAATCGTAATTCTAATAATAATTAGTTATCATGCAGAGAACCACAAAGCTATGCAAGAGAATTCCATGAGACTAACAAACAGACATTTCAAGCAGAAGAGCTGGTGGACGAGGCAGCTTCCACAGCAGCCAGAGAAGGACAGCAGTAGCCTAAAGGTTTGAGTTGGCTGGCTGAAAGTGAAAGAGTAACAACCACTTCTTCAACAACTACAGAGGTATCCTTGTGCAAGGTGCTGAACAGCTGTTTAGAGGCCAACAATAGAGGAAGTGCCTTTTTTATGGGGCAGCAGCATATACTGTACAGCAGATGAGTATGAAAGCGAAGAAGGGCAACGCTGGAATAGAGTGTGCATGCTCAGCAGAACCCACCCTTGGACAAATAAAGGTTACACAAAAAGAGCTTATAGCAGGCAGAGTTAGGGGGGTGTATAGAGAAAAAGAAAGAAGGGTGAAGGGAGACTGTCCCTTTCTGCAGATGGATAGGCCCAAGAAAAATGGTGAGGGTGAACTACAGGGTGCCCTGAACAAATTGTTCATACTGTATGGCTCCTAGCAGCAGTGTTGATGCTGTTGGGGTGATGGGGGCAAACTGCTGAATGTACACTTATACTGAACACTGGCTCAGGAACTATCGCTTTTCTGCACTGTTGTTATAATCCAGCTATTAATCATTTCCTTTATTGACTTTGTCTTATATTTTTTATCTCTTCAGGGCTGCTACGTTTGAGATTAACCTTTAAGTTATGCATAGATCTCACTGTGCTGTGCAACAGATACAGACTGTAGAGTTGCAAATCCCGGCTGTCATGCTGACTGATAGGCCACTGGCGTAGCTCGCAGCATGCACTTAACAACTCTTCCCTGTTATACTCTTTCTTGCAGAAGCAGGATGTCAGATAGGGACACGAGGAGCCAGCTTCAAATGTGATTCCTCCACTCCAGTTATTATCATTATTGCTATCTATTACATCAGGGCACCAATGGCCACTTTATTAGTCTCTGTGGCAGGACTATGGGACCAACGCCCTGACAGCGCAATTCATTACAGAGAGGCAACAATACTACCATACAGGGCAGATTGGTTTAGCCTATTCTGGATTAGCACTGGCATGTTATACGTTTAAACATGCCCCCATTGTTCCCAAGCCTCTGCAGCTAAACAAGCCCCTAATCCACTGTTTGTGGTGTAGTTACAACTTTAATCCAGGATCCTCCCTCCCCATGCCAAAATCAGATTAAACAGTCAATTAAACTTGATCCATAATCTCTGCGCACATGCACAGTGGGTGCAAGGTTATCAGCCCTCCAAAATAAAATGGGGCAAATACACTGTTAATCTGAGAGGTTTTACACGCTCAGTGTCTTGTTTCAGCCTGGTAATTGGTTATAACTTTTGCAAATTTAATGCACTTTTTGCTTTTAATTGAAGCTGATGAAACCGCAGAATCTGTAAACCAATCCATGACATATGTCCTCGCCAATGTGCTCCTTTCCCTGTTGTAATCACATTGGTGCATGCAAGAATGCACAAACATTGCGGGAAAGAGGGAAGGGAAAGGGAGTGAGAGAAAAACAAAATTAAAATCCTCTAGTGAACAGCCTGCGGGCTCCCGGCTCCCAGCACCCATCCAGCACTGTATTTTATCATCCTTGAGTGGCTGCATGAACACTGGAACAGAACCCAAGTGAGAAAATCAAGCCCACTCTGGGTCGCCCATACACCAGCGGATAACAGAGAGACAGGACAGGAGACGGGACAGAATAACCTCCAGACTTGACAAGAGTCAGAAAAAAAATGGTCATGCACCATTATTGTAGGTCATCAGTATTTTGGCTGCACCTTGTGGCTGTCACCCAGCTCGTCTGTCACTCAGCTCGTAGCTTTGAGCTCCAGTCACGCTTGTAATCAGCGCCTCGCCCGGCAAATGTTCAACAGCGGAGGAAAACAAGGCCCACCTTGAAACGAGTAATCAAACCACGTGGTAAACGAGCACACATCCATCAAATCAACAAACATTATGAGCTGATGAGGAATCTCGCCCGGCGTGAAGGATGAAGCCGCTCTCGATGAGCGCCGTCATCTGAGGCTCAGGCATATCCATTGTGGTGTATTTATCTACTCAAACATCGAGGGGGCATTGTTTCATTAGCATTCATTTCTCTAGAGCCTCCGATTAGAAGTGTTGCATTTAGCTTTAGGCTATTCAGAGTCCTGCACAAAAGTTACTGTAATCGCTGTTCTGCGGAGATATTTAAAGCATGACTATCAAACAAAATGAGCCTTGTGCACCGCTCAACCTCGCAAATAGAGTACAAGCTCATAATTCACTGTAGGCAAAACCCTGCAGACTTAGACTTTAGAATTATATTACATAACATTGATAAATGTGACTAATTGTGTATAAAACTTGAATACACTACCTTGTCTGTGAACATTAATTCTGCCTGAGTCACGTCAGATAGATTGCAATGGTGGTTGTTAAACAATGAAGACAGCTCTCATGATCCCACTCTACTTCAAGATGTCGTCACAAATTAATTGCGGACCCTATTCTTCCATTAGATTATTTTTGCGAGTGCGCCATAATAAGTTAATAGTTTTGCAGGTATTTGATGCTAGAGGAGAAGTCAGAAGAACGCCATAATCAGTACTAGTCATAAGTTGGGTGCTATGACTCAGAACACAATGCTGCTAGATTCTGCAAGCTACTTACAGAGTTTGAATAAATTAGATACTGCTGATAAGTCTGGATCAACTGAAGTATATTTCCAGCTAGGGCTGCTCAATTATGGAAAAAATAATAATCACGATTATTTTGGTCGATTGCCGGGATTGCTATGGACAAAGTACACACGTCATTACACTGGTAAAAGCATTTGACTTTAACTGACTTTAACCATGTATCCAGCTAATTTAAATAGCTTAAGTTTCTATATTGTGTGAACAGTCAATTTCATTTTCAATATTGTATGTGGCATTTTCTTTTGCAGGGTGCAAATGTTTCACCAAAACAAGTTCCTTCCCGATACTATTAGTGCCACCCAACATGATTGTCGTTGGTTTTAAAGAAACGCAAATAACCCATAGCGTTTTTTCTCTTATCCAGAATGTACCTGTGGTATAGCCAGACCTTACTCCACAGGTCTCCACAAGACTAACTGTTGATACAATACATTTCAACTGACAAAGTGACAATAAGTGCCAGCTGAAACTACTTGAATGTTTTGCATATAGGTCTTTGTTAATAATAATAATAATGAGGATAGTAAGATATTTGTTAGAACCCAACCATGTTTGTTGGAACCCAACCATGTTGAGATTTTTCACTGCAAACATTAGATTCAAGCCACCACCCTGCTCCTCCATATTTGTGTTAGAAAACCTTTCATCGCCTCAGTCTGAAAACATGAATCAATACAAATAAATCTGAGAGAAGATTGTTTTAAAATGTAGAGCAAAGAGGCAGGGACCTCTTCAACAGGGTTTGTTTTAAAGTGACTGGGCACATCATGTTTTTCATCATCTTTGCACGTGTGCGTGTGTGTGTGTGTGTGTGTGTGTGTGTGTGTGTGTGTGTGTGCATGAGAGGGAGAGATAGAGATAGGTGTTGTCTGAGTGGGGTGACTCATCTCTTCCAATCGGTACACGACAGAGAATGCTCAATGGATGATGCTCTATGTGTGCATACACACACACACCAATAGTCACAGGCTTGGACAGAAGCACACAGAAGGGCAAATCTTAGCACATGAACACACACACACACACACACACACATGCCAGAAACGCCTCTTACGCACACTGCTCACGCTCTGTTCTCAGGTCCCTGAGACGGCATGCTCCCTCATTCCCTTGCAGGTCGATAGGTTGTACCAAAATATGCCATTTCTTTACCCGTGACAATGGATAAGAATAGGGCAGCGCGCCACAGATTCTGCTCTGTTAACAATTAAAGATATCGCGGAGGACCGGATGTACTGTATCCAGCCACAATGCAAAAAGCTTCTCTAAAAGGATGCATTGCTCTCTGGCAATGGAGGTCTCAGTGGAAAAAAAGCCTATGTTTGCCTGTGTGTGTGTGTGTGTGTGTGTGTGTGTGTGTGTTGCTGTCGACCATTTCCATATGCCGTTTCTCTGTCTCCAGTACCAACCTCTAAAAGCCCTTCTAAGTTGACTAGATAAAAAGCAACTGTGTAATGTTTTTTCTAAGCATCACCATAGAAACCACAACGCATGTTTGCAGGCATAGAGTCTTGCCACTACCTCTCTGAAAAGCCAACATAAACACCTTTGTAAGGAAGTGTTACCAGTGCTAAACTGTTGCCATGTTCTCAAACTGTGGTAGCATTTAGACCCCAGAGACAGAGGTTTCTGCGAAAGAAGGGAGCGAGGGATGCCCTTGAATGAATGCAGTCAACTGTGTAAAGAATAAATGCATGGAGAATATGTCATGCAGTGCGTCTAACAGAAAACAGCTTGTAGAAGAGACAACTCTACAAAGCAGTGATAGGGGAGATAAGACGATGAAGATTGTGAAAGACAAAAAGCCTTGAAGACAGATGAAGAGAGAAGAACAGATTCAGCCCAGAAAGCTATAGTACTTCTGACTCCGATTTCTCCCTTGGCATTTTTTTCCCATCCCACCATCCCCCAACCGCAATGCAATTTTCCTCCATTTTTGAGATACAGATTGCTTGCCGAGTGATATCAGGCCAGTTCCATTTTACCATCTGACAGTTGTGCTATCTGTGCCGTTTAGACCTAAGTGCCAACGCACCATCTCCTCCACCAGCAATTTACATGTTTGCATCTCGTTAGGGCCATTTGTAAGGCAAAGGCAAAGTGTCAGGACAGGAATAGGAGGGAATTTCAGCGGCCAGATTAGTTTTCACCTTTGATACCAGAGCGCATCGCTCACCCAGCAATACAAAGGCTGCCATCTATGGATGGGTAATTCACTCTGGCAGACATATTTTCAGACATATCTTTACCCATACTGTCAAACACGCATGGCAACAGTACACATAACGTCATACCATGATGGATAACACTCAAGGATACAATGCCACTCAACACTAAAGATGAAGCCAATAAGGAGCGATTTCCTTTTAAAATAAGCTCTATTGCCATCCATCAAATGACCGTGGTTGTGTTCTGCAGAATCAAGGTTAGAGCTATCTAGACATCTTTCAAACTACCTTGCCACTACTCCAAAGTGCCCACTGACCCCACCCCAACGGCACATTGGTCGTGGAACAATTTAAAGAACTGACATTGGACTTATCATGGACTATTTTCACTGGACCCTTTCCTTACACTTACTATATTGTACTTCTTGCATCAGATTCAAAATGTATGATTACATTGTTCAAATATTATCCCACTGTTGCATATTATGTTTCTTCTGTATTACTTATACAATGTTCTGTTCATTTTTAATAGCCATTATCCACCTACAGCAGCTGTTGCACACCCAGCTGTCCAAGGAAGAGTAATCTCTCTTTGAATAGACTCTCCAGAGGTTTCTTCCTTTTTTTTCCTTCTGTGCTGAGGCTGTTTGAGGAGTTAATCCTTGTTGCCTGTAAAGTCCTGTGAGACATACTGTATATGTTATATTGGGCTATGCAAACAAATTGGACGTTTGACGCCTTATCTTACATATTTCTTCCGTTTTTCTTCTTCAAACATTTTCATGGGCCAATTCATGGTCCAGAATGATAGCTACAGGCCAGTTGGTGCTATGATCCATCCCCTTTTAAAGCTCCAAGTTAGCAAAATGGCCAGTTCCAATCCTCCTTCAAGGATAAGACTGGCAATGTGATGTGGTTTTCTCATTGTCAACAAATCCCATGGAAGTCCAAAACCACAATGAATCTACTTCCACAACTTGTCTGTGTCAGTAACAAAGGTTAAGTGCAGGTTTGGTCACTTTATTCACTGCAAGTCGAACTCTGTAGCACAAGTTTTTCAGTCTGTAAATTAAAAAAGGCTAGACTTTGGACTTAAACATGGCTGAGGCATCTGCTATTTTCCTCAAACTGTATTCCGCCATCCCGTTAAAAACGTCTTCCTCTTCAGCTGTTCAAGTTTCCCTCATTTATGTGTTGAGCGCCACCTCAAGGATCCATGAAGTAGCAATGCTGAAAGCAGGGAAATCTATTCAAAGCAATAATTAAAATATTGATATTTGGTGCCAGGAGAACAACAATATATTGCCATATCGATATTTTGTCCAACCCTACTCTACAAGATTGTAGCTTACTGATGTGTTTGAATAGTTTTGGGAAAACAATGGAGCTCTATGGCACAGAGGTCCAGGGTTTGGCTACACAGACATTACTTGTTAGAAGGATAAACACAGTGTTGTTTTTGGTCTTTTCATTGGATTTGTAGAAAAACAGGATACAATTGAACATCACCAGCATTATCATTTAAAGGTTCAATGGCATAAAAAATTCATTTTATGAGGGTTTTTTTTAACATTAATATGAGTTCCTCTAGCCTGCCTATGGTCCCCCAGTGGCTAGAAATGGTAATAGGTGATAACCGAGCCCTAGGTATCCTGCTCCGCCTTTGAGAAAATGAAAACTCAGATGGGTCGTTTTGGAATCTTCCTCCCCTTTCTCTGCTTTGCCCGCCCAGAGAATTTGGCCCATCCATGAGAGAGAGACATCATGGCTTTCAAACAAGTGAAGCATGGCAGTTGGTCGAGGCCACACCCCCACCCACCACCTTGCCCCCCTTCTCTCCTCCTCAATATCCTTATCCTAAGGAAAGCTCATCGGGGGACTGGCTCTATTGGCTGTAATTCTACATGCAAAGCTGAATTTGGAATGGAATGGAATGGAAAGACACTTCAGATATGGTTTTGGGGGACCACTACCTATATAAAAGCATCCAAAAAGAAGCATATCATAGGACCTTTAAGGCTGCGCCCTACTTGTTGCATGGTTCTTACTACTTCTTGGTCTTGTCCTAACAGTGAGCACAGATGCAAGGTTGAACTGCTGTCTGTGGAATGACATGTGCCAGATATCATCGGGTGGTCTTGCAGTTCATGATTGGATATAAATAATTTGCAAGGTTGGGTCTAATCTAACAAATCCTTGGTAGCCTCACCGTAGTCGATGACGGAATACTTTCCTGCATGAAAGCAGAAAATGTATGTATTGATATCACATCCTAAAACATATCAAATATGTGAGACCTCTGACTATAAATCGGAAGGGATCTTAATAAACCTTGCCTAAAGATATACCCCATTTGCCTGTCATGTTATCGCTCCTCTCTTCAAATTAAGCAAGTCTCATTTTCTGCTGTCCTTATCTCCCCCCTAGAAGTGCACAGGGGGCCACGTTGCATCAATAGCTACACCCTAATTATAAGCCTAGCAACCAGCAGCAGCTCCATGCCCTTACAGAAGATTTTAAAAAGACATAACCACAGGGCAAGGCTGAAGAATGTGCTTTTACAAAGCGGTATGGTCATGAGGATAAACGTCAAAGGTCATGGTGATCATGATTGGTTGTGGCGGAAAAGGTGAATGATGTACTTGCGAGAGCTTAATTTGTCCAAGTCTGTTATGAAAATGACTGTCGCCTTTAACCTTCGGCCTTTCCTGTTTTTGTGCCGATATACTTTTGCTAATCGGGACCTGGCAACAGCAGCAGCAGCAGTGAAATGGAGGGGCAGAGCAGAGGCGAGCATTCTGGGAGCTGCCGTCTTGGTTGACAACAGAGGTGGACACGCCAGCCAACCAGCCAGCCAGCCACAGGGCTAGATCACTTTCTACAATGCCCTAATAGAGGAAAAAATAAGCTCTTAATGTGTTTGTCTAGACTGCCCAGCATTATGCAAATAAGCTGCGGTCCGGTTCAGTTAAATGCAGTGCATGAATATAGCAACCCAATTGAAAGCCAGTGACAGAAACTCAAACAGAGACAGAGGGAGGGGAAGGAGAAAGACACAGAGAGAGAGAGAGAGAGAGAGAGAGAGAGAGAGAGGCTGTGTACACATCATGTCCTGGTTTCAACCAAGCTGTCTCCGGGGTTCACAGAGGGTCGCACTGTCGACTAGGGAACAGCTGGTAAGAAAGAGCGGGGGGTGGGGGTGGCAGACATTTGAACATGGACAGTTTCAGATCAGATGAGTCCTGTTTAGCCGAGACTGTGTGTACCAACAGTGTTCCAGGACATGAATCATGAACTGTATGTCAGATGGGCTCTTTCACATGCAAAAAGGACAAGCAGGACCTGTTTGATTTGAATCACACGTGACTAATCATAAGACGGTGCAGTAGATGTATGCACACACAGTATTGCTATAAAAAAAATATTGTGTTCATATCTCACTAATAGTTTAAGAAATAGTGTGCCAAAAATAATCAACTTGAAAATCAAATAAAAAATGCGACTACATCGTTATCTTATATAAAGTCTGCTTTTAAAAAAAAGAAGAAAAACAGTTTTCCCTAGGGCTGAGCAAAATGGAGAAGAAAAAAAAAATCACAATATTTTTTTTTACCAAATACCTCGATATTAATACCACAACGATATTGTACTGTTGACTATTGGTGCTTTCACAAAATATTTACACAATGAGATTTTTAATAAATAATCATCAGTTATGTGGATATAATAGAACAGTTAAAACAGTCTGGTACTTTACTGTAATTCAGCCTTTAAAACCAGGAAAAGACATTACTTATGCCATATTACGATATTACAATATCTAAAATCTAAGACGATCTCTAGTCTCATATCTCAATCTCGATATAATATCAATAAATTGCCCAGCTCTAGTTTCCCCTGCCATTTAATCAGTGACTGCATATAAACAACATCATAACCACGAGACCATCCAATAGCCCATTAACTTTCTTCACGCAAACACACACACACACACACACACACACACACACACACACACACATTAGGTGCAACAACTGCTTCTGCTGCGAGCAGCACTATTATAATCTGTCATACACTTAGCTGAGAAGCATACATAAATTGAACAACAATAGGTTAAAGCAATGCAATCTGTATCCTGTGCTAAAAGAGGTATACACACTGCATTAAAAATAGAGCATTCAATACAGAGTGTCAGGTAGAAAAGGTTTAATAGCTATGTACTGGGTCACTCCAGCAATGCAAGGGCATAACTGTTGATTTCGGAGAGAAATGGTGGTCTGTGAGCTCTGAACTCATTAGTCAGGGAGAAAACAATATGCATCACATGTCAGGTTATTAGCCAACAGTTGTGAGAGTGCAGCAGAGACTGCTGGATGAGCCAGACCCTTCCCCTTTCACACCACAGCAAGTCTGCAGTCAGCAAACACCGAGAGGTTAGATCAGAACAGAAGAAAGTCTGCAGTGGGAATGTGGTTGCAGCGCGCACAAAAACACACACACGCACACACGCACACACACAGCAATCCCCATGTGCTAAAGTAATCATGCCTGACATCAAATTTAAGTTAATGTTCACAAATGGAACATGAGTGCAAGTATTAAATATTAACCTAATCCAAACCTCCACTCATGTGCGGTAAGTTCACACAGCAGAGCACAACGCTAAGCCAGAGTGTAAGCGGTTGAGTCAGCGGCTGGTTAGAGGAGGCTGCATGGCTGCCTGATGGAGGTGGGTTGGTGCTCGTCTGACAGCTGCCACGTGTGGAACAAGTGCAAGTGAGATGAAGGGTGAAAGGTAGCTGATGCTACGTGGGCTGCAAATAAGTAGCATTTACTCTAAGAATTAGCTCAAGCTGCTTAATTACGATAAAGACGCCAACACAAACACACATTATGCATTACTGACTACTTATATGCTGTAAAGCAATGTGGTTGGTTAACTTCAGATAGATTTGTGGTTTACTCTCCATCCACAGAAAATCCTGTTTCACATTTATAAAGTATTTATTAAGTATAAAGAAGATAATTCCCAACCTTCTTTATCCAAAATCAAGTTTAAGGAATAGTTCAACATTTTTGGAAATACATTCAATCGCCGTCTTGCCGAGAGTTGAGAGCAATACCACTCTCATGTCTGTTTTGTTAAACATGAAACTAAAGCCAGCAGACGGTTAGCTTAGCATAAACTGGAAACTGCTAGCCTGGCTCTGTCTAAAGCTAACAAAATCCATCTACCAGCACCTGATTAACACATATCTACTGTATGTATAAATATTATTTCTCAATTTTAAGCAACATTTGGGACAAATACGATCTAAGTCTAAGCTCCAGTCGCAGAACTAATCTCCATCCATATTTACATGTCTTACAACACATATTGCATATCACATGACATCACATTCGTAGACACTGTAGACACAGATTGTCTGATGTTACTCTGTGGTTGAAAATCACAGATGTGGAAGTTGAAAGTACAGAAATACTTTGGAGAAAGAACAACAGTGGGAAAAATAAGACCAGAGATTTATGTGTCTGGACCGACGGAGAGGTGGAACTGTTACTGTAAAGTATGTGAGCCTTCCTAACCAATAAGACTGACTGACGTCAGTCCGACATTTGTTTGTGCCCGTCCAGAATACAAAGCGACCCCAGAATTTTCAAACCAATCATCCAAATGCCTCCATCCTAGGAGCCCAGAAAGGCCGGAGTAGTGTTGACACAAGGGGCCCTATTTTAACGATCTAAGCAAACGGCGTGAACGGCATGGCACAGGTGCGTCTACTTTTGCTAGTTTGACGGCGGAAAAAGGGTTCCTGTGCCGGGCGCATGGTTCCAAAAGGGTTGTATTTAGTGTCTTCATTAATTCATAGGTGTGTTTTGGGCGTAACATGCAATAAACCAATTAGAGGTCCAATCCCGTTCCCTTTAACAGCCAGGTCCGTTTGTACCTTGGTACATTGCTATTATGATGGCGGATTTGCACCTTAATATTTTAATTTTGAATATTTTGCGTGTGTGTGCTGCTGCGCTTCCCTGTGTGTGTAACAAGCATAGTGTGCGCGCTGTGCACGAGCCTAGGCACATTTTACAAATTTTCAGTTAAAATAACAATGAAAGTAGACCAGGTTTCTGTTGGTCAATGGCGCGATTCACCTGAACACACCTCCCTGTAAGACCAGCACGCACATGGGCGCTAAAATGGGAGCAGGTGCATTTCGTATTTAAACAACGTGGGCACTGGACTGTCTTAAAATAGAAGACACTTGCAAGATAGGGCCCTCACTGTAGAAAATTAGTTTTTATATTGGTTTATAAACCAAAATGTAGCAGTGTCAATGTAGCCTAAGAGGTGCATATTGTATAGTGCCCTTTTAAATCAACTGTCAGCCAATACACAACCCCAGTGCATCAGCCCACTCTGTTGATATCACAGCCTTTCATCTCCACTTCCCTCTCCTCCTACCATTACAATGCATATCAACAGAACATGCTAACACAACGCTGTGAGACGCGGTTACATATCTAAACAGGTCATCGTCATTATCACTGTAAATCCCTTCATCTCCTTAAACACACACACCAAAGCTCCTTTAGCACAAAAATGTCCCAGAGATAAAAAAAAAAGTCCAGGGAATGAGGATAAAGTCAACCCCGACGGAGCCAGAGCCGGCTTGTGGGCGAACGATGAAAACTGGCTTGTTTTCTCTTCATGTTCGCCTTGAGCAAAGATGTGGACAAAGGACTAATGAGGACACACAGCTCGGAGATTGCCATATGCTGAGAAAAAAAAAGAGAAATAAACAAGAAAAAAACACTGTGTCTGAGCTACAGAAGATCTGAAAGTTGCCAAGAGCTTATTTTCAATTAGCAACACGTACCCTGCACAACTTACAGTATGTGTGTATTAGCCATAATTGGTCAACAAGAAAGCACCAAATGTAGATTGAATTTGAGTAAGCAACTCTATTTAAAGGATGTTTTTTAAAGAGCGCAATCACAATCAATTGGTGTTTCCTCTCCACTGAAGCACAGAAAGCTTTCTAATGTTATCTCCTCTACCATCCGTTATTCCTTCCTTCCCTCCCTCCAAGTTACTACCTCTTGAGTGACAATTAAAGGCATTGAGAAGGCAATAAACATGTTGCATCAAAAAGAAACAAAGTGAAGTTGATATATTGTTTGTAAAGTGCAGCCTGATTAGTCCCACAGTCATCAGGATAGGAGAGAACGCACGGATGGATTCTCACAGTCTGCTGCATTTTGTTCTTGAGATAAGATCTTGTGGTCAGCTCCAGCAGTCAGCAGTAATGTCACACTGGTACGGAGTCTGCAGAAGGCTCAGCCAATCAGAACTAATGTATCAAGATGGGATCCGGTCTTGGTTGGTTTGGTTCGAGGCGAGGTGCAGCAGCAAAGACAAGTGAGTTGTGGTCTGTTTGATGGGTTTAAAACAGCAGATACTGCTGAGACCACAAGACTACTCTCAGAATGAGAAGTGAGGTCAGTGGGCCACATTTTTATAATATTGTATTATAAAACGACTATATCAGGCTGCCTGTTCTGCTCCATTTGCGGGGCAGATTTATTAAAGTCAATAGCCTAGTATAGGGGACAGCTGTCAATGCCGTAAAATGACAGAAATAAAAAAGCAATGGTTTGACATTAACCCTCCTGTTGTCCTCGGGTCAAATTTGACCCGTTTTCAAAGACTATATAAAACAAAACAAACAGAAATATGTTTTGTTTTTCAACCTAGTTGCCCAAAAATAACATGGATGGATGGTTCCTTAAAATGCCCTTCACAAGTCCTATTAAGGATCAGCTCTCTACTTTTGGGTGTTTTATTCAATTTTATAGCATTATCCTGACATAAACTTAGTCAAAATAATTCATAATTCCTGCTTTTTTAACACAAAAATTAGATATAATTTCATATAAATTAGGTTTATCGACCATAGATTTAAAAGATAAATAAAGCTAGAGGTGATAAGTTAGCGTTAGTGGTGTTTGTACTGGTGGTAGTAAAAAAAAAAGAAAAGAAAAAGGCAGAAAACATTCCAAAACGTCAAAAAAAAACTTGAAAAGCGACAAATGCGTTTAAAAAAGCTGCAACAATAAACAACAGCATCTAAAAGTTAACTTAAACTGATCTGAACCACTTGTGAATTTCTTAAATAACAGTGACTTAAGTCATTTAAGAGACAAAGGCTCAAAACACACTCAACATGACCTGGGTCTCTGTGCGTAACGCTTGCAACGTTAGACAGCCAATCAAAAGCATTATAAGATCTTGGAACAAGCACACTGCATGTTAATTGGCTCACTGATTCTGATGAGACTTACTCCTTTAGGTATTAAAATGTTATAATGAATGATGAGGCATTTTCCAATACTTGATTCTATAGAGGCAACTCAGTTGGTGCTGAAAAAGTTCAGTCCCTATCCCTAACCGTGTAGAAGTACAATTTCTGGAGTCATGTTATGCTACATCACTACATTACTAAGAGAACTATTGTACTTAATAGTAAAATAGTTCCATTGACAGTTCTAGGTATTTGTTCTTTTAAAGATTAGAAGATTAGGCTTAACCCTCATGTTGTCCTCGGGTCAAATTTGACCCGTTTTCAGGTTTTTTTTAATCACAAAAAATGGGCCTTCAAAATAAGAACTGAAAATGTCAACATTAGAAATATGAATTAACTGGAAAAAAACATCTAAAAAAGCTCCAACAACATTGAAAAAGTGACAAAAATGTGGAAAAAAGAGATAAGTGTTTGACGGGAAGACAACACAAGGGTTAAGACTCCTTACAGAACAGCGTAGTGTAATTTTAGGCCACCTAAGTGTGAATGAGTTGTTTCATCAAAAGAGAAATTCCCTGTCTAAACTTTTCAGTTGAATTCATTTTAATAACTGTTAAAGGCCCAAATGGGTAAAGGTATCCAGTATTATGAATGCAGGACTTTCACTATTTTTTTTTGTTACATTAAACCATGGTTTGGGTGAATACTTTTTCATTCTGAATGGATGCAGGGTGTCCATAAAAAAAGTGATCTAGGACACCTACCAAAGACCGTTTACCGTTCTATGTGAATGTGCTACATTAAAAGAAAACGGTAAAATGAATCTGTTATTTCCAACAATGACTGTAACGTTATTCCTTCAGTACCTAGCGATTATCTCTCATCTCGTTAGCTGGTCAACTCGCTACTTCCGGCTGCGGGCGACAAAACACACGGCGGATCATTTGTTAGTGAAAGTTTTGATTTGGGGACGATGACATGACTGGATAGCTAGATTGTCTTGCAGGTGAACATACTGTCAAATTATATTTATTGATTGCCAACCGTACAGGTTGTTGACTTTGAAACTTGCTAGCATAGCGTAGCTGTCTGAGCTGAAGGGTTCTATGAGCTGAGCGGACTATATAAATACCTCCCGTTGTTAAGCGTGGGAAGTCGTAGCTAAGGCCCGTCCAATTTACTGGAGCAGTGAACAACGTTTGCATTGCATAAGAACCTCATGAGTTGGGAAAGATTGTTCCTGGTATTAGGCCTGCATGATTCGGGGGAAAATATGAATCACAATTCTTTTGCTTAGAATTGATATCACGATTTTTTTTTGACCATGAAAAAACAACAACAATCGAGATGGCAATGTTATAACGATTAATCGTGTAGGCCTACCTGGTATTAGTCAAACCAGCAGCTCTAGCCAGGGAAATGGAGTTATTGTTAGAAAAAAACTTTTTTATATATAAAAAATATAAATGAATGTTCTTAAAACAATGTATATGGCATATTACCATGGTATAAGCAGGGTAAAGCCCAACCAGGTGTCCATTGTCAGGAGGAAATGAATGGTGGACAGGAGAGTCCAGAACCGTCTGACGTGCAGTAAATAATCTAAATATGTCTCCCACCACTGGACTAATCTAACTCTTTTCTTTACTTTTGCAAACCACCATCACCAATACCCACTACATCCACACTCTGTATGAGACTGTACCATGTTTAACTAACACCTGCTCTACTGTAACTGTAATGCAGATGTACAGTATCACTAGAGGAGCCCTTCTGT
Source organism: Percina caprodes (assembly GCA_013375575.1). Lineage (NCBI taxonomy): Eukaryota > Metazoa > Chordata > Actinopteri > Perciformes > Percidae > Percina > Percina caprodes. The sequence continues at coordinate 1,109,714 of JABXJD010000149.1, forward strand.
TTCCAGGTATCCACTTCACTTCATATATTCATCACATTATGTACAGTGTATGGGAATACATCTCTGAACGGCTCTTCCCTTATTGGACCATGGCCTTAGGGCCTTTGTTACGATTGGATACTTACAAAAAGCCAGCCACCCCCTCTGTGTGTCTCTCGTTCTAAAGGTCTGCTCCTGCATATTAAACAGTCTGGAGCGTTGCAGCAAATCAAATGCAGGAACTTCTTCATCTACACTATCTCTTCAATGAATGCATAAATAAAACAGAATTAACCACTACTGAAACAGTAAGAACATACAGTACACAGTGTGGATGCAGAAGATTGGTGTGTCTTTTGGAGGGGGTTAAAATGGGGTTTGAGGGGGGGTTGTTTGAGACTTGTCACTGAGATGAAGACAGATGATGGGGCTGCATTGCTGTATATGAGTGAGTCAGCCCTCCCTTCAGACAGACATGGGGCTGCTGAGGAGGAGGCGGGACATGAGGAGGGAGACAGGGAACTGTCCCTGGTGCTGAAATCTGGAACGGCCACTCAACTTCAGCTCAGTGCAAAAAATCCTAAACAAAGGCATGCTGTCATTCATTACCTGACCCACATCTGAGACAACCTGTATCACTGAGTACCAGGTCAGTCAATGACCTGCCTTCTAATGCGAGGAAAAACTAAAAGATGCATTTATGTAGACCTTCTGAGCTTCCAAATCCACGGCAGAGACAGTGTGAAAATAAGCCCAAACAAAAGCTTTGCTGTCAAGTTTTTCCCCACACATCCCATCCCAAGTCAGTTATTTGGCATTCTTATCACAAACCCAGGGGAGGGAGATACTCTACCATGTAATTCTTTCTGAGCCAAGTCAAAAAGATACTCATTAAAGTGCTTTCTTATATTCCAAACCTCAGTCCCGGGGGACAAATTGTATTGGTTTGTCATGCTATTTGTAGACTAATCATCTCCACACACACACACACACACACACACACACACACACACGCCTCATAAGAACTGACTTGGAAAGGGTCTAGATCAACAGGAATTGGATATTGCATATTGAAATGCATTGAGCCTTTCAGGCATCTTACTAGCCCCCCCACGTATTCTTTGAAATTATTTTGGAATTTTTTTGCATTGTTCATCTTTCAAAGCGGTCGTGCTTGGTAGCTAACCCTCTGTCAGTTAGCTCAACATCACAGATGCACCATGAGATGGATTCTTACACTGTATATTGCAGACAGAATATCTAAGGGGGAAATCAGCTGTATCATTTAGAAGCAAGGAAGGTGACAAAGCTAGATGAAATACTGATGGGACTGCCGAAATCAGGACACAAAGCATGCTTCGCACTCAGAAAATGCCTTTCGGACCATTGTAATAGCAGCTCAGATGTCAAACTTTGCTTGTATATAGAGACTTTGGTAACTTGTTACGCAGCATTAATGTTATTTCAGTGCTCTCATTTGTAACCCATCTCAAATGAGAGCTTCACTGATGGCTGGAGGCGCCTTACTTGTGCATACTGTAATTTAAAAAAAAGGTTCAACTTGCAGCCTGACAGTAATAGGCAACTCTCCATTTGACATGAGGCAATTATGCAACAGGTTTAGTACTTGCAGAAGCCTCCCAATAAAATTGCTGTAAGGGTCATTTACAGGAGAATGATGTCACATGTCCTTAAAAAAGGGTCCTTTTCTCGGGCACTGCAGAGACCAGGCGGGTGTGGTGACTGCATTAGTAGACGCGCAATCCCCGGCGCAAACGCCGGCATAAGAGCATGTGATGTGAACGTGGACATTCCTGTGACGGCTTTCCACCCATCGCTATGACTACCTTCTACTTATCGGAGGTGTGTTGAAGTTGAAATCATTAATCTGCTGCCAGGAAGATTTGACAGATGTGCCGATTTCGCTTTAGTCCGACAGCCACAAGGTGCCCATTGACGGCGCGCCTCCCCAAAAGCCCCGCGTTGGATAGAAAAATCCATGCACAATGACAATCTGACATCTGCTCTCCATCTGACAACAGCTTAGTATTCTCCACAGACACCCCACTCTCTCCCCCAGAGCACCCCATGCCGTTTTTCTATGCCGCTCCCCCCCCCAGCCCTATCCCACTCTCTCATTCCTATGCGGCTTTTTTCTCCTCTCGAGCCCGATTATTTCCACACACGAACAACAACGGAATTGAACAGCGGCTTCATAAAATATGCAGGTAAAAAGGCAACTCGGAAAGCATCAACATCTCAAGCACTAAACACTTTTCCATGCTCTGCTGAGAAACTGACCTCCCAGTCTAACGAATCCCACTCTTCGGTAAACATCCGGAGGATTTCTTTTCATCCAACAAAAAAAAAAAGAAGAAGCGGACCAGGCAGGCTGCGCAGCGGCTCTATGGAGCGACTGGGCGATGCGATGCCATTGCGCTTTTGGTATTATCCTCATGAAATCAATTTGAACACGGGGACGTCGTCAGGAGAACAGGAAGAAGAAGGCATCTCGGCGGCGTCGAGACCAACTTGAGCGACACAGATGCACGACGCTAGGCTTTACAGTCCATTTGGTTCTTGTGATTTTATTTTTTTATTTTTTTTTGCTCGCCGATGGCCAATTAGCACACCACATGCGCTCGGAGGCGAATAGCTCCTGACAAGGCGCTCCTTCTCTTGAGCCGAGCTTCTATTTCAGCTGCTGTGCTGCTTTTTGGAAGAAGGAAAAGAAAAGGGTGGCAGACTATAGCTACAACACACGCAACTTCTCATTTCCAGGATATAGTGTGCGTGTGTGTGCGTGTGTGTGCGTGTGTGTGTGTGTGTGCGTGGGGGCGTTTAGCGTGGCGCATATCCTATTGCAAAGCCAATAGATCCCCGTGGCGCATTTGACAAATCCTTTTTCCCCATCTGCTGAGGAGCAACAATAAAAGACGCCTTTAAAAAAAAAAAAGAAAAAAAAAAAGGTCCCTGCATCAAGTGCCTCTTAAAACACGTGACTCCCGTCTATTCCATAGTGAAAAAAAGAAGATGCATTTGGTCCATTATAGGCCCTATAAGCAGTGTGTGTTTGTGTGTGTGTGTGGGGGGGGGGGCATTGTGAATGACACTGGTACACCACAAGACTACTCACCATTAGCACAGCAAAGTTATTATGATGGGTGCAATGAATGGTGGTCGTGTTGCCCCCGGAGCCTGTTATGTGGCAGCCCTCTGCCCTCCAGCCGCCGTGTCCATCCAGCAGGTCAAAATCCCAATAGGCTGCGGTGGGGTCTACACCCAGTGCGAAGTGCCTGAGAGCAATAGTAACGGAGTGCACGGCGCTCCCGATGCTGCACCCATCTGCAAGGAAAAACAGCCAAGACATTCAATTAGTGAAGCCGAGTGGAAAGTCTGGAAGTGCAATATACGGTGTGTGGCTAAGAAAGCATCGTGAAAACGGGCGCGCACATTCACTCACACGTTAATGTGTCGGACTGTTACTGCAGTTGTGGGAAGTGTTGTACATGAACTTTAAGCTCTTTTAATACGAAGCGAAAGTAGTCGGTTTTTTTTCTTTCTTTACAGAAACAGAATTGCAACACGTGTAGTGCAACATGCATTTAGCCATAACAATTCATCTTAAATTCAATACACATTAACAGAAAGTGATTGAGCTTTGGTTATGGTTTGTTTTATTTTTGGCAACATGCAGCTGCGAAGCTTTGTCAACATGTTGCGCAGAACAAACTGATGGACTGCGTGTGTGTGTGTGTGTGTGTGTGTGTGTGTGTAAGCATGTCGGCGGTTGCGTTGACATCACAGGCATGGTGATGAACATGGATTTCCTCTTACCTAATTTGGTGAAAGCAACTGGTGTTGAAACGCTCCTACGCTTCCCATCGTCTGCGAGGTTGGACGAATTCCCCGTACAAGGGAAGAGTTTCCCATTGCGAAACACAATAAACTGCAGCTTGCAAGTGGAGTTATCAACAGATTGCAACGCAGCAGAGGAGGAGATAGGCGTACCAGCCAGCGGTAAATGGATTGAGGCGACTGCCACTGAGTTCTGCGGATGGAACAAAAAAAAAAAGAGAGGGAAATAAAAATTAAATAATATCTCCGAGATGAGCAAGGGGGGTGAAAGAAACAAACTCCCAGAGAAAAATGAAAAAAAGCTTTCCTCTCCAGGAGAGCAGGCGACCATAGACCACAAGTGACCAAGGGAATGAGAATCACGTTTGAAGCGCTCTAGTGCGCCGATTTGGTCAGGCTCCCTGCCGCAGAGGTGGAAATGGTTCTTACCATTTCAGCTTGAGGGCACATCAACACTGCAGCTTGATTTAAAGAGACAACCGGTCTGACTTTATCTTCTTTTCACCAACTATAAACACAGAAGAACCCCCGAAAAAAACAAACACATCCCTGGTAAAAAAATTTTGAGGGGGCAGGTTTTCTAAGCGAGTCGTATAAGGTGTAGGCACTCGCCATCTTTGAGCACAATAAACCCAAACTCATCTTGCAAACTAGTTTTTTATTTCTGTAACTGCAAGCAAAACTCCTCCAGCCATATCCCCATGCCCCCAAAAAAAAAAAAATCCCCCATCTGAGTTGCATTCAAGATACACAATGCCTCTGGTGTGTCAAGACCTGTAGCTGATCCTGTTGCATATTGGACATGGGGCATGTTAGCAGGCAGGACTCAGGAGTCTATGCCCCCCTTTGTGTCCCAAGAAAAACAAGAACCAGCCTTATGGAGCTGCATGATATACAGTTGCAGGACCATTGCCCACAGCTTCAGTGGATTGACACCCCTGGTGGACAAAAACGTTGTTCAAGGGTGTGTGGACCGCTGACTGGCTGCACTTATACAACAGGACAGGACAGGACAGGACAGGACAGGACAGGACAGAAAGATCAAGTGTAATAATGAAAAGCCTCCAGAGTAGCACTGTCAGCATATAAGACCACCCGCTCCACTCTATGCACCGTAGCAGGTGACCAGTGGTGGAAGAAGTATCCTTTACTTAAAAGTAGTAATACCACGCTGTACAAATACTTTGTTACAAGTGAAAGTGCTTCATTGAAAATGTAACTTAAGTAAAAGTATGCAAGTATGATCAGGTACTCAAGCAAAAGTACTCAATTCTGAAAAATCCTTACATTTTAGAGACTGGAAATGATCCAAACTGTTCTTTCAGTTCTGTTCTGTTAATTATGTCAGTTGTACTTTTTAGGCTGTTAGATTCTTGGGTAGTTTAATTCATAATAATAAATTGTATTTTATAAAACTACATGTGCTTCGTGTGCAAACACTCTTAATTTGTAAAGTAAAGCTGTCAGATGAATGTAGTGGAGTAAAAAGTACAATATGTCTCTCTGTAATGTAGCGGAGTAGAAGTACAAATTGGCATGAAAAGAAAACATTCAAGTAAAGTACAAGTATCTCAAATATGTACAGAATTACTTGAGTAAATGTAGCTGAGTAAATTTACCTGCACAGGCTATAATTCACTTGATTTATCATGCATAAACACAGAGAAGAGGAACCTGCGAAGGCAAATAAAGACCTTTAGATGGAAAGGCTTCTACACACATGATCTCGGATGTAATTTATTCAGAAATGTGCTCATCTTTTCCTTCAGCTGGTAGAAACACTCCAGCAGTATCCTCTGCGTTGATGATTTCACAGAAACTGTCAATTCACCGACTAGGGCTGCAACGGACGAGGATTTTCGTTGTCGATTAATTTGACAAATATTTTCTCGCTTAATCGGTTAAAATGTCAACAAAATGGTGAAAAATGTATTCCCAAAGTATTTCCCAAAGCTCAAGATGAAATCCTCCCATATCTTATTTTGTCCACAACAAAAAGAGTGAAGAAACTGGAAAATATTCAAATGTAACAAGCTGGAATCAGAGAATTTTGAACTTTTTGTTCATAAAAAAATGACCCAAACCGACTCATCGATTATCAGAATAGTTGGCGATTCATTTAGTAGTTGACTACTAACTGATTAATCAATTCATCTATGCGGCTCTATCAACAACTGAGGTTATTATTATATGTATGCGTGAAACAGATTTCTAGGAAGCGAAAACACTGTTTATCCAGTAAGTGACCCTAAATGGAGAATGAGGCTAACGACGAGGCTGATGATGTGTTCATAGCAAAGATAATGATTGTGTTACGCTACGGCTCGCTCTCCAAATGAAGTCTTGTTTTGTTCGGCTTTCAATCACATCACCCCACAGTGTGAGGGAATCAGCGCCTTTGAGGCTAGAGGGGAGGGAAGCTTTCTGCCCAAGATGAATGTGCATGCACATAAAGTGCCCTTACAGTTAATGGGGAGCTGCTTAGTCAGACGTTCAGCCCAATCAATGTCCAGAAGAAAGATGGGCACATTTCTTAATCAAGTTAAACAAGAGCTCCTTTGTCCATTCCTGTGTCTTATACTGGCTATTTGCAGCTGTCTTTATTCTGGAAAATAGTAGGTGAAAAGGACAACAAATCTTCCAAACCATACAACCATAGGCATAGCTAGACAAAATATGTAGAAGAGGTATTTTGTTCTCCCTCAAAAATACGAAAGAACACCCCCTCCCCCCAAAAAAGTTCAATAATAACTGTTCAGGAGGCTCAAAACAATAACTGTGTCTACTTTGCAACATTAGGGGGTTAAATAACAGTAGAACAGGAGCATGAAAAATAAAGATGTGATTTCTTGCTGTTCCACGGCTTTTATGTCGATTTAAACTTTGAAGCTTATGGCTTTACCGAGGTCTCACTCTCTAACAGATTTGTTTTTGAGATGTACATGATTCATCTTGACATCCCGAAACATGTGTGCTGTTATGAATATGCAGAAAGTTTTGACCAATACAGGATAATACTAATTCCATTTACATAAATAAAGCCTATCCCTTTAAATACGGCGATATACAGGTTGTTTATGCTCACCCTCTAAAACCACCCAAAGGAGCATTTTCCATTCTCATATCTGAACGTAACACATCATAACGTCCTCATAACGAAGCAAAACCTATTTGGTTAAATTTTAATAAAAGATCATGGCTTGCATTTAAATCATGTGTTAAGTTACTTTGCGTCTAGGTTTTGTATGTGAAGGAGACCGTGATGCAGCTCCGTTTGTTCCGTTAAGTTAAAAACAAAACTTGACATTGACTTTTATTTTTAAATGTTTGTTTGACCTATCCACAACCCCAACCTAATTACTTATGCAAAATCTGGTGCTCTATACCCCTATTTTCCACTGGGCGCGTCTGCGGTCCGGATGCATGCATGGAGAATCTCTCCGATCCACTCCTTTAAAGATATGCGTCTATTTTCACACTAGCAGCGTGGCGTTTGGGCAGCCAGGCAGGAAGTGAAACAGCGAGAGTATCCAGTCAATTTACCCAACCCCCCCAATATCATATGTGTCTCCTCTCTATTCTCCATTCATCTTGGAGGTAGAAAAACATAATAGACATCACAGCCAAGGACAAAGAGAAGGCATGGAGTTTAACTGTAGTAATCTATAAGTACGTGGAAAGTACTTGTAGAATAAAATCTGTAAGATGCTCCACTTCTGAGACACTCCCGGTGTAGCAGAAGACAGAACTAAACCGGAACGCGGGGTTATATTTCGTCACCTTGCTTCCCGCTTCACCCCCGTAACAATTAGGAAAGGTTGGCGCCATTATGAACGTAAATATGAGTTGTGATCGCTGCTTAAACGAACAACTTATGGGAGCATTTTTCGGGGTAGGGCTATCTCCAACGGCGTGCTTGAGCACAGTCTCTTTCCATTGGACCCAGTGTGTGGAGGAGTCAGTGGTGATTTTACAGCACTGGGTTTGTTCCCCATCAGTTTCTGCATTGAATCACTCTTGAAAGGCTATTGATTTCCATCCTGCGGAGAATCCTCGCCTTGAAATTTATGTTGCATCATTTCCTTTCTACAAACAGCTCAAGCATGGCAGTCCGTTTCCAAGACATCATGGGATACAGACATCAGGGATAGAGGCGGAGAAGGATCTGAGCCTCGGTGACCATCGAGAGACAGGTAGAGTTACACAGGGCAGGTCCCTTTCTCAGCTGGCGAACACAGATGCCAGGTGACCTCCATCCCCGGGAAATCTTATCTCGTTTACTTGTCTCCTTATCTATTTCCACATCTTTTATCCTCTTTTATGTGGCATTTCAAAGGGATTTAAAGCACAGAGGGTGTGCTATGAGCCATGGCAAAAGGCGCAAGGTCCCGTTCTAAGCAACAATCTATGTTCCTCCTGTGCAAACTAAACAGCTACATTTCCTCAACCCCAACGCCACCGGGGACCCTACACTTCAGCGTTGATTTAACTGGTTGTACCTCAGCCGTGTGACCTTCCTCCAAGCCCCTCCCTTTCCAACGGGGCGGCATGCTGTAGCCTTAGTAACCATAATCACACACTGCTCTCCATCTCGCGCTCTAGCCTCGGGATCCTTCTCTTTCTCCTTTTATTCCACTTCTTTTCCTTACAGAGGGCATCCAGGTGAATGTCAGCTCCTATTTCAGGCTGTTCCCTTTCCTCCACCTCCCTCCTTCTCGCCTTCCCTCCCTCCCTCCCTCCCTCCCTCCTCCACCTGCTCCTTGATGCACGGGCCCTGCTTGATAGAACCACAAAGCTGCATAACAGCCTGCAGGGCGAAACACAGCAGCGCTGTTTGACCCGGGGCAGCCACCAAATCACAGCACAAACATCACGCTTACACACGGCTCCTCGACATCACATGGGGGGGGGTGGATTATTGTCGCTAGGTGCTTAAGACAAAGAGGTGGAAATTTAGAGCCAGCAACTGTGTTTAAAAATACCCGCATAATCCAAAATGAGTAAAAGCTACAGCTCTGTGCCTTTGTAGATATATCTGTGGCAGAGATAATTTTATTTATTTGCACAGGCGGCAACTTGAAAATTAACTATAAATGAAATGAATTTAGCTCAAAGGGCAGCCCGCTGAGCTCGGCCCCAGCCGAGAAGAACAGTGCTGACGAGCACGATGGGAGATTTGCATAATTTTTTGTGTGTAATCATTGGCAGTCCTGTCAGCGCAGACGTAGTCAAAGACACGGTGACCATGACAAATAGGTAGACATCAGGAAACTTCGGGGGGGTCATTTCCACCCATAATCTTTCAGAGTTTGACAATAAATCACAGTTTGCTCACAAGCAACACTTAGCGAGACCCTCCTCTGCTGGATCTGCTTTCCATGTTTGTATTTGTGTTGCCTGACATTAAAAATACAACCAAAGGGAAAAATAATTCTACAAAAGCGATTGCCATGGTAGCAGCTTGAAAGGCGTCTTCTCTTGAGCATTATTATTATGTTGTAGTGTTGTTAGCATTACTTATCAAGAGAAATTAAACACATTCCCACACGGTTGCCATGCCAACAGGAGTCTGTTTCTTCCAGCTGGGTGGTGTTGGTTGAGGGAGGGGGGGGCATTGGAGCAGATTTGAAGCAGGATATCAGGCTCTTTGCTTCAGCTGTCAGCTACACTCTCCTCAGCAGAGCTCTGACTCAAGCTGTCACATCACAGGGCTGTGTCTTAACAAAAACCTTCAAGAGGCTGCAACAGATGGACATTGTTTGATTAAAAAGGCATTGTGGATTACACATTAATAAATGTATTGTGTAAAAAGCATAACTAACATATTAGCTGAAGGGCGATTGATAATGAGCCAGAAAAAAGGGCCAACTCTTTGAGATAAAACAGATCTTAGAAGGGACATTTATTAGCATTAATTAAGGCAAATACATGAGTCTACAGAACCTCCATTGTCAGCATCCTCCGTATCCAGAAATGTGTTCAGAGTTACTCATCAGTCTTCCGGTGCTACATCAGTGTAGCCTACATGCCCATTATCAGTGAAGGCAAAGATGACTGTGACTCACATATTTTCATGCCACTGTGTAATGATAAGAAACGATTTAGGGCAAACAAAAAGAAAACGCAAACTTTATTTCATTCCTCTGAGTCATCTCCCATCTATTCTTACAGGGTCAGTTCACCCAAATCGCAACATATTTTAACTTGTTAGTATCTGGTGCTATCAAGCCATGCACATAGTGTCTGTTTAATGTGCAGAGATTTGAAAATATCTACCTATGAATCTTGAGATGCGACTAGTTCTTGAGGAGAAAGTAGTCCACAGGGAAGTCTGGATTTATTTAGGAAAGCATCCTTACAGTTCAAGTTTATTTAGATCCAAACCAAATGTTTGTAAAGATTTATGATGCATGATTGTAACAGTAGATAGTGGGGATGGCAAACACACTCTGGTTACAGGTTTGGGCAATTAAATCCCTTGAAGGAAAGGGAAATACCGTGGTTAAATGTAATGCTTTGAGCACCACAAATTAAGTCATAATGACTTCTACTGTGTTACCTTGGTTCAAGGCCACTGATATTCACGATTCAAATAGGTCTTTCTAGGTTTTTGTGATAATTCCCAGTTGGAAAATACCTCAGCCAATCATTGTGGGCCTGAATAAACATAGCGACATCATCTTCTTGAACCAGATCGAAAAAAAGTAGCTACAGCCATGAAAAATAGTGACAGAAAAATGGTGGCAAGTGCAGATGAGATCAATGAAACTGTACAGGTTGCTCTAAGTCAAAGGGCTCTATTTTAATGATCTATGTGCACGCTGTGAAGCGCATGGCGGAGAAGAAACTGATCTTCTCGTGCGTGACGTGAAAGCAGAATATTATATTAGAATACGATTTCACATTGTAATATTTTTATTTTAATCTTTTGCATGTTTGTGTGCTGCTGTGCGCCCCTTTGAGTGCGCCTAGGCTCGCGCTGTTTACGAGTCTAGGAGCATTTTAATAAGTTGCTGTTAAATTAACAATGAAATGCTGCGTTACTGACTTTAGAGGTTTTTGTTGGTCAATGGTGCGATCACTTCCCGCTGCCTCAAGATAGCAACACGCCGAGAATTCACTTGAACACACCGCCCTGTAAGACCAGCAAGCCCATGGGCGCAAAGATGGGCGCAGGTGCATTTGCTATATAAGTGAGAAATAACATCTCTTACATCTTTGATCGTTGTGACAAATGTAAACGTCAAGCTGGATTCATACTTGAAGCAAAGATTTAACAGCAGTCGAAGGTCGTTTTTTTTTTTATAGTTCAACCTCCGATTTAACCTATTGACAGCACCATCGCGACACTAGATGGTAGATAACATGCTTTAATTATGTTTCCCCATGGGTTTACATTGCTTTATGTACTTGGAATGCATTACCTGTAACTGGAGTTAACATTCCATTTTGCCTTGTCCCATTTCTGAAACGACTGGCATGCAATCGACATACAGTACATTTTCGAGGAGACCAAATAGCTCAATATTGCAATACTGCAACGATATTGTATTGTTGACTATTAGTGCTTTCACAAAATATTTACACAATGAGATTTTTTATAAATAATCATCAGTAATGTGGATATAACGACTAAGTGGGTAAAGGCAAATAATAGAACTGTTATAACAGTCTGGTACTTTACTGTAATTCAGCCTTTAAAACCAGGAAAAGACAACACTTATGCTATATTACGATATCCAAAATCTAAGACTGTATCTAGTCTCATATCTCGATATCGATATAATATTGATATATTGCCCAGGTCTAGATGCAGACCAATTCTGGCATAGCTAATGTGGCTATGTGGGTAAGCTGTGTAACCCTATAAATTCGTACCAACTACCAACACAGCCTCCGTTTCTCAAAACCTGGAGGAATGAAACCCAAAACTATCTGTAATGCTGGATACCATATGGGGTGTTTGAGAGAATATGTTGCTTTGTAATTTGGATAAGTCAACCCTTTAATAGAATTCAACCTTTATTGTCTTTGAGGGGACATTTGACTTCATCATTGATCTTCAATTCAGCCAAATTCCAGTTGAGCTGAATCACTGACTTCAGAGGATGGTGTCTCGATGTCAACACGTCTTCGCTCTGGGAAGCTTTGGCTTAGAAGATGCAAGCACTTCATAATATTCTAAAAGTGTTTTTAGATAGCGCATCACTGTGTGAAATCATTGCTGAAAACATGACATCTGTGTCTCTATTCTCGTTAATGAGCAGACAAGTAAAGGTTAGGATGCATCATTAAATAAATACCATTCATATTCTTGACCATTTGAGGTAAAGAACCGGCTCGCCTGCAAGCGCGTACACAGAAAGCCAATACAAAAAAAACCTTTTATATATTCATATATACATTCACTTGCTAAAACCATTCATTACCCGTTTTTTCACCAACATGCCCACTTTGAATACTGCTGAACAAGCTATAATTGGCCTGTTTGCAGATAAGACTGAGTGGGCCCAACTGAAATCCCAAGAATAGAGACTGCATCCAGTCCATAACAATATACCTTTTTACCATAGGCCGAGAAAGGATTTCAGACAGAGACACACACACACACAAACACACACACACACAGTCGTGTGGGTCCTTTTGGAGTCGGTCCAGGTCGTGTTTTACGATCACCACATTTCTTTCTCCCACGCTTCTCAACTTTGATTCAGCTGCAAGGCAGGGAGACAGGATTAATGGGCGGTCATTTGGTGCAGCGATAACAGTTGGCTATCACACAAAGTGGGTGTGCGACCACTGCCCGAGAGGTGACACTTCTCATAACTTTGGATTAGGCCGCAGGGATAAAACCTATGAGCGCCCCTTGATTCAGAGTACGTAAGAGTTATTTTCCAATTGGTGTGTTCACTTATTTTGGGTCATTGTCCAATCCAATGGAGAAAAATACAACACTTTGATAGCATCATGGTCATGTTGAGCCACTAATTCATTCATCAATAGATTTCTCACTTTTGTTGTCGGCTGATGTTATTTCAGACACACCGTGTCTCCAATTAGAAGCAGCTGTACTGCGCTAATATCAAATGTAACAACTCGTCCGTCCCTCGCTGTGCCGTCAGGACTGTAGATTTAACCAGAGAGTGTGAATTCCACTCCAACAACGCTATTAAAGTAGATCTCCATTTGAGGAGAGAGGGGAGTAGAACAATTGCAGTCTCTTTGGGCCTTTTCAGATTGTAATTTGAGATTCGGCTCAGAGGTGAAATGAATGTGAATGGATGTGTGTGTGTGTGTGCGTGTGTGTGTGCGTGTGTGCTTCTCAGATTGAATCATTCAATTACTTTGCAGTCGCTATTTGATTTTAGGCCGCGTGTGGTGTTTATGACAATCTCTCAATTTTGGCAAGCCAAGGCCAAGTATTGATCTCATTAAGGTATGCCATCAAAGTGTCTTAAAGGAAAAAAAAGGTGAACTCGATAATTAACTGGAATGACATAATTGTGCTTCGGAGTGTAAGCCTAACACAAACACATGATGTATAGTGTCTAGTAGCGTAGAGTACTAGTACTATTGAGATATGTTGGCGCATAGTGCTTTCTCACATATTTGATTCAGCGGCAAGAAAGCTGTGAGAGCTGTTTAAATGTCTCCATGGTAACCTGTCTGTAAAGTGGAGTGAATTAACAATTTCGTGGCAGAAAAGGGGGTTAGTGGGCAATTCATATGTTAAGTGCCTTCGCGTCAACACGGGTAGATTGTGGGAAGCTGGAGTTCATTCATCAGAAAAACCAACATGTTCAACATACTACAGAGAGATGGCTGGCTGTAGACCTCCACTTGGGAACATGATTAACCACCCTCTCAACCTCCTCTTCAGCAGAGATCAAACTGTTAAGATTTTAGAGATTCTTACATTTTTTAAAAAAACAGTATTTACATTTTTATACGTGATTTGATCAACGCCCAGGAACGTGTAGATTTTCTTGTAAGCTTGATGATGCAAGATAAGGAGCGGCCTGAGAGCCGCTCAGCGATGATAATTCAAAAGCAGGCCGTATAGGATTTCACCGACACAGTGTCGTCCCTCGCGTTGCACCTACACGCACACACACCTGCTGTTGTGTAAATGAATGAGACGCTAAAGGCGTCGTCGCTGTCTGCATAGACAAATCATGCTGAGGAGAAAGAACAAACGCTTTGGAGGTGAATCAACTCCACACACACACACACACACACACACACACACACACACACACACACACACACACACACACACACACACACACACACACACACCTAAACAGCATAACGGCACTCCTACAGTCCCATCATTGTGGTAGATGATGGAACAAACTGACTGCTTCCAGCTGAAGCCTGCAGCAGGGAGGCAGCCACCAATCAAGTTGCACACACACACTCACTCACACACACACACACACACACGCGCACGCACGCACGCACGCACGCACGCACGCACGCACGCACGCACGCACGCACGTGTCCTTTCAGCCAAGATAATGAAAATCACCACTCATCACTGTGTGTAAAAGCAAAGGCTGCATTGAGAACATATTTATTATTACATGGCAAATCACCATAAAAGCCTTCACACTATTATGATGTTCAAGAAATACGCCACCGTTTGTTGAAATAGGGCTTATCACAGTCTCCCCTAGCTGGAGATAGGTGGGCCAACACATTTTTTTGTCTCAATGCATGCATTGTTTTAGTCCGGTGCAACACTGCAGCGCTGCCGCTAGTTAGCTTAGCGTAGTGAATAGACTCCTATGTGGCCGGTTAGCATGTTGTGAGTAAAAGTGAGCCAACAAAACAAACAACAGCAACCCAATTACTTTTTGTGGCCTGCTTATTTACAGCGAGTACAAATAGCAATGCAGATTAAGACTAGACCATTTCCTAGGCAGATATTGATGAAAAAAACGGCGTATTCCTTTAAGAACCTGGTAGTGCTACATATATAATGTTAATTGTCATTAATAGAGCCGTTTTGTTAACCAGCACAGCAATTTCAAATGTGAATGTATTTAAGCTACCATTTGCATTGTCTAGAGATGTGATTATCTTCAGTGGCCTGTTTGCATTTAGCTTCTTGCCTGGATATTACCTATGGGCATTGCCAGGGCAAATCTAACGGATCTGGGAAGGAAATTAAAGCACCGAAAAAGGAAGGAGAGTGCTGTGTATTTATGACCTCCTTTTTCCATATTAATCCCTTCCTACTAATCCTTCAGCTGCACCAACTAAAACTGTAATGGCTTTGGTGGTCATCTTTCTCTAATCGGGCTGAAGAAGAACTCACTGGGCGAAAATGACAAACCTAGGCCAGTGCTTTGTTTATTACGCTCCTCTATTGTTTGTCTCTGTGTGTTCTTGAAAAGCATCTGCACCAAGTGTCTCAGTTAAAAGGTTGCATTAATCAGTTTCTGGACATGGATGTGTGGGTAACAGTGTGAATGTGATGCAGTGCAAGTCAGAAAAAGAAGAATAAGTGTATTCACCAAACCAAACCCACCCAGGATAACACGTCCACCCACTGTGCTTAGTCATAACATTATTAAAATTCTAGCAGCCACATTTTTTTAATGTCAGCAAAGGTTGTGTTTGTTTCTCACATTCCTGGCTGGAAACGTTATTTACTTGTCTACAGATAAAAGGATATAACATGGAAAAGTGAAATTCGTTTGTCCGTTTTGATTTGTAGTATGCTCCAAACATTTAGTCAACTTAGTGTTTTATGGCAATGGGAGTTTAGTTGAAGTGTACATGGACATTTCCATCCTTGAACTAGAGGTCTTCATGGGTCTGCTCAGTTTCTACAGTAACCAAGACCTGACCCGGAATGCAAGTTGGGTGGGTCCAATTTCTACTCAGTCTAATGGTTGTTGGTCATTTCGATATATATGGGAATTGTAATTGAAGTTTTTAAGTACAGGCCTCTGTGACTTTCCTCAGGTCCTTGTTTTGTTAAAAAATCATTTATGCACGTTGGTTTTTTGGTCTGTTTCGATGAGTCTATTTCATTGAGCCAGTCCAAACTTTTGGACCTGTGAAGAACCTTAACATACTGTCTACACATTCTGCACAATTACACACACAATTACTGTAGTTAAATGGAAGTAAAAAGACTTAAGAATATAGGCTGTTCTCATTAACCATTTGTACCTATGGCTGCAAAAAATGATGAACCGTAATTTATATATATATTCCATTTATTTATTGTTGTATGGCCTACATTGACTGCCGCTGTTTAAGAAGTTCCACGTAGGGAGGGAAAAAAGTGGCATCTGTCCATCCCTACTTTGTCTTTGTATACATTAAAGAAACAAGATAAACGTGAGTTTTAGAGGTATTGTTGGGGGGGATTTTTACCTTTGGACAGGGCCAGGCTAGCTGTCTCCTCTTTATACCAAACTAAGCCAACCTTCTCCTGGCTCCAGCTTCACACTGAACAGACAGATATGAGAGTGGTATCGATCTGCTCATCTAACTCTGAGCATATTTCACAAAATGTCAAACCATTTCTTAAAAGCCAGTAGTGAGTATTTAATATTTAAAAGATTTCAGTTGTGTTTTCCCTCTCATTTAAATGTGATTCTCCCTTTGTGTATAACACAGAGAACATTTAAATGCAGATGTTATTTTCACAAGTGAAAGTTATACGTATTAAACAATTCCTTAAAGTTGTATCTACCAGTTATTATGTAATGCATGCACTTTTGATATGTTGGTCCACAGCTGCTGTTTGGTATTCTGTACCAGTCACCCAGTCTTGGTCATGCTGAGGAATCTAAGACACTTCAACGTGAGCAAGGATGGGATGGAGGATTTATTGGAGCGCTCTTGTGCCTCAAACGCACATCCCTTTAATCGATCTGTTGAAGCATTACCATAGACAGCTCGCTCTGACTGTTCAGCTTTCCCCCATGCCCTTCCATGTTGTGATCAATGAAGGCCTCATCCATAGTCAACCCAACCCCCCCTCCAGCTACAGTTGGGCAAGAGCCAATTGACTCATACATGTAGTGAAAAGAGGAGAAGGAGGCTTGTATTTCTCAATCAGGACCATCATTCTAATAATCAGGCAGGCAGCAATTTCTCCAGCGCCATGATGGTGATGGCCATGATGGGAATGGCTGTTCTCTTAATAAGATGAAAAAAAAGGTGACTATGAGCAAATTAAATCCCCTGGCATTTGCACTTGATTCGTCAGCCATTTAGTCTGTTAAACAGGGCTAATAAACTGGTGTCTGAGCCATGTGGTAATAGAGCTGGACTGTACTAGTGACATGCTAATGTGACTTCAAATATACATCAAAATACCTGGCTCAATTTCAAATGCATGGACATGCAGTGTGTTGGCAGCAGCTCGAATGATTCCCATCCATAAAGTGATGATAAAAATACACCACAGGAGACACATGCTACAGTTTTATGACGCTATTGGACAGTAGACAGCTAACAGGAAATGAGGAAACGAGGGGAGAGAGAAATGTGAAACAACATGCAATAAAGGGCCCCTATCAGACTCAAAGGGTATTGGGATTACATGGTCAGCATATTCAACCCCACCCCTATACCTGCTTATTTCTGATCAATCCAAGCCAACACAGAGTCCCTGGGTCCACATAGAAAGGTCAAAAGTGTGATGGAACCTTTTTGTTGTAAGGTGACAGCGGTGCTAACCACTGAGCGGCATTCATTTAATAATTTCATAAATTGCTAACACACTGTTAGTATCATCAACCGTATACTAGCCAGTAGAGCAAAAACGAATAGTCAAATAATTGATTAGCTGATTGACAGAAAATGAATAAGCTACTATTAAGATAGCACTGCATGTTTTTTCAAAAGCCCTGAGTTTTAAAATAACTTGAACCTGGTGTCATTTCCCCTTAGTCTCACTGACTGGACTGGGAAATGAATGGAACAAAAGTTCTATTACTGGGGAAATGTCGCCATTCATTCTGTGAACTCGCTGTAACGTAAAAAATAGAAACATCAGGCAAGTTAATTTTTTTTTTAGGAGGCATAAATGGAAATGAGTCATCCTCAACATTGGTTGTGTTCTGGTTTTAGAATGATGAAGATAAGTGGGGAACAATTACATACAAAACAAGATGTCTGCTCGATTATGTTTTTCACAAATGAAGTCAAATGGCTTGAAAAATAAACATGCCCCCGGACCCCAAGTTTGGTTTGAGTGTCCCACAAAACTGGAATAACCCATTAAGTTGCTTTTATTTTGTTGGTGTGGGTGGGACTCTGGTGGGAACCGTATAGCACTATAGACCTCTAGTAAATTTGACACATATTCCTTCTGTACTCTGTATTTGTCACCAAGCACATCAAAACACATACAACATTTTAGTTGTCTTTGACCCAGGTCCGAGGTCCGTATCTAAAATGAATGGCTGCCTATAAGAACGTCAGAATTAGATGTCAACTTATCAAGATATCAAGACACAGTCAACCAAACCACATCAGTAAAATAAACAGACAGATGATGTGAACATAAGCCAATCTACCCTCAGCACAAACACATCCATCTGCAGAGCCCCCTTTTTTGCCCAGATTAGCATCAGGCAAGAGAGCACGCTTTGAAGATGCTGTCTCAAAAAGTGATTAGCTGGGAGCCAACCATGTTAACCAACAGGGACTTATTAGCCAGTGTCCACAGTGACCACAGAGAGACAGAGACAGAGGGAGGCAGAGAAGTCATTCATCAAAGATTTGTTTTCACCCTGATTAGGAAACAAGCACAGTAATGGTGTTAACACCTCACTGACCTTTGTCTCATCACCCCGTTTAACATGTTTCAGAATGCTACAACCATCCTTGATTCAAGCATTCAAAAAAAGGTAGAACAAAGAGATCTGAAGGGATTGTTTTTGATTGATTTTTGTGCTTGTTCCAAGTTGGACCGTGCAATCAATGAATTACCTCTCCAGCTTAGGTTAGGAGGATAAAGTCTAGCTCTTTTTCACCGAGGAGTAGTATCCATTCTTCAATATAAATGTGGAAAACATGGCAACAATAAATAATAATAATTTGAAAAAATATTTTCACAAAAAACAACATATGCAATCACAATCTAATGCAAATGTTTTAAAATATTGTATACTTATTATTATTATTAATATGATGTACAATAGGGTAAGGGACAATGTGTTGAGCTATTTATAATTTCAACAACTGAAATTATTTTAATTTTATATATGCTTTATGTTTTTTTTATTGAATATTTCCATCTGAGGTTATGGCCATAGTTTCTAAGTGACAGTACTCAAGGCAAAACATTGATAACCATGGAAACAATAAGCATAACTGGGATTACAGTGGAAGCCTGGGGTATGAGTGCTGTCACATATTCCTGTTTTTACTACTGTAATTACAGTGTACAGGGTAGACATAGACTTAGACTTAGACTTAGACTTATCTTTATTAATCCCTTTGGGATGACTCCCGCAAGGAAATTAAAGTTACCAGCATCCAATACAGCATGTGAAGGAGAAAAAGAAGAATACAATACAAAACACAATAAAACACAATGAACACAATAAAACACAATGATGATGAAAATATGCAGGCAATACTGCTGTTGTTACACATAGTAGTAGGTACCCAATAAGTAATTCATTGGTACATCGTGCAATCGATAATTTGATTAGATTTTTTGATTTACCTCTCCAGTACCATCCATTCTTCACAAATCAACACTCTAGCATGGATTAATTAAACTGTGTAAGGCTCACTGGTGAAATAATAACGCATTTAAACTGGTCACATTTTTAAAATTGCCAATTATTGGGAGGAGGCCTCGGGGAAGGCCCGGGACTAGGTGGAGGGATTATATCTCCAACCGGGCCTGGGAACAACTCAGGTCCCCCAGTCGGAGCTGGTTGCTGTGGCTCGGGAAAGGAAGTTTGAGGTCCCCTGATGGAGATGGATGGATGGCCATGCAATCTGTAAGTTACCCTGAAGACTCTTGTTCTTCAAACAATTCTATTTCAATGGAAATATTTAATTATCTCTAGTCATTGGTAAATTGAAAGGGAAATGTATATTTTAGGACTGGACACAAGTCTAAAATATTTGTCTTGCAAACCTTAAGACAGGGCTGGTCAAAATATCGATATTATATTGCCATTGATATATGCACCTAGATTTTAAATTGTGGACATCGTAATAACGTGACATGACACAAGTGTTGTCTTTTCCTGGTTTTAAATGCGGCATTAGACTAAAGGGATGTCATTTCCTTAATGACTTCTTATCAAGCATCTCACTTGTGTGTTAATATTTTGTGAAAGCACCAATACTCAACCCTACAATATAGCCACAATATTGACATCGATGTATCTGGTCAAACATATCGTGATATTTGATGTTCTCCATATTGCCCAGCTCTACCTTATGATAGATATTTTTGCACCAAAAACCCTGAGAGATCTCATTGAACTCAACAAGACCAACAGCTAAATAAACACCATAATGTATGCGTGGACACTACATTTACATGAAGAGGCACAAGACATCCTCTACCTCGACTCTTCTCTCCAGTGTCAGACTGTATCAGACTGTATGTCAGCTGCTGGTTGAGGGAATGTGTTTGTGTGTGTGTGTGTGTGTGTGTGTGTGTGTGTGTGTGTGTGTGTGTGTGTGTGGGGGATTTATACCAAGAAGCTCCTCGCTGCTGTCCCCTCTGTCCTGAGACAGACACTATCTAGCTCTTTGCCTACGGTCCTTTAACCCCGGGTACCACCGCCGGCCATCTCCAGCTCCATCAGACTGAAGAGTCTGCCACGTGCCCCCAGCGACTGCTGCTATGTCACAGCATCTGAGCTACAGGGATCTCAGGGGTGAGAGATAATTGGTCACTTCATGGCAGTGGGTCTGCCTCAGCCACTCTCTTCGGAAGAGGTTGGCACTGTCATCAAGGCGCCATCACAGTGAAAGATTTGACCCAGGTAGATGCACTGAGGCAGATACAAAGATCTGCTCCTTGCTTCGACCTCAGATTTATTTAAGGTCAGTCTGGCTACTTAATGCTCCTCTTTTCAAGCAATATTACTTTAGGTTTCTCGTCCTTAAAGAGGTCGCTCACTAGATTACCAATAACAAATCTGTTAACTATATTTGAGTTTCAGCCATGAGGGCTGTTATTGCTCATGTTTCTTTTAGTCAAGACATTGCTCTTGCTGCTGGAAACGTGTTTCATGACAGTAAATCACGGTCTGTACCCTAGAGCTCAAACAAATTGTAGCGTAGTAAACAAAATATCACAGAAGTTTAGACTGCTGGTTGGGTAATGGTTGAAACAAGGCGGCACAAAAATTGTGAAAATACTGAAATTCTAATGTCAGCAAACAGTTTCCCATTTGCAGCCAAGTCAGAGAATCATTTGGAGTCGGGTTTCTGGTGACTTGACCAGTGTAAGACACACTTTCCTTTTAGCTCTGTTTTTGGCTAGTTGCTATCTTAGCCTGTTAGTCTGCTGTCTGGCACTGGGCTGGTAGTGTACTACAGGTGTCTCAGGTTGATGATAGCAGAGTTGTTTGTCAGAAAAACCCCAACAAAGATCCAAAATAGAAGAAAAAAAAAGGCTACGGTACTATATACTCTTATGGCTTCACTGACATAATTTTGTTCAGAAATTCCTGGTTTTCCATATGATGAGTCACTTACACAACCATTGCATAGACAGGCTGCTCAAAGAAACCATGGTGGTGATTGTGACATGTCTCCCTCAAACAAGCTGCTCAAAAGTGAACTGTAAACCTGCAGCCTCCAGGGAGATTTGTATGAGAAAGGATGCTTGACAGCGGCTAGCACCAGCCAGACTTTAGTTCCACTCCAGGGATGGACTTGCCTTTCCATGTCAGTGTAAATGTAATTTTCACTCAGCTAAAGCACCTCAGGTACCTCGTCGCCTCAGATCCCGGATTAAAGTGTGAGAGTGAGAGTCAGAGTGAGACAGCAACAAAGAGACAACATGATAAATGAAATCAGTGTGAAACTGGGGCTATACTGTATGCTTGAATGCATATGCGCAGGCATGTACGTGTGCATCCTTTAGAGGTGCTGTATCACCTGTAATGTGTCCCGTATGACCACAATACACAGACAATTCACTGCTTTCCTCCATCCCCACGATACATATACCACTGAGGGATCAATATCACATAGCCAATATTTTCACCGTTAGCTCTCAAAACCTGTTTAAGCACCACACCAGTATGAAAGTTTCATAAACCTGAATATATGGCTGATTTCCAAAAAAGGATTTGGGTGTTAATCTCCCAAGCAAAAGCAGGGGAAAGAGAGGAGGAAAAGCAGGACTGGAGCACGACTGAGACCTGCTGTTTTACGGCACTGTGGTCACTGTGTTAGCTGCTGGTTGGAAATCGGCAGAGTTTCCCTTAGACACCACTGTAACACTGGCACAAGCTAGCCAGCCTTGGTTGGCAAGAGGCTAACAAATGCTGAACAGGCGACTAACATGTTCCAACTGACTTACATAAAGTGAGAACCCACAGTGAGAGGGTCAAAAGAGGGTCAAAACATGGACGAAACCATAAAACAAGTTCACGGCTAAGCCTGTGTCCTATTTGACAGATCACTCTAAAGCATCCCCTACTTTATCATCTATTTTAAAATAAATGGGACCATACTTGAACATAAATGAACATCAACTGAAGGAGAAATGAAATTAGCGATTGAGGCCATTAAGCCATTACGAATACATTTGCTAATGTAATAAATCAAGTGAGAAGTACTGTCATTTTCTGATAGACTTGTATACAACCAGACTTTGTTTTGCAACCAGTGGTGTCACCCCCTGCTGTAAATTAGATAGAATGCTGTATCAAGGCACTACCACATTGGCTTCACTTTTACCACTTAAGTTACAGTGTAAAATATCAAAAAGTCATGAACTTTTGGCAACATCTGAGGTCGTTAATGTCCTCCTAGATCCATTCTATATGTTAAAATTCTATAATCTTGTCATCCTGATTGTGCTTAATGTAACTGTACGATTCTGAACACGCAATCTATTAAGTTTTTTTATTAATGGTACCTGCTCAAACCCCCTGTCCTCCTTTTTCCACTGCAGATTAGTACCGCCTCATGCGTGAGGCGAGCCGTGGCTGGTCGTCATAGCAGGAAACTGCCGTGACCTAACACGACTCATACACAGAACATCGAAGGTGTGTTGTTTTTGATTCTCGGCATGTGGCTGTTGCCACAGCCAAAATACAAATTTGTTTCAAAAACTTATTTTCTGGCTAAACTACTTTTTCAGGACAAAAAGCAGAAATTATGAATTATTTTGACTAATAGTTAAGATCAGAGGAACGAACAGATGAGTGTAGTCAGGAATGAAAGTGATCAATTGTGTTTGCAAAGCGCATTGTAAGGAATCCAATCCATATTTTTGTGGTCATTTGGTTAAAAAGAAACCCCTATTTCAGATTCTTTCAGACAAAGATTTTTTGCAGAAATACCTAATTTATGCAGATTTTGCAGTGATCATAGGCAATGCCAGTAGTTTAAAGAACGTGTTTTTGTGAAATATGCGCAGATATTCAATGATGAACTGACTGTTGATTGCCATCTTATAAAGGGGACAGACAGAGAGCCTATTGCAAATTAGACTTTTATTCCCAACCGTGATTTTGAAGCAATGAGATATTACTTTTTCAATAATGTATTTCATATGGCTTTTTATAATGTGTTTACTGTACTCTGTCTCTTACTGAGTGGTTAACACTATTTATATCTAAATGTTCAAGTTTCTTGATCCAGGCTACATCTCACAGTCTGATCCAATATATCCAATATTAGGATAAAGCCCTTGAGATATATCATCTTGATTTTCAACATACATACAATGAAACAACATACTAACAAAAACAGAGTGTACATTGTAATTTCCCCAGTGGGGATCAATAAAACAGTATAAATTAAATTAAAATTAAATTACATGATTCTAAAAGGCTCTTTTGAGAGAAAAGCCTGGATTTTATTTGGGGAGAAACAGCAGGCATGCTCAGGAAAGCAACTTTAAAAATGAAATAAAATTAAATGACTTGTTGAGATTTTAGTTTTCAAAATTCACCAAGGGAACAATTGGCAGGATGTGTCCTCACCTCCCCTCCTCATCGAGCAGCAGATATTTAAAGGCCTTTCCATTGATTGCAGCAGTTCCCTATCTCCACAGCAGAACAACATTCCACCTTATCTCCATGACCTTCCATAGACAGCCCTCAGTCCCCGGTCCCAGGGCAGGGGAGAGGGGAGAGAGAGAGAGAGAGAGAGAGAGAGAGAGAGAGAGAGAGAGAGGGGGTGCACTGGATAACACACAACTGACTCCTCATGTGATCCCAAACACCATTGAAATTTGTTGGCTCCCCATGGGAACTCCAGCCTAGATATATATCTACAAGACCTAACCTAAGTCCCATCCATCTCAAACGTCAAAGCCATGATGCACTGCATCTACATTCTTAATGTAGCTCAGCGTAAATTCTGTCAGGAAAACCTAACTTTTAATTGGTGCACTCCTAAATCAATTCAGCTGTTATCCTAATGAATGTACTTTTTTGCAGTGTATAACTGTCGCGTATCTGCGACTAGTCTTGCCTGATTTAAATATAGCTCAGCATAAATTCTTTCAGGAAGACCTAATTTAATCAATGTTCTCTTCCTAAATGGAATCAGCTGGTGGAGGTGTTCACCTTCCTGCTTAACCAATCAGAATCGTACAGAAATGGCAAGAGCCAATCACTGAGTCAAAACCCTGCTTTAAAATCTGTTTTTCCCTTTGCTATCAGCTGTCATTGCAGGGAAAGAGTGCAACCCTCCACCCCCCCTTTCACCTCCAGTCTTCTACTCCAGCTGACCGGTACGTAGCCTCCTTTGGTCTGGTCTTCGGGCTCCTTCGTTGCCACCACCGGTGCCTAGATTCCATCAGGGGGTCGGATGATTCTCTACCCCTATATAGATATACGAAATATTCGTATAGCGATGGACTCGCCAACGACATTGTGCATTTTATTGAGCTATCCAATAAACCTCATTTGCATATCTGCAAACATGTCTTTCCAGATTGAAACTGGAGCTCCTTCCAAAACTGCCAATCCAGGCCAAAGTACCCTCCAGGGGCTGCCGGACCCAGATACATGCCCCAAACAGCCCCACTGTGTGTCAATCAGTGCTTGTTTTGAGTACCTTTTCCTTCAGATTTAGTGTTTTCATCTTGTTTTTAGACACCCTGTTTTTGCATTGTGCACTGTAAACAGACACAGTTACCTTCCTGTTGTATTTCTGGACAAAGCAGCTACTCAAAGTGAAATCTCAAATCTTAAAAGACTACAGCTTTAAAAGCATTATTGTGAAGATGGAGGTCGGTAATCGAAGATGCTTTAACCTTTTCAAACAAATCAAACACCATGCCTTATCTCAGTGTTAGACCTATGGTTCAGATTAGAGAACAGATGAAAGAGAGGAAACATGAAAAGACAGAAACATAAAACTAAGCAAAACCCCACATTCTGCTTCATGATGAATCAAGTTAAAGGAGCTGATGGGATTGCATTTGAAACTGAACCTTGAACGATTCTTCACGTGACAAATAAAAGTGATCGATTGATATTTAGGTAAGATGTGGTACTTCCAATATGTAAACAAAAAAACCTACAGGATTTTACCCTGCCCCAAATTTGACCCTGTTTATAGGGCTAATGCTTTAATTGACCCAAATAAATGAGAACATCAGCGATGCTACAGCACCGCCGAGTGATGATAACCAAAGTCCTGCACTTGCAGGGGGGAGGAGAGCAGCCTTGAAAATCCCATTCAAATAAGTACTGAATAAGGAAATCTATGAGAAGGCCTGGACTGCATAAGAATGAGGGCATTAGGATAAATAGAGAACAAAGATACTTTTTAGAGGACAGAGTTCCAAAGCAGGGTAAACTAAAAGTCTGCAAAGAGGACCAACAAAGAGAA
The DNA here is from genome assembly GCA_013375575.1 of Percina caprodes. Lineage (NCBI taxonomy): Eukaryota > Metazoa > Chordata > Actinopteri > Perciformes > Percidae > Percina > Percina caprodes. Next base: position 1,135,586 of record JABXJD010000149.1, read on the forward strand.
GGAATAAAGTTCTTTGTCATATTATATTCTGATGTTTGTCTTCACCTGTATCTAACCCAGTGCATTTGCAATGCTTAGTCACAATTAGTACTACGATGTGAGGCAAGGGCACACCTTCTACTGTGTGGTTTGCACGGGTGTGTGTTATTATGTTAATTGTGTGTTTACCGCTGCGGTGCAACGACAGAATGTAGTGTTTTTCTCTGCTACATTATTCATGGGCTCGAGCAGAGGCTCGGCTCCATGTTTGGCACAGGCTTGTTTTGTTTAGCGTCCCCTGTTACACGGGCCCTATACACCCCCACTTCTCACATTATAAATTCTTAATTGACGCCCGCACTCGCTCAAAAAACCCAAATCTTACTGGCTCTTCTACTGTGCCGCAGGCGTGAGGAGCTGGAAACAAGTTCAGGTGGATCTCCGCTTTGTCCTCACGCTCTGTTTACAGGAACACACAACGCTGATTAATGGAGATAATCAGATAACGGCTTTTAATGAATAAATTATGACTGGCTGGATCAGGAGGAACTGAATTTTCCCCCAGGAGGCAAAAAAAGGTTGAATGTTTTCTTAAACACCAGTCTTTGCTTCATATTCAGAAGCCATGATTGTAAAACAATGCGCTGAATGTGAATTTGTGTAAAATACATCCGTGATCCAGTCTGAGTATATCTGTCCTCCAAATTTGTCCACCTATTTTCAGCTTTGAATGTGATTCTTATACATGCTGACTTACACATACACTGACATAAATCAAATCACTATGGGGAGTACATCATCCAGGTCACTCAGGTACACTAAAGCAGTCACTCACCCAGGGCTAGAATAATAATTTTCAAAAGCATCCACCACAACAACAATATTGATTGAGGCTCCAAACACAAATTGGGATCTGCTATGGAACTAAGAGTAGGGAGGTGCTGAGCTGAAAGTTAATGCAGCAACAACTTAAAGCCACATCATCTGGAGCCAATTGTCTTAATTGAAAAGCTATCACGAGTGCGGATATCTACACGGCCGTATGAAAAAAACATCTAGTCTACATCAAGAGTGTTCCCGGAGTGCACAGATGTGAGGAGAGCATTGGAGTGGAGCCGGAGAGCCGCTGGTTGGTAGGACAGGTGGACAGGAGGGCAGTGGTGGGTTAACTGATTTTTATTGAACCATTAAATCCCTAGTGCCAAATGCAATTTGAGGTTTTTGTCGTTTTGCCATCATTAGCTGTTAACAACCCCCTGTTGCTTCGGGGCCTGTCCTGATAAAAATAGAGTGGAGCGACAAGGGCGAATCAGAACAACACCGCATTCAATCTATGCAATTATGGTGCAGTTAACATTAGGCCATCTGATTTCTTAATGTCAAAGCAAACAGATGCATCGCTCAGGGAGCTTTCCAAATCTCATCAGAGAGGAGACACAGGTGGAGAGCCAAAGCCAAACACCACAGCGATGAAGCAACGAGTGAGAAACGGAGTAATAGACAGTGAGGAAGCGATAGGGAGCGATAGAGTCTTGATGAGAGTGGACGGAGTGCGTGTTTGTTTGGGATTGTGTGTTTGTGTGCGCAACCATGCATGTGTAAAGCTCAGAGGATAAGTGCACATTAAGTGACAAGGGACAGGCTGCATTACCATAAAATGTAATCTATTAAAGCCTCTCCCAGACAAGATCGCTACATCTAAATTCATCTCAGTCTGTCAGGCCCTGTTTTATTTCCAATGCTGCGCCACCATGATGGGATGTGACAGTACATGTCCTAAGGAATGAGGAAATAAGAGATCTCCATGTCACATAGCAGTGTCACTTTCATACAGCTGCTTGCCCCATGAAGACACAGAGCAGCTGGGGAAACACTACAATGAGCACAGAATTACAACACTGCGTTATGGACTTTTATATACCGGTACATACATATAAATGGGTTCATTTTTTTATAGCAATGCCTAGTTCCTACTGCAGTAAGCCAGTTAGCCAGACATGCTAACAATTGAAGCTTATGTTAAGGTAGTCTCACATTGCCAGGGCTTCTTCCAGAGCGCTCTGGAGAAAGGTCTGGCTAGTTCACACAGCATTCTGAGATGGGAGAAAAACGTGACTGGTTCGTTGACATTTCTTTAAACCAATCACAATGGTCATGGGTGGACGGAGGCACGGTGCCGCTGCATAATAACCTCGGGAAATTCCCTGTTTTGATGGAATACGTGTACATTCAAAAGTTGTTTTAGTCATGCAACAGAAAACTCCTATTGGACAGATAGTCTAGCTAGCTGTCTGGATTTACCCTGCAGAGATCTGAGAAGCAGTCAACCATAGTCCTCAGAAATCCACTAGCGTTTAAAATGCTAACACAAAGAAACCTATTGTCCTATTGTCTTACTATACTCATAGATTGGTTTGTTTAAATGTGTACATGTGTATATATACACTTACTTTATATACAAACATATATCTGTACATAGTAGTCACATTTTATGTCTACCTCATTCAGCTTTGTTTCCCTTGTTTTAGCCATATGTCTGTTTCTGTGTATGTATCTTGAAAGCAACAAAATCCGGAGGCAAATTTCCTCTATGTTTCCACAGGGAATTGGCCATTAAAGCTCATTCGGATTCTGATTTAACATGTTGAGCAGTCAAAACCTTGACAAGCTTGCCATGTCTTGTTACGGTTGCTAAGCTATAATGGTTGAATCAATCAATAACTTGTTTACTACGGATGTGTACAATGTTATCATAACTGATTGAAATTATAGTAAAAACTACAAAAACATAAGCAAACTGTAAGGAACTGGAGTTATCCTTTAAAGCAGCTACAAGGAGTTTTAACTGGTTATGCAAAATTTTCAATTTAATACTGATGCCTCTATATGATAAGCAAAAGTATATGGGACCATCGGCGAGAATTTTTCTATTTCTATATAGTTATTGTTAATGCTTTACCCATTTTTGATTTCCCGCAAAATCTGATAATACAATTTATGGCCCGCTGACCAGAAGAGCTTTTGTTTACATTCTCCTATGCAAAGTTTCACAGTGAGCACATTAGCCAGGTTTTTACCTCAGCATCAGGAGAGTTTGGGTGTTATATGGTGTTATGGCCAATACTGGGGCAGGATCAGAGGAGAGGAAAAAAAAATTATTGACAAAAGAAGAAGAACAACAACAATGACAAAAAACTCGGGCACTCAGATAGCTCAGCTGGTACAGTGGGCCCATATCAAGAGGTTTACTCCTCGATGCAGTGGTCCCGGATTCGACTCCGACCTGCATGTCATTCCCCCTCTCTCTCCCCTTTCACTTCTTCAGCTGTCTTTTCATAAAATGCCAAAAAAAAATGTAATCAAACAGTGACAGAGCCCTGGCCAAAACACAAATCAACCTTGGTCAGTCATTCAACTGATGGAAAGAATTGCGGGATTGGAAAGTATACAAAATCAATCCTGAACTGGCCCTCTTCCTCCTAGACAGGTATGTAACGTGTCTAATAATGCATTATGTATCTTGAAATGACTAAGGCTGTATTCAACTAAAGACTGAAATTCTATCTACTCTTCAACCAATTGATTGGTTTATGGGGAAACACATCTGCAAGTTATCTCTAGACACACTTAATTGTCCATTGTGTAATTAGTGCACTCTACCTGGTAGCATTGTGTCCATCAAAGGGTTTGAGCGTGCTCTTCCACCGAATTCTTCGGTGGAAAGACAACCTTATGAAAGTAGCACTATCGATTGTCCGACATGAGAATGTAGTTGTATAATTATATAATTATAATGACAAATAAATGATTTTGATAAATGAATATTTCAAAAATAAAATAAAAATGGACGGTCAACCATGTTGTGAGTGTTGGCGTGGCATAGTTTGTCCATCAGAGGGCACTAATTTCTATTTTTGTTGTGTTTTTGTTCAAAGGACTTGAGGTTTTTTGTATTTTTTATAAATTCATTTGTCAGAGCTTTAATATAGTTTGATGTTCCTCTGTTCTGTTGTGACAATAAAACAAATTATTATCATATTATTTTAGTGAGATCTACAAATAACTAATGTTAGGGAAATCTGTTTCAGTTTTTTTACGCCTTTCTGTTTTTTTTTGTTTTTTTTTAAATATATATTGACTGATATATCAATATTGCATTTTTTTATTAACCAAATATTTGTATCAGTGTCGGACTTAGAAATCCTTTATCGGTCGGTCACATTTGACTACAGGGACCACCAAAATAAACACAAAATGAAAGTTCTTTGTAGTTGTAGATGCACCACTACTTACATAATTACCCAGGTCTCATCAAATGTCCCCCTCAAACTGAAAGTACAACTGCAAAGAAAGCTGTTATCTAAAAGAGCAGCAGGCAGGAGCCTTCTTTTTTTGCACCATCCCTCACTGCTCACCTTCTCCCCTTCCTATCGCCCTCTTTCAATGCTTCCTGCTCAGTCAATCTGCCAAGGCTCAGAGTGCCTTGAAACAATGCACCAATCATTGCACAGGGAGCGGGCTCTTGCCTCCTTTCCGGCTGTAGTCCGGTGGGATTGGCTGCTGCCTCGTGCTCCGGACTTTCCAGACAACAGCCAGATCCTCGGACCACCTCGGCTGCCAAGACCAAAGAGCTCTAATGATTGCCCACTGCCACTGAAGCAGAGCCAGGGACACACAGGCACAGAAAGACATGGAAAATCCACAGTGCTTACGGGGACAGAGGAAGGGGGGGGGGAATCACAAGTTCTGTATTTTTCAGAAGTGTGTTGAAGGCGATCTATCTCTCCATCTGTCATCCACAATAATCTTCCTATTTAAATTCAAATGGAGAAGATATTTATAGGATGGGCATGTCCTTCAGAATCTTACTTGTGAAGAGTGTGTGCTGTGTTAATGTATTGCTGGTCCAGGTTTATTCAGGTTATTGTGCAGGATGACTCAGCAGTGGAATATTTTACTCTGTTGTGGTACAAACAGCATCTTGGCAAATGTGGTAGTAATGGCAACCTGAGCTGTCAAAGGATAAAAAAATAAACATTTTAAATTGACTTTCTCTCCCGCCTATCATGCTTTATTTATGTCTACCTCTGTCTGTATCTCTCACCCTGTCTCTTCCTCTCAGTCCTCCACATGTATAATTACCCTCACCTCTTCTCTGCCTTTCGGTGTCTTTGCGCTATACGCCATCGTTTTCTCATTTTTGCCTGATGCACTCTCCTTCCTCTCCACCACATGGCTCCTCTTTTCTCTACGCTGTCACCTGCTTTTTGTCTAAGCAAGGGGAGGCTTTTAGTACCTTATCAAACGCTCATGAATTATGAACGTCCACTGTCCAGTGGCCTGGACAGAAACACATCTCACTGTCTGCCTGCCTCTCGGTTGAAGCAGCTCAGAGAGGAGAGGTACTGCAATCCAGTCAGAAACACCTTGTTCTGTAGACCATTGGGATGAATTATTAAAACCGTTGTGACCTCCACCCGCCCCTCAAACTTGTGCATGACGCACGCAGATAATGGAATTATTTTGTGTCTTTGATTCCAAGCAAAAGTTTTCAAGTATGAAACAAAAATCACTAACTCAAGTGCTTCCAAACTCTTTGTCAGAATTTCAAACAAAGAGTTTGGAAGTGCAAACGAGAAAGCTGGGAACGTGATGGAGAGAGCAAAAGACAGAAAAGAAGAAAGAAGCAGAGGGAACTGTAAATAATATTACAATATCACATGGCATGAAAATGACACTTTATGAGGCTTTTTATCTCCCACCCATGAAGGAGAGACATCATGGCTTTCCAACGAGCAAAGTGGCAGTTGGTCAAGGCCACAACCCCAGCCTCCACTTTGCCCCCCCTCTCGCTTCTCATCAAAAGCTACGGACTCAGAAATGGCACATACTAAGGAAAGCTCATTATACAGTATACAGATACAGTATTAGGGGATCACTAAGGTCTATATAAAAGAGACTTCAGATCCAGTATTAGGGGACCACTAAGGTCTATATAAAATAGACTTCAGATACAGTATTAGGGGACCACTAAGACCTATATAAAAGAGACTTCAGATACAGTATTAGGGGACCACTAAGACCTATATAAAAGCATCCAAAAAGCACCATGTCATGGGACCTTTAAGCTTTACCTTTGAGGTGACAATTGCTTTGCTTGAGTTAGATTTTTGTTTGATACTTGAGAAGTTTTGCTTGGAATTAAAGGCACCAATATAATCCCATAGCAGATCACCCATCCGCTGGACAAACCGCAACCCAAACACACCACGGGTACTGTCACAAGAGAAGCCCTGTCAGCACTGATGTACAGGCTACAGACTGACTACAGGGCAAACTTTGCTCTGGACTTGTCAACGATTGAGTTGTGAGTTGCAGTTTGTAAGCATTACTTTCTCATTGTATAATTACGCACTTTTTTCACAAACATTGCTCTAACAACTCATTAATTTTAGGGCCCTGACATGCTAACCCGAGCGCTGGCAGAAAAGGCAGTCGGACTGACTGCCTCCCCGAGTTGGCCAAAAGAAGTGCTGCAGAACACACCGAAGCGATGCCGTCTGCCGATGGCAGCTGATTGGACGAGTGTGTCACGTGGGTCTGGTTTCTCCGGAAATTCAAAGCCAGACTGGCATGGCGGCTTGTTCAGAATACAATCTCATATTTTACTAAAATAGTTCTCAAAACATTTTAGGCCATGCAGTTGCTGAATCTGTCTTCATTTCAGATCAACAAGGGTCAGTTTAAAAGATTTATTGCATAAACCGTGTGTATGCACACAGGCATTTGCATCCTCATGCACAAGAGATGTAGCACTTGAAGCAGTTTTGATTAATTTTATGTACTTGCATGATTTTTGCATTTTTTTGGGTGTTTTTTTGGATATGGTTGAATTGTAAGTCGCTTTGGATAAAAGTGTCAGCTAAATGAATGTAATGTCATGTAATGTTATTTTTTGTTTCTTACGGAGGCTAATCATCCCAGTACAACATGTGTTTTAATGTTGTTTTTTTTTAGCCATGGGTGTTTCATTACTTTTATTTTAGCATTGTATTGTGGAACAATAGTATATATCACCAGCACACTCAAAAATCAAGCACAATGAGTGTGCATGCTGCCTTTTTTGCGTGTACTAAATGTTGTCACTTTTTTATTAGAAGCACGTGTTATACTATGAGGGTTGTAGCCAACTTTGAAGACACTGACGTCATGTATTCATAAGCCAATTCCAATTATTTTTAGACTGAATATATCTATCACTAATATATATACATATATGAGCATTTCCCAACCAGAATTTCATCCTGGCAATGTGAGGAAGGCTGTCAGCTACCTTATGTCATCAGACAGTGGCAGAACAATATGGCTGGAAGCAGCGTGAATGCAAAGTAAGTCTGCTAACGAGATGAGCCGAGCTGCTGGCAAATACATACAGATGATCCCCCGTCTTAGGATTGGAGTCGGGTGCTGTGCATAGAAAGAGTTGAGAGCTCCAGTATGGATTAGTGGGGCTGGGAGTTGCTTATGCTCTTCAGGAGAACACAGAGCGGCGCCACACTGGATTACACAGCTGGGGAAAAGGTTACACACTTCAATGGGCGTGAGAGAGGGATGAACAGGAAGAACAAGCTCACGGCAGGAAACAATAATTAGAGAAGTCTACGTTTCCTCTTTCTGACAGTACAGTCAGACAGGGGTTCCTGTGTAGACTGCATGGGACGGGTACTGGAAAACAGGCTCTGTTTACTTGGAGAAATTAACCCTTTCTTGGTCCTTACTTTGCAGTGTTTCTCTACTTGTGTGACCAAGATAAATTCCCTTGTATGTATTGTAATTTGGTAATTAGTGTGCGTCAGATTCTGCTTTTAATTAGCAGTGAGAAAAAAATGTATCACAGTGACCTGTTGTTTGACATCGGATGTGATCTGGATTGTTAGCAGATATTGTAGTACCATAGCAGTGCAATTATACTCTTAATGAGCATGGATAATGTAGCAGTATCATACATACCTGCCATAATAGATGTGGTCAAGACGACATGAGTGGAATATGACTCATGACAGACCAAAACAAAGTCCAGTCTTTGACCAGGGTCAGGCATGTGATATGTATCTGCAATTAAATGCCAGTCAATATTATATTAATGAAAAGAATGGATAAATTCAAAGTTAAGGCTGGTGATGTTCTGTATTTTTCTAATGGTCCACAAGTCCGATGAAAAGACCCAAACCAATAAGTAATGTGTGTGGCCAAAGCCTGATGCAGTATGTTTTATTCCATAAAGCTCCATTTTTGTCCTATTAAAACACATTAATGAGCCACAGTTTTGCACTGGGTGACATGTTCCTTTGTTACCATAAAAACACACACACACACACACACACACACACACACACACACACACACACACACACACACACACAGTTTCATTATTGAGTCAATCCCACATGCTGTTAAAGTGTGCTAGTGTGCCAAAACTGCAGCTGCAAATACTCCCTAACAAATGCAGTACAGTATTTACTGCTGTTTGAGTAATGTTGTTAAAAACTACAGTGCCAAGCTGTTTTAGGAAATTTGCCTCAATAAAATCAAACTATATAATTGTGGCCCAACGTTAAATATGTACACATTGAATGGGAATGGATGGGCTGGGAGCTGAGAGACACAGACAGGCTGGAGAAACTAATGTAATTGTGGAGTGGGTCTTTTCATGGGATATCTTGACAAAAAGAAAAAAAAATTGCCAGCCTATGAATCAGAGACAGCTATTTTTTTTACTACGTACTAAATTATATAACTAAAGGTAAACTACTTATCGTAAATTACATCCAATCTTTTATGCAATTTCGGGTGCTTTCGCAGCTACTTCGTTTGGTGCCAACTTCTCACTTTGAACCAAACCAAACAAAAAGCTGCCCATGTCTACAGTCCAGACCAAACAGCCGAACCTTGGTCCGACGAATAACGTTGGTCTCGGTCCGGATCAAATTGAACCATGGTGCATTTTTTTTCTAGTGTGAAGGTGTTTTTTGGCTGGTTCAGACTTTGGAACCAATTACAGGACGTACTGGCGAGCTGTCGTCATGATGTGAGAGTAGGGCAGCTCCTGTAAGGAACAGTTTAGTGACTAAGTGTAAATGCACATAACATTCCGGTTTTTGCCTTTATTCCGTAAAAGGCAATATTCCAACTAAGCTGTTTACATGGTTAGCTGTGCAAATTACAATTGTTTCTAAGTTTACCAGCTGTGGTGGACTTGTTGGACCGTGCAAACACAGCGTCCCTCTTTCATTCCTTCAACCTGCTTCTTAGAAGAGGTCGTCATTGTGATGTGTGCGCATATCCAAAAATCTGTTGATATCCAAGTCTTTGTTAATGTTGAAAAGTTGCAGTGTTTCACCTTATCAGGTCTGCAGCCTTGCAAACTGTCAGATGGTTGGTTTGTGTACAGCAACCATAGCAACGCACAGAGCGAACCAGGTTCTGCCTGGTTACCAGCCGTAACCAGGCAAGAGGCCGTAAAATGGTCGTAAACTGCAGTAAAAACCCTGATTGAGATACATATCCCGAATGCACTGTATACAAAGAATGACTCTATAACATGAATAATACTGCAACGTCACACGTCTTAATCGGAAAATGCTATATTCGAAAAAGGGCCTCATTCGGACTCAACGTACTCAACGCTTAGTGTAGGAGCAGAGAAGAAGACATTAGCAGTTGTCTCTGAATAAATGCTGCAGCTCCTCAAAACCCAAGTAAAGGTTCAGCGTCTTGCTTCTCAGCAACACAACAGAACAAAACGATCTGCAGCAGCACAAGGAGAGGAGTCGGTTGGAAAGAACTCACAAAAATTCCAACACGCAGATGAGGACGACACAAAAACTGAAAAAGGCCCTCACTTATCAAATACCTTCAAATTGTTTAATTATTTTAAAAAGCTCATTGTTTAATTATTTTAAAAAGGGATCAGTCAAGGTTTTCTTTTCTTATGCAGTTTCACAAGTGTTTGTAACTTGATACAAGGCACAGGAAGACATCAATAAAAACGGATTTTTCATCAAAGACAAAGGAAGTTATCTCTCAGTCTTTTTCTCCTTCAAGAAAAATGATAATTCATGACAAGCAGCCAACCTGGCAATGAATGACAAAGTTCACCCCAAAATGTTTAAAGATTACAAACAATAAAAACAAAAATACAGATAAGAGTCTAGTTTATTTTGTCTTTCTTCTACAGCTGCAGTCATATGCACCAAGCCTGATATTAACATTCCAGGCCTGTGGAGCAGGATCAGTCTCCTCCATTGCAATTACTGCGGCCCACTTGTGCTCTATATCTACTGCAGGTAGCTATTACAGTACAGAGTCAACGGAGTCAACATGCTAGCCATTTTAACGCAGGTATCACTAGAATCAGAAGGAATCTGGATCTGAATGCATAATGCCCTACAAGGTGCAAGAGAAACAAGACGTCACATACTAATACAGAGATAGTGACAAACAGCAGGTTTAATATCAGCCGGTGAACAGACAATGTGTTACTGAATGTACAGTATGTGTTACATTACCTACTAGCTGCAGGCATGTTATATTCCCCTGATGCAGCCCTGAAACCTACTGACCACTGAGTCTTGTGGACACTCCCTGAGACTGGACAATACAACCACAGCAATTGCGCTGTGTGTTATGCAATGGTGCGGAGGTGCTGTGTATTCGGAGTCCGACTCAAAGTAATAACAGGGGGTTTGTGAAGGAGTGTGTGGGAGAAGAAGACTGCAGCAGGAGTGGGTGAGCAGACGCAGCGTTGAACTCAAGAGGTGAGTATGAATGAGGACTGAGGATTCCAGATTCCTGCCGTAATAGCATGGAATAATACATATATTGTGGATTCTGTGGATGCAGCATCACCCTCTGTATAATGCATCTACAGGGCTGAGAGGAAAACAAGGTGGGGAGCTGTAAACTACTGCTGTCTGCAGCTTTTGGAAAGTCTGGTTTAAGAATTAAAATAAATGCTTGTTTAATGTTGCTGGGGTATAGTTTTAGGACAAACCAGCCAATATCAGACTTCAGACCTGTGAAACATTTGCAGGATTCATTCAACATGATGTTCAGTGGCATTTGGAAAAGCAGGAATTGAAATGCATGCTCTGCATTAGGGCTGTAACTGAGGATTATTTTAACTGTCGATTAATATTTCGATAATTTTCTCGATTAATCAATTAGTTGTTGGGTCTATACATTTGTCAGAAAATGGTGGAAAATGTGGATCAGTGTTTCCCACAGCCCAAGATGACGTCCTCACTCAGTCCGGACCCATAAATGGCACATACTAAGGAAAGCTCATTGTGGGACTGGCTCTAGTGGCTGAAACTGCACCAAGGCTGAATTTTGGTAAAGAGTATCAGGGGACCACTAAGGTCTATATAAAAGAGACTTCAGATACAGTATTAGGGGACCACTAAGGTCTATATAAAAGAGACTTCAGATACAGTATTAGGGGACCACTAAGGTCTATATAAAAGAGACTTCAGATACAGTATTAGGGGACCACTAAGGTCTATATTAAAGAGACTTCAGATACAGTATTAGGGGACCACAAAGGTCTATATAAAGAGACTTCAGATACAGTATTAAGGGACCGCTAAGGTCTATATAAAAGAGACTCCAGATACAGTATTGGGGGACCACTAAGGTCTATATGAAAGAGACTTCAGATACAGTATTAGGGGACACTAAGGTCTATATAAAAGACAATTCAGATACAGTATTAGGGGACCACTAAGCTCTATATAAAAGCATCCAAAGAGTACCATGTCATGGGACCTTTAACAAGCTGGAATCAGATGTTTACTTTTTTTCACTAAAAATGACTCAAACTGATTAATCGATTATCAAAATATAGTTGCCGTTTCATTTAATAATTGACAAATAATTGATTAATCTTTGCAGCTCCACTCTGCATCAATGTGAACATTTAGCAAAAACTTTGTTTGCTTTGCCCTGAAATGCAGAACTTTTTTAGCATTTCATTCATTTAGGATCACAATTAGACCCGCAGCAGCACAGGCTCAGAAGTAGCTCGTTAACGGGATAGTTTGGCTGAGCTGCCAGCTCAGCAGATAGGGAATCAAAACACATCGGACTCCAGCCAGTATAACTTTAATCATAGCATGATGGATTTTAGAATGTGGTTTGTGAACAACTATTTTTGCCGCAAGTGATTAAATAGCAAAAGGCATTTTGGGCACTTAACTAGGCTAAAAACAAGCTTTACCTAGTGGGTTGCAGGTCATATTTTGACCTTCGTCATGGCTCAAAATCTGACATCCATAGAAAAGTCATTCACCCTCATTTTGAACCATAGCAACTGCAGATTCATTTCAAAACCAATATGTTATGTTCCACTAAATTTAGGCACGATACAAGATGAATAAATCTTAATTTTCTTTTCGGTGGAAATCTGCACTCTACTGTACTTTTCCAGTTTTCTAATGCTATCGTCTCCAAGAACCACCACCTGCTGGCTGCCAAATATCAGTATACGTATTTCTTTTTATAGAACGAGTAGACAGTTAGAAAGTGCTCAAAACAGCATGATCGCACTACGTGTTCATCACTAAAATTATTACTCCACCATTTCCATGGCAACATTGTACTTCTAGAATTGAATTGTTTTTGAAACATTTGTATTCATGAAAATAAAAAAATAAAAACCCACTGTGGAACAAACAGGAACTAACTTTTCCAATGTATATGCAGAAGCTCTCCAACACATAAGGTCATTCATCGGATAAAAGGAGTTGATGTCGTTTCAGCTGTGCCGGTCAGTTGGTGACACGTCACACGTTTGCCGATGTAATAGTTAAATCTGTCCATCAGATATCTCAGTTTTCTAGTTATATTAGTCCAGGTGTGCACATAAGGCTGCAGGTAAACGTACCCCTTCAGCTGAAAAATGAAGGTAAGGCTAACACTGTAAGGCAAACCACATTTGCTTTGAACTGCAGTAGCGTTTTTTGGCACGGGTGAAGCGGGCAGCCACCCGGGACACATGTGGGGCATCACAAGCACTTTAAAAAAAAAAAATCCTCTAAGCGGTTTTCTACTGTATTATCTATCATTTCACCGTGTGGGAAATTGGCAACTTGGTGCCCCTGCTTGCTGAGAAGGTACCGTGCACAGAGAAGCTGTGTGACACGGGGAAAGGGGAGGGGGGAGCGGGGGACAGTTCACCTCTAGGTCAAACGGGTTGCTGGGCATTGGCGTCAATACCTACGTATCGGCGCCTATGCAAAGTGTGTCAGTTAAACTTTTCATCTCCAATCCTATCCTAGTTAGTCTGGCTATCACCAGACCAATTCAAGCTCAATGGATATGAGATTGAGCGTTGGTCTGGAGAGTCTGCTCTGTATTTTCTCTGCACAAGAGGCGTGACCAACGGATAGTATAGTTCAAATGACTCTGTACGCAATTGGAAAGTCCTTCAACCAATCAGACCAACGATCCGGGTGGCTGAGAACAATGACGTTGAGGCCGTGTGCTAGAGATATAGTTCCGTAATGTCGGTGGAAAAAGATGCAAAAAAAGATGCAAGCAAAGCCATTTGGTCGGTTGTGGCAATGCTCCCGAATATCCAGAAGTTAAAGTCTAAGCAAGAACAATCTTTGCTGAGCTTTGTTGGTGGCCATGATGTTGTAGGCTTGGACGTTGTTAGGCCTATTTTAGGGGGGCTGAAGCTACCCCACAAAGTTTCTAAGCCCTCCAAAATAATAAACAGAAAAATAATAATTAGATTTTTTTTTTTTTTACAGTGCACTCGGTATCACTTACTAGGTGGAATTAATCTTCCTTCACTATTTGTTGGTGTCATTGTACACTGCAGTCTGTTTTATTTTTATTTCATGAACTGTCAACTGGTTGAAATGACAGTGTTTTAGTGACAGGCTTATGAGCGGCCACTTGCACAGTAACAGTATGTGGACAAGCGAGGTAGAGAGTTACTGTAGAGAGAGAGCGCCAGCCAGCATTAAAACAAAGCAGTAAATAAGAGAAATAAAATGTTGTTTTCGCCGATTTATCACTTGAAATGCAGCTGTAGCAAGTATCTCACTATCATTAAATGTATCCAAATTCATAATTAGAAACAACAAATAATATATTCAGCTACAAAAAAGTTGAAAGCGAGACTAAAGTACAAAGAGTCACTGTCTATGAAGGTGACACACCATCTTGTCTCTTCTCATTTGTTTAAACTTTCAGAATGCTGCAGACCTGTGTGCTGCAAGTATAGACTGTTATTATACAGTCTATGGTTGCAAGTAGCTGAAGGACTTATCTTGTCTCGTCGCAAATCTTTGGTCTGGACTTCTTACCGCACCTTAGACTGTAGGCCTATAATATACCGTCTATGTACCGCACACACAGTGAGTGATACAGAGTGAAATTGTAAGTTGTTAATGACTTTTACTTGCTTCATTTTAGCTACATTAACTTGAGGTAAAGATAAAGGAATATTTTGATTGGCTGTAGATAATAGTCTAGCCAGTGCAAACAAGTGAAATACAAAAAACAGCTCTCCAAGTAAGGTATCCAAAGCTCTCTATTCTTCACCATTAATATAGCCTGCTATCTCTATTAAAACAATATCAGTCACTAAATATCATAGTGCCAATGTTATTATACTGCTATTGTATCAGTATATCCCTAGAGAGAGAGAGAAGCAGAAGTTTGGCAGGGCAGCTGATTCTCAGGGAGGCGGCTTGATTGAGGTCAGTAGTGGTCTTCAGGGCTAAAACAAAGTGTGAGGTGGGGGAGTGTTTTTTTTTCTTCTAACATGCATGTGTGCATGGCAGGTCTAGGCAACAAGGCATAGCCTAAACTAAATTATTTCATGATATTTATTATATATGCTATATTCTGACCAACTTAACATTCTGCATTCATGTGCTGTAATAAATTAAAGTATATTGACGGTGGTGTAGACTAGACTATACATGAGCATACTTACAGTACATATATACATACTAGAACTTCTATTCATCTCGCCATCACGTTGTTAAATTAAGACATTCTTTAAATAGGATCCTTATATTGCAACAAGCTAGTTCATGATTTCATACCTGACTGGAGTAGTGTGTTTTTCTGGCCTAAGTAAACCCCCCCCATGCAGGTTTGATGTATCTAAAAGCATAAGAGCTTTTAAGTAAGATTTTGCAAGGGAAAGTTTTGCTAATAGAATTTCAATCGGATAAAAATTGTGCAAATTACAGACAAACAAATTTGTGTAACTAAGTATGAAAACACCTTTGCCATATCTCGACCAAAATAAATGCTATCAACGCAAAACTTCAGATTCTTGTTTGCCATGACTGACCACTAGGGGGCGCTGCAGGTACAAAAAGTATGTATCTCATGAATGGCGCATCCAATTGAATTGAAATTTGGAGGGTACCATCTAGGGTCACTCCTGAGGGAACCCCTACAGTGGAGTACTGATTGGTCAAAGTGGGTGTGGCCTATGGCATCCACTTTTTGGATTCATCACTTACACTAATATGACCGACTTTAAATTTATAGGATGGATATGCAATGGGTTATGGAGCTCACCTACCAAAAATTACACATCTGGACCACTAGGTGGCGCAATAATGTATTTTTGCCTTTAACTCCCACATTACACATTAGAAATCCTTACATCCACTGAATCAAGCAACAAAAAGTTTATATCTCATGAATGGCTCTTTCGATTTTGATGAAATTTGGAGGGCACCATGTAGGACCAGTGTGTTTCGTCTGTTTCCAGTCACACTACAAACATATCTCACTGGAATTTGCTTGGACAACAAGTCTTCACAAAAGTCACACTGGTTGATGCAGTTGGTGAAAACATCTTCAAGGACCCACGGATACCTTCAAAACATTGCATACAACATGGCTAAAAGGCTGTGTGTGTGTGCGTGCGTGCGTGTGTTTGTTCGACTCTTCCTGAATGAGGAATACACTTTTCATCAAAAATAAGCAGCTTATATTGTTTCAGTAAATCCAAAATTATGGACACTCTGTGGGAGGACTTGTTACTGCTATGCCAAATTTACAGCTTTGCACAGTGCAGTAACAGATATAGTAGGGGGGTGAAAACTACCATTTCCACATGAGGAATAACAATAATTAGAGAGAAATATACAGAGAGAGATATATATCCCACTGTTGAGAGAGGAGCACAGCGTTACTGTAATTATAACTTGTGAAAGCCGGTGCTCTTGCAGCACATTCCATCTGAGCAAACACTGGCGGTGCAGTAAAACTCCAATCTCGTTGATCTAAGAATTCTAATTGAGGGAACGGCAGAAGCACCACAGATGGTGCAACATGCCAAAACACTGCAGAGCAATTACAAAAAAAAAAGTAATTTCTTCCTCTACTTTCCACGGGTATTAGAGTAGACTGATTCCCCAAAACCTGGATGTGGATGGATCTGATTAAAGAGGGGGAAGTCAGAAGGAAAGAGTGAGATGCAGGAGGAGGGTGAAAAGGCGTGATTCACGGGAGAAATGACGTGTGTTTTGTGATGTGTGTGACCGTTTTCTGATTTGATTCATCAAAGAAAGAATGCTGCTGAGTGTTCATGCTTTTTGAGTACTACCCACCACAGCATAAAATATTTTAAATTAAACATTTTGGATTAAAGTCTGTGTAGGGAGGAGGTCAGAGTGCCATGGAGGTTGCTGTGTTCGTGTCCTGTGTGAAACGGAAAGTCAACAGTGACTGACGTAAATTACATAAGTGACGTATGTCGTACGTTAAGTCACTTAACTTATTTATACTTATTAACGTACTTAACTTATGTACGTGAGACTGTTTCACCTCAGATGCCTGAGAAAATTCCAGGTGTCTCCTCAAATACTGAGGAATTTCTACTCCTGCGTCGAGAGCGTCCTGACGGGGAACATCCCTGCCTGGTAGAGAAACAACACTGAACAGGACCACAAGGCCCAGCAGAGAGTGGTTTGCTCGGCTGAACTTATATAGGTGGTAGGGATTGGATCCGATTGGTAGATTTTGGGATTCGTTATTTTGAAAAAAACGTGCATGGAGGCTAAAATTGACTGTGCTGTTTTGTCGGTATTAAGCCGTTAACTGCAGGGTAATTAATGCAGCACTAGGGCGTTCATTTCAGCCAAGAAAGGACAAATGTTGAGTTGCAAGTGTGTTGTCTGATGTGTGTAGCGGCCTGTATGGTTATACTGTAGCTGCCTGGTATTTTCAAGCAATTTGATAAAGGTAAACATAGTATGCATAATGCATAGTGCCAATACAGTGAGGCGCTGGCTGGCTAAGCATTTATTAACAAACTTTGCATCGGTCGTCACTCGTCAGCCTGTCAGGCAAAGACAGATTTCCCTCCACCCCTGCCCCTTTGAATATTTGCTGTTTATAAGTAGCATCCTGAAACTTCAAAGCTAAAAAAAAAATGGTATTTGGTACAGCCCTAACCTGACCTAAAGGATATTGACAACAGGGCACTGCAAGAAAAAGGTTAGGAGAAACATTGGAGATCCAAACCACCCAGGTAACAGCCTTTTCTCTCTGTTGATGTCGGGAAGAAGGTACACCAGGCCAGCACTGAGAGGCTCAGAAGGAGCTTCCTCCCTCAGGCCACTAGGATCCTAAATGAAGACACTGCCCAAACCATGATCTTTTTTCTAAATCTAGCCATGTAGTTTTGTTACAATTCACAACGTCAACCAGATGTTTTAAGCTGTTGCTGGTATGAGGACATATTGGAACAAAGCAAGAATTTACAGAACAGTTTTGTCAAAACGTTACTGAGAATGCAGTTTAGCCGAGACGTGACTGGGAGCTGACGCCAAAACGATAATGCAACTCAGGTAAGTAAGTATGGACTCAAAACTTAACTTCCATTCTGCTGCAAGATTTAGATTTTACACAGTTTTGGATGCTGGCAGTCATATCACCAACAGCTGTTTGACGTCAGTTTGCAGGGATGGCGAGGAGGAACAGAATGTCTTTGTATGCGTCTCGTGGGGTTGCATATCGATGCAAGTCAACACACTCAAGTTATTAATTCTCGAACTTGGGCAACCTGGTCGTGCAACATCCTAATGCTCTATTAATTTACCTCTAATTACCCCTCTCATCCGGATGTAGAATGAGAGGATGAAAGCAGTTTGCAACACACTGTGAGAAACACAAGGGAAAGGGGGAGGTGAAGCTGAGACAGGAAACAGAGGAGAAGAATTGCAAGGGACTCCCTTCTGCTGCTGCATCCTACTTTTAGCAGGCGGCGCATACTGTAGGACATGAAGGAGGGCAGAGGGAGAGAGAGAGGAGCATAGAAATGGGAGTCAATTGAGCTGTGATTTGTAGACCAGAAGCAAAGGTGGAAGATAAAGCAGGACAGGCCAGATTAACTAGCGCATGGGAGGCAAACTCAGCCAGTTGGCTCAGCATTCATTGCTTTCAGCCACATGAAAAGAGCCAGAGAAGAAGGATGAGGGCAGGAGGAGGGAGAGCAGGGAGTGAGAGGAATAGGTAAAATATCTGTGTGTGGCTTTGGATTTGTGTACTTTACACTATTGTGAAGGTAGTTGATACAAAACTATGATACTCGTCTTTTTCTAGTTAATGTTAAACTGTTTGAATGGTAGCCATGAGAAGCCAAAATACTGCTGGCGCTAAAAAAAGTGTGTATTAAATGTCAGAATAGTGTGTGTCAGAAGCAGAGCAGTTAGGGCTGGGCAACATATCAATATTATATCGACAAATATTGTCTTAAATTTCATATATCTTTATATGGTAAGTGTTGTCTTTTCCTGGTTTAAAGGCTGCATTACAATAAGGTGATGTCATTTTCTGAACTTACCAGACTGTTCTAGCTGTTCTATTAGAACATCTATATCTCTAATCTATATTAATCTTGGCTATTAGATATTGATATCACATTATTGATGATTATTTATTTAAAATGTCATATCTCCCAGCCCTAAGAGAATTACATTAGAGGTTTGTCACTGTTATTAGCCCTCCTTGTTCTTTAACCTCTGCAACATTTGAGTCTTGTGTAATATCACACTTTAACTAACATTCAGCATTTAACGTATAACAACATATAAGTGTGTGTGTGTGTGTGTGTGTGTGTGTGTGTGTGTGTGTGTGTGTGTGTGTGTGTGTGTGTGAACAGATTATGAAAAAGGGACGAAGGGCAAGAGATCACACAGCAGTGCACACATGAAATTCAGAAGGGGTCATTGGTTTCTAGATTGGATAATGCCAATGCTGAAACATGCGTCTTTATTAGTGGTCAAATAAGTGCCAGTGAGAGGGCAGAGGATGATGAATGCCATCTGGGAGGAGGCCCAACTCATGAGTAGGTCGTAATGACCTAATGTCATGTCAAACTGGAGACACAGTTAGCTGGCCGATGATGAAATGTCAGAAGTAGACAAAGTAATTTAAACGACTAGAATCAGATCATGTAATATTTAGATGTATAATATGTATCTTGGCTAAGAACGCATGGGGATTTTTCAGCAAAGTCTTGCCTGAAAAGTGCGAGGGACACACAAACAGCTGGCAACAGGCTTCTAATGCTGGCCAGTCTGGTGCTGGCTTCATTTGTCATATAGGGATGAAAGATCTTGCAGAGTTACACTGGGACATGAACCATATTGCTACTGTTGGCAGAGTATCTTTGTAGCAACAAAATCAACATCCACTTTTCAGAAAAAATAGGCTTGTTTTTTAACAAATACTCAAATTTCTGTCTGGATAATAATTTTTATTTTCTTAAGCCACAGATTACCATGTTAAAACATGAAAGAGTAGTAAGGGATAAGTGATATGGATAGAATTCTCTATCAAAGAAGATGCCATTTTGGGGCGGCCATTAGCTCACCCAGTAAGAGTGTTTGCCCCGTGTTGGCCTGCAGCGGCGCCGGTTCAAGTCTGACCTGCTGTCCTTTGCTGCGTGTCATCCCCCATTTCACCCCTTTCATGTCTATTCCTGTCTCTACACAATAAAGGGAAAAGCCACAAAAAAATAATCTCAAAAAAAGAAGAAGTGCGGTGCCCGTTTAGCGTGTGCCTGTTTGGAATGGGCTGATTGCTTGGTTCCCAGAATTTCCTTTAACCACAACTTTGTCTTACCATGAGCGCATGTTAAACATTTCCTGTTTCGGGCTCCCAGACCGTGGTCGCAAAGTACAGGGGAGACATTCCCTCCAGGGCCGATGTTCTTTCAGGGGTATCACCCTTCACTTTAGCCACCATGTGTTGAGAAGCTTTACATTGTCTCCACCTTCTTTGCTATGTCTTTTCACTCTCACTTTTCCCTCACACAGCTGCACCGATACGCTAAATTACTCGCACAGTGACACCTGTCACCGGTTTTACGATATATCGTCTTGAAAGAGGCTGATGGTAGTGACACCACAAACAATTTCCACCACCATCGTTGCCGGGATTATTCAGAGGCACCATGATCACAGCACAGCGCTCCAGACTTCATTAGCAATTTGATAAGCCACAAGGGACCATCTTTTTAATCTTACACACCAGAACCACATTAAAAAAAACTACCTGGCAGGTGGTTGGATGAACCATCTGATTATCACGCCTGCCACTTGATCCCTGTTAAATGAACAGTCACAGTCATCACACATACCTTTAAACCACGGCAGTAGCTGCCAGTATAGTTAACTGGTAGTTCAGACAAACACATTACTTGAAGTCTGACAAGATGGATTTACATGCAATATGTGATCCAGGATTCTCAAGTGGTCTCGCAAGAATCCAGCCGCCGTGATGGGTAAATGTTGAGGAAAAACTCAGGAGTGCCACAACTCATTGAACATCCGTGAAGAAGATTCGGGAGACTTTGGTGAAATACTCAGTGGACTTTCATGAACATTCAATTGAGTGAGTTTAGGATCACACATGCCATTCCAGTTTCTGTCTTCCTGAAGGTGTATTTAAAGGACAATTCCGGCGCAAAGTTAGCCTAGGTGTTAATAACACAGGGGTACAGAGTCGCCGTTCTTTGGGATATGTTTTCATGCTAATTGAATGTGACCAGTTTTACCGCAAGCCGCTAATTAGCTTGTAACGCTAGTAGTCGGGGCACTGGTAAAGTAAAACATAAATCGCATTTCTATACCACTAACAAGGCTCAAAATAGCACCACACTTCCACAGTGTAAACCGAAATATTGAGAACAATCTTTTTAATAAACTGTCTGTACACTTACAAAGTTCTCAATGCTTGGGTTTACATGTAGGGACCTCATTATGCTACTGTGGAAGTGTTATTTTGAGCCTTGTTATTGGTATAGAAATAGTGATTCCTTTTTACTTCACCAGTACCCCAACTACTAGCCTTAAATGGAAAGCTACAACAGCACACACACCGTATGTGATGATATGGCATTAGTATGACACATTTGTATTGTCTCATGTATATTGTCTTTCCTTTAATAAATGTTTTTTTGTGTAATCCTCTTTGTTACTTGACAGAAAATCTTGGCAAAATTACAAAATACCTTCTGATGACCACGGTATCTTCCTATCCGTGAAAAAAAGTTTGCATAATGTATTAGCTACAAAAAACAGACTGTATCTCTACTCTTTTTACCAATTTTATTATACCAATATTGAATTTTTCCAAACTATCATGAGATCTGGATACACAAAATGGTCCTGAACTAGATTTTAAAAAAACATACAGTATATGTTTGGCCTGTTGGCTCTTTGTCTGCCACATAACAGAAGCCAGCAAACATTCTGACTTTGAATAGTGTTGACTCAGTGGCCTGCACCAACCTGTAAACCAACAAATACAGCAGTGCTGAAATGAAAGCCGAAATGACATCCTCAGTTTTTCATACCCGCCTTGATTTGTGAACTCAGAACCTAAATATCTCTCCACTGCTAGTTTTCAAAAGGTATTACCAAAGCAGAAATTTTCCATTTCATATTACACTGTGAAAAGTCTCCGCTCATTCAAGGTGACGCTGTTATGAGTAATGGAGGTTCATGATTACAGAAGACACTATTAAGATGCAGATACAAAATATAATTGAAAATGACCTATTTTTCAAAGGATGATTTTTCCTTAAGCGGTGGGCAGGATGAAGCTGCCGTTTCTACAGTATCTGGCTGAGAATATGGTTAAGATCGTGACACACCACAGAGAAAATCTGATCTTGGCTAAATATATGAAAAAAAAATAAGAGGACAGCCAGTGATGAGCAAATACATCCATTCCTCCCCTCCGTTCAGTGCAGAGTAAGAAAAAAAACATTGTTGTGCAGCAGTTCGACTGCATCGGAGGCTCCACAGCACAGTATCCTGCATGATGCAACGAAACGTTTGGTGAAGTAAGCCAAAGAACATTGGGTGGGGCAGAAAGGAAAGTGAATGTGTGGGTTCTGATAAAAGTGGCCTCGGTGCTCCCTGGGCAGATTTTCAGAAAAGATGGGATGGTGAGAATGATTCAGGGATTGGACGAATGATTCAGTTGGGGACAACTTCATCCAGCACACATTCTGCACAGGAAGTAAAGTATTAACTCCTCTGCTCCTTTACAAAGGGGAAATAAATCTCTGTCTCTCATTCAGTGGAAATAGATAGAAGTCCCCAAGGCCTGCTGATCTTCAGCCAATGATAGGACAATTTCTCTTTCTCATTCTCCTGCTCCTAGTATCACTCTCCCTTGTTCCCCACTTGGTCTCTCCACCTCACTTCTTACTCTCTGTTTTGATGTGTCCACCTGTCGGTCTCTACCCCTTCATTTGTCACTTTTTGCTGTATCGCATCCTTTCTCGTTCTTTGTTTTAATTCCAGTCCTCTTTTTGTCTCCCACCCTCACACCTCCTCTCAACTGCCTTCCTCTCTTATGATGTGTTTAGCATTCAAGGCCTCTCACTGCCGCATCACTGGCCTGTTTGTTTCACCGAGCAGCAAAGAGAGAGAAAAACAAGATGTGATTCCTCAGGGATAAGGTAAAATTTCTATATGGCTTCTCCTCTCACTGTGGAGCATAATGCATCTGCATGGATGTGTAGCCCCATACACACAGATGCACAACATTCACATCTTTGCATACACACGCAAACACAATGCGTAGTAAGCATGCATATATACATATTTCCACAGTTAAAGACACACGCAGGCATACATGTATTCTTTCAGATTTATACACCCACCGACACACTGAAGACGGCACACAAACCACCAACTATTCAAGCTCAACATGAACTATTAAGACCTTAATACCCATCCAATGTTAATGTCCATTGCCATTTGACTTTGCAGTTTGCAGTTCAACGCCCATACAATTAACCTCCAGGCGTTCGCATGTCAAATTTGGAGGGAAGATTTCCTCAATCTGTGCCCCCTCCCCATGGAGACGCAGGTCAACGAGCTAATGGAGAGTCCTTGGCCTGCTTGTCTTGGAATTAAGTACTTTAAATCCTCCATAGCTTATGAGAACACTGTACACACCGCATCCCTAACATATTCCAATTAGAAGCAAATTATCAAGATATTAGGCATTCACATTCATTCAGTGCCATGTTTACTGTATCGGGACAAACTGGGTCATGTTTGGTTGTCTTAGATGCCTGTGCTGACAGAGGATTCGTTTACGGTGCACCAACCCCCGGCTCTATTGTGCTGGAAACATTTCCCTTGATGGAGTCTTAACCTAGAGGGCAGCAGATGCATATACACATTTAAACACACCCTCACACCAAAAAAGCACAAACACATCCACATATAAATAAAAACAAACACAAGCCCACGCAGAGCCGGGTGGTTGTAATTAAAAAAGCAGTGGAGCTCTGTGGAGCAGAGACAGGCTATCTGAGGAGAGAGGGAGGTGGGAATACTCCACCCGTGCTGCCTAAAGGCTTCCATTAATTGCCTGTCAATGGCAAGGAAGAGGGAGATCTAAAGTGGTAAATATTGTCCCAAACTGTCATCCTCAGTGAACCATAGACTGCAATTCAGTTGAAGGATAATGCCCACTGACTTGGGAAATAGAATAAGGTGCCATATGTTTGTGTAATTTAGGCATAATTAGTTCTGAATCTGTTCCAAACAAAGTGACACTGTGGTATTCAACAGTGTGATACCAACTAAAGGTCAGCCAGCAGACACGCAGTAATCAGGCAAGATGCTAATAAACACTATGCTTTTTTTTTTCATTTTAATTGCAGATTTCAAGTTTTTTGGGATGTGAAGCAGACAAAGCACTAAATTTGTTGCAGTATGAAAAAAAGTAGTTCCCTGAACTGATACATATACATAGAAATGACTCCAAGTCTTATATTTCATGATTGTAATGAACGATGTGGAGGCTCCGTGGCAGGTAATCTCCATAAACAGACATCTGCATATGGATACAAAATCTTTTCTGTGATTGGTGGGAATGCAATCTTGGAACCCATCGGCTATTGTCTGATGACAATTAAGCTTTTTTAATGTATCTGAATCCGTTTGCAGATATCTGTCCGCATAAGAAATTGTATATCACGTTGCTAATCGGACCCGGTGCATGGAAAAGAAAGTTTTGGCCCGTAATAGAATTCCAATATCTGAGATTGGAGAATCATGGAATGTACATGGGAGGTATTATCTTGCTTACACCGTGGCCACTTGGCAACAAAATGCCATATGTAATCAAATTCAAAATACCAGTTGTTAATTGACTACTTTCAAAGTGCTTATATTATGCAAGGTCCTAGGTAAGGACTGCTAGCCAGTCAGAAGCAGAGTATGAGGGCGTGCCACGCTAGCAGCTAGGCGAGCAATATAACGTGTGTTACAAAGTGGCGCACGTTTATCTCTAAAGTAAAGACTGGACTTCAATAGAGCTGTTTGGAGCAGTTTGTGAACAGTGTTTTCTGTTGGAGATGGTAAGTCACTTTGGGGGAGGGGGGGCTTTGGGCTTTTTCACTTTGTAAACCTCTAATGTGCACAAAAAAGATATATATAACACAATAAAAGAAAGGGCAAAAGCCAAAAAGCATAATATGAGCACTTTAACTGTTTTATCTCGCTTTTCTGTTTGTGTAAATATTGTAAATAGAGTTTCTGTATCTCCGAATTATTTCCACTTGCGTTGGCAACCAATGTGTTGAACTATTTTGAAAACTCTAATAAAACCCTTGCAATTGCAGCATAAATACCTGTGACAACTGTCAATCACCTAAATATACACAACCTGAAAACATCACCTAGCCTCACCTTTTTTAAGCTCAAGCACACAAGAAAGCTTTGAGTGTGACATTTTTTTTTTTTTTTATCTGTGCCAAATATTTGTTCACAAATTCTTGCAGTGTTCATATTTTAAATATTTGAAGCAACAGTGCCAAAGCCGAATTTCTACTGTGTGTGAAGACAAGAGAAGGCATACGGTTTTTGATGGTGACTTTTTTTAGAAACGTTCAATAAGCAAAGCATTCGCTAAATCAGATTATTCCCTACCAATTAGGTTTCAGACAGACCTTTGAAACAGTATGTGCTAAATAAGAGTTACTCTGTGACTATAGAACATCGTTTGTTCATTTACATATACTACATTTGTGCAATGTTGTTATATTAATATGTGGGTGAGATGCTCTTCACACAGAAATGTCAAAATAGAATCTTACTGGGAATCTGAGAAACATAGGTTCCCTCTCGTATTTGTTTGAGGTTATAAAATATGTAAAATGTCAAGTATGACACTGTAATTACTCCACTTAGTTCACTTAACCCAGTTAAATTGAACATCAGGTCAGCATTGCCAATATTTAATACCAATATTTTGGTATATTATAATATTCAGGGATTTATTAGCAAGTGGATAATGATTGCACTACGATCTGACACTAAATGCTTTCTTTGTCTAAATATACATACAATGGCATTTGCTTTTGTCTGATCAGCAACAGTCAAAAGGATAATTGACAAGGTCGATAAACAATAAGTCTCCTTTTTTAATCAATGTGTGTCTTACATATAGGGTTGGGTACCAAAACCCGGTTGCAAACGGTAGCATTCAGACGGGAATAGACATTTCGGTTCCTCGACTGAAATATTTTAACTGCTATTTATTGTTAGATTATTGTATTTGTTTGTTAGGTGACTTGAAGTACTTTCAAATGTCAATATATTGTTACATTGAAATCATTTTCAATTAAGAGAAAATGAGCAAGAATCGGTTTTGAAATAGTTTTAAACATACCGGTTTGGCATCGGAATTGATCGAGCAAATAGAGTATGTAAGTAGGGTTGGGCAAACGATATCCTACCCTACTTATATACAGACGTACAGAAAAGGATCTTTTTAGGCATGGTAGCGGCATCGCATGATTATCAAATGAACTGCTTGTATATTGGTATGGGTATCCGTGACAAACAACGCTTATGTATTCTATATCTATGACGTTCCACTTCCGGGATTGCCGGAAATTTGTTGGATGTCACTCTTTACGGCTGGATGTCCGTTACCTTCCACTTTCTTTGTTTTGGATTTCTGAGGACTCAGTTTAACTGCTCCTCAGATCTCTGCAGGGTAAATCCAGACAGCTAGCTACACTATCTGTCCAATCTGAGTTCTCTGTTGCACGACTAAAACTACTTTTGAACGTACACATTCCACATGTTCTTTCCCGAGGATATTTTGCAGCAGTACTGTTAGCGTCGCCAAACACGATTGTGTCACGAAACAAACTGTAAAAACGGGTTTAGTGGTCTAAAGAGTGGAAAGCAGCATGGCGGCCAATGAAAATGTTACGATTGTTACTTCTATATTTTGTAACCCAGTAACACAGTACCGACTAATTTAGAAGGTTGTTTGAGTGCTGCTTGCATGGAGACGGACGGAATCTATGGCTGTGACGATTAAGAGTCACAGAAGTTACAGAGGAAGATGACAAACTGTGGGGAAAATGAGTGTGTTTACCAGGGTGTCATGTTTCCATTACTGCCGGAGCTGGAGCAGATAAATACCCTTGACTACCGCAGAGTCAATTGTCCAGGCAGGGTGTGATTTGTGAAGAAATCCAATGGATAATAATCTCAAACTTAACAAAAAAAGAAGGCGCTTTCATGCCGGAGAGCGGAGTTCACAATGCGCCAAAAACAAAATACTTTCACCCAAGAAACATTTCTTTCTTCGGGAGTGTTTTAATCCGATCTTTTTCCTAAACTTAACGAGTCGTTTTGGTGCCCAGTCATCGCCAATGACACCCACTTTTTCTTGCTTAATTCAACATCCATGGCCCCTGAAAGGATGCCTCACAGTCACCTATTTTAGGTATATAATTAACATTTGGTCTAGGCTATTGGTGAAGTAGATGACCACTTTGACCCCCCCCACCCCGCCACTCCACTTAAATCACACCCTGGTCCCGGGAATGAATTCTGATTGTAACAATTTTTACAAAAGACAAAAGCCAGATGTTAGTAGGTGTTAATGTTGTTTTTGTCTAAAAAACAAAAAGGGCCTTTAAAGAGCTGCTAGTGTGGCTCTAGATTCATAGTCTTGTTTTTAAATCACTAGCCTGAAGACAGCCGATATTGGATCCCCTTCTTTTGTCACATAAGCTAGAGGACTACGTTTGGCCGGCACCAACACAGTGAAGATATCAGAACAGCTGTTCCTCCAACACCAGGTTGGTTCAGTACATTTGAGCGTCTCCAGGGTATATGCTGCTTCAGTATTTGAGAGACAAATAGGCCTAGTTAGGATTTCTTCTGTGGTATTTTGGTGTTTGTTTGATGGCTAACAGAGAATGACAAGAAACATTTGGGAGAAATAGAAGTACATGACACAGTCCAGACCGGACTCGATACATCAGACCACGGGGATGCTCATGATACTTTTGTGATTTATGGATTCTATTGAAACCCCTGAAGTTTCTCTCTTTTTACGTACAAGTACAACAAGGACAGTATAATTAATGTTAAGCCTAGGAAGAAAAGATATAGTTTAGCTTCCTCTTTCTTTTGACCTTCCTCTGTAACAAGCAGACAAAATGATCTTACGCCACTTTTAGGCAAAGTGTTGGCACAGCAGGGCCATATGCTGTGTTTCTTAGTCCAGTTGGACCCAAATGGCTCTAAACGGTGCTGAGCTTCTATCAGACTGAGACAGAGAGCAAAACACTTAGCCAGTCAGTCAGCCGACTTTATGGGGAAGTCTGCAGGTTTTTAGGAGTTAGCCTATTAATCACTTTTAAAGCCCTTTTTAAAAGGTTTGTATGCCACTGTTCTAGTTAATGACACTCAGGCTGACTGCTGTTGACATAGACACTGGAGGTCAATAAAGACGTGTGTCACGCAAGCTTATACGAGCTAAGTCATTTGGTGCATATATAATTCAATGACAAATTACAATCTTGACAAATAACTTAACTGTGGATATTTTGGCCAACAAAATGAAACGCAAAATGTATAAAATGAATCATGATGTGCCGACAAGAAGTATTCTTTTCTTTCTCACCGTTTGTATTTTTGTTGTTTCTCCTTTGCTCGATAACAAGCGGTGGTGCTGTGTGTCTATTGCAGCCTTCACAGTAAGCTGTTAAACTGATGACAGATGAGTCATAGGGGGCTGTGTGTGTGTGTGTGTGTGTGTGTGTGTGTGTGTGTGTGTGTGCGCATTTCTTTCCGTCTCCTGTTCTGAACACACATGCCACCTTCCTGGTGGAAGAAAATATGCCTTTCTCCTTAATTCAGAATGGCCGGTCATGGCGTTGGAGTGTTTCAACTGCAGATGATCTGACATGATATGTCCTACTACATTTCCTGTATACGTCTGCTTCATTTAAACACATGGTGGTTTCGGTATTAATTGGATGCATCCTTTAGTAGGTGTATAAGCTTTACTTCATCCCACAACTTAACACTGGCTTAGGCAGCCTGCTGTGAGACCCACAATTATGAGATTCAATTCAGCTGAATGATGTGCGGTTTTGTTATTGTCATGGCAACACTTATATTTGATGCTTTAAGCATTCAAATATGAGATTATATAAAGCCACAAGCCTTATGTGTTGGAAACATCTAAGTTGAGAAACCTTTGGCTGCAACATCAACACTATTGTAAAGCAATGGAACAAAATCATTAAGATGGTGTTTTTTTACACGTTGTTTGTAGAAAACTAGCAGAGAACCTTCATTATGTCAGACACAGCAGTATGAGTTCAACTAAAAGGGCACTCGGAGATTGCAGACCTTTGCCAAAGCATACCCTATTTTACAATGTTAATGTAGTGGGATTTTTCACAGTCAGTCTAAATTTCATGAAAATGGGCCCATAGATTTTCCGTAATCCTACTGACTGACAAATGAACCAACAAACAAACAGACAACCGAAACAAAAACATAACCTCCTTGGGATTCTTGAGTTCAAAACATAGCTTTAATCAAAGAATGAATATTTAACAGTCCGATATAAATGATTCTGGTAAACAAAGCACTTCTCGTCACATTAATCTCATGTATCAGGCAGACTGTAGCCTATAGAGCAGGGAAAACTCTGGGCTCCTTCTAATACATTCAACCGTTGGTGGCACAGCTTGGGCCACATGCACATCGCTCAGCTGACTCTTTACATTTGCATAATACAATTAAATTAGATTATTAACTCCATTTCAGTGCATTGTATTAACACCTACATTATTCATCATCTTGATTTGCTTAATGTTAATAGTTATAATAGTAATAAGGACCAGGGAGTGAGCTGCCTTGCATCTATATGAAGCTAAAAGTTTAATCAGTATGTCTATATCTTTCTCTCTACAACTCAATCAGCTAAG
The DNA here is from genome assembly GCA_013375575.1 of Percina caprodes. Taxonomy (NCBI): domain Eukaryota; kingdom Metazoa; phylum Chordata; class Actinopteri; order Perciformes; family Percidae; genus Percina; species Percina caprodes. The sequence goes on from JABXJD010000149.1 coordinate 1,165,395, forward strand.
GGAGGATGTTCACACTTTCAACAGAAGCAGCGAGTACCATCAAGCTACTGGCCTGAAAGCCATTTTGCATGTGGTGTTTGCATTACATGTAAAATGTTTTAAAACTAACTTTTTGAAATTCCAAAAAACTCCAAAAGATAACCACATACACAGCACACATACTGGAATACTTCAATTCAATAAAATGCAATATTGAACTTATAAAAGTACTAAAAAATAAAATTTTAAAAGTGTATGAAAAGAGAGAAGAAAATGTCACATATGCAATTTTGATTATTTATTAACACACTGTCCCGAAAATTACACAGCACAAAATGACCTGGATATGAATTCTTTTGTGTGTGTCTGCTCATCTGGGTGTGAGACAGAGCATGTGCTAGATTATCAGTAGTATCACAATGCCCTGTGAACGGTTGAAAGAGAGAGGGGGTTGAAAGATATTGTTGCAGGGTGGTGAAACCTCAAACCTTTTATAGGCTGTTGAAGTCATGTTCATGTCCCACAACAATTACCATTGTTAGCAAGTGCTCTCAAGTAGGGAGCCGCTCTTCACCCCACAACTTTTGCAGAGGAGCTGTGGAAACTGGGCAGCTTTAGGTGTGAGAGTGTGATGCGCCCAGGGAGGACAACATGTGTTCATTCGGCATGTTAGATGAGGTGGAAATAGTATTACACTTATTAATCTCACACTCAAAAACTGACCTTTATAGAGATTTTTTTTCCTCAAAAAACTACTCAAATTTAGCAAGTCCCTCAAAGTAAGAGTACTATAAAAACTCCCTAATGAAATGCCAAAATGCAGGAATAAAAGCAGCACATTTGCAAAATCTAAGCACAGCCAGTGGATTCATTCCAATGATATCTCAATGATTTTAGACTGTTTGTGCAGAATGATTCTGCAATAATATCTCTTTAAAGCATCATCCTCTTAGGTCAATATCTGTATATAATAGCTTACTCCTTTTGAATCAGATTGAAATTAAATGTGTGTAACCCTCTCGCTACCTACAAGCACTCCCCAAGACTCCTGCTGTGAATTGTTTTATGTGATGTTCTTGCCAAAGTGTTTAGTTAAATCAAGATAAACGTAATGGAGACACATTATGGCTTTAGCCTATACAGTTCTAACCTATTACTATTGAGATTTCTCCCTGCTAGTTACAGTTCTAACCTATTACTATTATGATTTCTTCCTGCCAGCTACAGTTCTAACCTATTACTATTATGATTTCTCCCTGCCAGCTACAGTTCTAACCTATTACTATTATGATTTCTCCCTGCCAGCTACAGTTCTAACCTATTACTATTATGATTTCTCCCTGCCAGCTACAGTTCTAACCTATTACTATTATGATTTCTCCCTGCCAGCTACAGTTCTAACCTATTACTATTATGATTTCTCCCTGCCAGCTACAGTTCTAACCTATTACTATTATGATTTCTCGCTGCCAGCTAGCCAGTGATACAGTGATGATCCCCATCACAGTCTTAATGGAAACAGCGGCTTTGTGTGGAGCTTAGTGTCGCCCGTGACGATTGTGATTGGTTTTAAGAAATGCCATTAAACCAGAGCATGTTTTCCTCCCATCCCAGAATGCTATGTGGAGTAGCCAGACCCTCCTTGATTGCGCTTTGGAGGAGGGTCTGGCAAAGCGAGACTACTGCTGTCATAACAAAGCTGATCTCTCCCCACCCCCTTATCTGTAAAGCACCACTTCTCAGTATTATTTTTTTTAGACCATGCTTCTGCCATGTTTTTCATTTATTTCTTTTTACGCTAGGTCAATCTACTCTGGTAATGTGCCGCCACCAGGGACTTATGTGTTCTATTATCATATTAACGATCCTACTCGGACCTTGGATATCGGAATTCTTGCAAAACAAAACACAAAATGTGGATGATGGATGGATGGATGGATGGATGGATGGATGGATGGATGGATGGATGGATGGATGGATGGATGGATGGATGGATGGATGGATGGATGGATGGATGGATGGATGGATACTAATTTCACCCTGCTTGGAGTGCACCATGCGTCACTACATCCTCTCATATTTGCAGTTAGTGAAAAGCCATATTCACCATGCAGGGAGATTCATGTTTGAGTATGACTCAAGGACACAGTGCCAAGACTCAGGGGTTATGCCCAACAACCCAGATTTTACACACTTTAACCTGTCAAAACCTTGACAAAGAAAGATGTTTTCTCTACTTGCCTCACAAGTCCATGTGGAAACTGTTGATTTTAAGCAGTTGTGGAGTGGCCTTTCAAACTGCAATGATACATGATACAGCTGACTTAGCTAGCTTCCAGAAACACATACTTACATACAGTATATGCACACATTCTACACATAGCCTGAAGCTAAAACTAAAGGCTGTAATTGCTGACAAAACCGCAGAGACCTGACACCGTCTCACCACCAAAGAAGATGAGGAGGGAAATAAAATAAGCACGCAAACTGAAAGACAAACACACACCCATGCACTCTTTCCCGCTGATACACACTGACATGCACAGACAGGGTACACCCGCATGCACACTGATGAATTCATCGGCGGAGTGAATAGCTAGAGGGTGCAAACTGTTCAAATGTTTCAGAACTATGCCACTGCAGTGCCAGGGGATGTTGAATGTTTTGTCTGCCGACTACAGATGCACAGTGTCCCTCGTCTGCTGGCATGGCATTTGTCATTTGGGATGGCTACAACCAGGCCATGGTGGGGCCATAGTTGATTTAAAGTGACAGGGACGCAAGGCCATCTTATTCATCACAGGGGAGTGGCTGGCATTCACTGACTACCAAATTGCCGTCCTATTTGCAGGCCCTGCCCCGACCACAACCCCACCTATCACCAGCTGATCTATGGCGTGCTAACAAACCCAAACAAGGTGTCATCCTGCCGGGACAAATAGGCAACAACAGACTCAGCGGCAGGTGGTAATCCGTCCCGCATGCTTCAACTGTCTAGTGTTGGAGAATTCATTTCATTGTGCCCACGAGCTGCTGTACAAGCTGTTCTCTCTTTCTCATATTTTATTTCCCTCTCAGTTGCTATCTTTCTCCTCTGTTAAGAGCATCTTCCCTCCTTTTCTCACATTTGCATTTCAAGACAGTGTAAAAAAATACAAAAGTGTGTGGCCTTTAAAAAATAAAACCAAGTGGGAGGTGAGAAAGAGGAGCCCGACAGAGCCGAACAAAAGAATGGCAGATTTCAGAAAGTTTCAACATTTATTAACTTTTGCCTTACCTTGCTGAGCTGACTGGCCGGTGAGCCGCTGTTGTTGACAGTGTGGCATTTGAAGTTGAGCAACGATTCCCCCACGGCATTATGCTCTCTGCCCGTGTCCTTGTCAGTGTGGGAGGGGCTGTCAGGGAGGGCTGAGGTGGCGGATGATGAGGGGGGCCGTTGATGTGCTGTACAGGACAGACCGAGGAAGTTAGCCGGGTGGATCAGGAAGGCCTCCAGAGCTATGTTAGCAGAAACCTGAGGGGGGTGGAGGAGAGGAGGAAGGGTTGGAGGGTGGCGGAAGAGATTTTTATATTAGTCATTAAGCAGATGCTTTTATCCCAAGTGACAGCAGAGAGGGGAAAAAAAGACTGAAGCGAAAAGAAACAAAGGAAGCAATTTATCTTTCTCTTGCCTTATTCTTGCTATCTGCTAGAGCCAAATTAACTTCTGATTATTCTAGGCTGCAAGAAAAAAATGGCAAAGCTACGGGACATTTAGTCAGACAATCAAACTTTGCCCTGACTGAGTGTGGCCGTGAGTGTGAATGTTACTGTTCCAAAGTGCAGCCACACCTTGGAAATGACCTGATTGTCTCCGGTCAGTGCCAGGTCAGCAATGCGCTCCACACACTGGACAATGCGAGTGCACGCTCTGGCTTCATTCTGCGCCATCCACAGGATATGCTCCTCCACTAGCATCATATTGCTGGCTATGTCTGATATGTAGTCCCCTAGCTGTGGAAACACAAGCAGACATGGGTTCAAATGGGATGCATAAACACAATTACACAAACACACACACACACACACACACACAAAGAGGCAAACTCATCATGCACATCAATCACATCCACAACAACAGGCCCATTTATAATCTCTAGTCAGATTGTGAGGGAGGCAATGGTGGCTTCATTCATTATAGAGAGATTTAATTTAGATTAGCAGCTCCAATGGGGCATCATCTTTTTCTTGGGATGGCAGTTTGCTATTTACTTACTGTACTTTTCATTGTTGCTTGATTTGACTGCTCCTTATTGGATGAATGAGGGTGGTCTCATCAGCTATTGTCTTAGGACTGATAAAACTCCTAAAGTATCTCCTAATAATATCCCTCCCGAGTGACCTATGATGACTAATTGGACAAGTGAGAGCTAATATTGATTAATTTCACTGACTAAGCTCTACAGCCTTCCCCTTGCACAACCTGGCCTTCAGTGTGACGTGAAGCCCTCTGATTGCCTGGCCAGGAGAAGTTCAGCTAAGGTAAAACACGGCTTGCCCAAAAACAGATGAATCTTCAGAACCATAATTGCCATTCAGGTCTAACGCTGCCATGAGCAAGAGAGACATGTACGAGGTGAAAAGTTAA